>VZRM01004423.1:756109-875160 GCA_013397955.1 Grantiella picta | reverse complement strand
CCCATAAGCATATGTGCAAAAGGTAAGGCTTCAATGATTTTTTAAGGAGAAGGTGGGATGACTGTTTTATCCTATAGGATGCCCTCTTGTGATATACACATGCTAGAAATCCTGCTGAATTTCTCCAAGGCAAATATTTTTATCAGAAGTGTAAGATTAGCAAAATTGTCTACATCACACTGGCTTTGGGACTCTGGCATGGAAATACACAATATATCAAGGTACATTGATGAAAGGAAATGATATGGCCACATTCCTTTGCAGTCTAGCTGTGATTGGAAACAGCTATGTAGTGTAATCATGTGTTTCAGTGCCAAGATTTTAAAAAGTCTAAATTGTGAATAATACCACATCTGTGCTCCCACTGTCTTTGTTGCCAATTAGGCAACTGCAAAGAGCATCCAGTAGTGAGTCAGGTTTACAGTGAAATGCGAGTGGTTTAACCAAAACCAGAACAGAGTAAAACTATGCATGCAGAATAAACTTTTCATGCTTGAAAAGAAAACAAAATTAGATCACAAGTAGACAACATGTCTGGGAGAAAAACAAAAGGTGCATGTTATGACTAAATATCCAAGGCATGCTTATCACTCTTAATTCAGCATGCACAGCTCCATGCTGAGGTGCCATGCAGAAAGACAGACATGCAAGAATCCAACTTTAGTAGTTGCAAAAAAACCCCGCATTTCATCAGAACAGCTCCTTGTTCTGCTAGAGTGGTGGCTGGCAAACATTGCAGGGAAAGCAGAGGAAGAGTGGGAAAATAAGTGTATGGCACAGAGGGAATAAACCAGGGTAAATCTAGTTAATTTAGAGAATCATGTGCTCCATGCTGAAAGAGCAACCACTTAGTACCCCTGAAATCTGTCCCCATGAGTGAGGATTTCAAACTCTCTAAGGCCAAAAAAATAGTTATGAAAACAAATTTAAAAATTTCTATTAAGATAGAACCTACTTTCTCCTACCAATATAAAATAAAACTATGAATAAAACATTAGAGATACTACTCAGAACAAAATAACGGAATATCAAACAAAATAACGGGATATCAAACAAATTATCAAATACATGGAATAGACTATATCTGTGAAACTGTATAAGTCAGTGGCCTTGTGTATCAAAAATGCTACCTTGGACTTCTGAAATGTCAGTAGAAAAATAAAGGCACCAGTTAGAACTAATGTTCTTAATAAACAAGCTTTCTACCTTAGGTTTTAATCTGTATAAGGAAAACTTGGAAAATTAACCCTGAAACAAACGTATATTAATTCTTCATTTACAGGCAGACGAAAGGAGTACAAAGCAATTTGGACAGTGCAATTTGTTAATACTGAGACAGTACTGCCTTGGCTGAGAAACTGTAGTCCAGGGACAAATAAGATCAGAAAATCTATGCTTGGAGGAAAGGAGGTTCAGCAGTTCCTCTGAGAAACAGTCACTTATCACAAGCATGCTAGACAGAAGGTAAAAAATATTTTTAAGGTCCATTTCTCAACAGATAAAATCAGAAAGCAATTTTTTATACTGTATGGAGTAAGCCTCAAGTGGGCTACTTATAAATATCTCAGTAGGACCCAACTGGTCACTGTTGCAGTCGTGATATTCATGGGAAGAATTCCTGTATTAGGCAAAAATGAGTTTATGGCTAAAACCCCACTGTTATCTATTGCAAAGGGCTGAGAACCTCAAATACTTCTTTTTCATAAAAAGCAAAATAGAAGTCTAAGAATATATTTGATATTTATGCAATTATTGGGACTTACAGGACAACGGGCATGGAAGTAATCAGTATCAAGGACAAATACTAACCAGTGAAACAAGAAAACCGGCTAGTGCTGCATGAAGCAGCTTAGCAAAATTCTCCCTTATATGGCTTCCTTGAATTCCCTGTGTACATTTCATTCATTTTTTATAGCTAAGACTGCAGTGTCATGATGAAACTTTTAGCAAGCAACGAACATTTCAGCTTCATTTGTTAAAATCAACACAAGAGCATTAACTGACCTCCAATAGATTAAAGTGACTGACAAAATGCATGAATTGATATATTTTGAAAAGTGTATTTATTAATGAAACCTAAGGATCTGGGCTTTATTTTTAATGTTAATTATTTGAGCTATATAAAATATCATATCAAGTGATCTACTTTTCTATAAATTCTTACTTAAAATTTATGTGAAAATAAAACAATCTAGTCTTGGAAGTAATGTATACTTTTTATAATAGAAACACTGTGAGAATGCTTTGGAATATACTTTAGCTGTTTAGCCTGTGGTTTATTACCACAGGTGTGTCATAGCACACTGGTATGACACAAGACAAATGCTGGGAGGCCAGAGTCTTGTCTTTTATCTTCTGAAATTCAAGTCACTACATGCTTCCCTCTCCATTTCACTGCCCCTCTTCATGGTTTCCCCAGTTTCCTTGTAGTTGGAAAGGTTATAACTGGAAAACCCCAAACCTTCCCTTCCTTCAGCATTTCTTCTCTGTCTCAGGAAAGTGTCAAACGGGCCAGTGAACCTTTGGAGAAAAAAGACCTTTTTCACTGCTGCTTGTAAGTGTCTGAAGAGCTGTAAAAAAGATCATGAAGATCTCCATGAAAGTATATCTCATGGGATTTGTTGATGGTATAGCTCTGTAAAGCCAGAAACTAGGTCATTCACTTTGGTACAGGGAGTTATTTTTTAAATTAAATCATGACTGTAGGTCTCTGGAAGGTTTGGCTAATCATTCTCCCACTCTGAGCTAAACCAGTCCCTCTGTTTATAACTGGCTGTCTTTCGAAGTCCTAGAGGTGATGCAGTATTTTCTTTTCTTTTAAGGGAACTCCCTACCTCTCCTTGGTGCTCTTAGAGAAAAGGCCACACAACATTCTCCCTACAGAATCCTAAGCTTGTTCATTTTCCCTCCACAAAAATCTGTGTCCTCCCTCTCTCCTTTGTGAGAATCTCTGTTTCTCAGCTACATCCTTAAGACTTTCCAGCTCTGTCTGGATCTGAGCATGTCAAGAGAGGATCTAAGCCACAAGGTAGAGATAAGAAAAAACAGCTAACTCAGAGGTGTCCCAATGGAGAGCTTGTTGAGCAAAACACTGACTAAACAAAGCTTGTAAGGCTTAGTGTGTCCTTAAATAGTTTGTCCTTGACTCTTTCAATGAATATTATTGCTTTTCATTCCTAGGATTATGTCGTTTCTACAGTATGTCTAGATTTCAGCAGGAAGAATTGTTATTAAATAAGGTCAGGGTAGACTGACTCAATATTATGAGATGGTGCTCAGTCATCATCAGTAGCTTTAACTTCTTTTTTTGGTGAGGAATTAAGTGTCTGTGTTAGAACAGATTAGCATGGAGATGTGGGAAGAGAGAAGACAAAGTACAGAAGTGGTGGATCGGATAAAGTATTTTATATACTAAGAACAAAAATGGAAGTTCTATTTTTGAAGCATTTTGGAGTTAAGTCTTTCTATCTGCGGGGGAAGAAAAACCCAATAAAACAAATAATAAGCTATTAACAATAAGCTCCTTCCTCTTGCATCTCAGCCAAAAGAAACATGGAAAATTTTAGTAATTTCTACAGCCTTCCATTGACTCTACTTTTAATATAATTGATTTTAATTCATGCATTGTAGATAGAAAAGTAAAAGCTCTAATAAAACAGCCATTAGCTCTTATGCTTTATTAAAACTATGCACATTCTTTGTTGCTCTTGTGAGATCTTTCAATAATAAAACCCACACTTTTAATACATAAAGTAGCAAAACTCTCAGGGAAACAGAAGAATATTAGAACAGAGTTCAATGATATAGGAAAGTACCTGGATAAAAATCCCCTTGCGCAAACATGTCAATCACATAGCGACAGAATGCATATTGATCTAACAGAGCAAAAAGGAAAAGAAGAGCAATGAAGAAAGTAAATTTAAAATGTCATTTGTTTTTAACAGCAAAGATAAAGTTTGGCAATATAAAAACAACTCAGTTGTCTTTTTGTAAGTAGCCTTACTTATTATATGTTTGTGTTTTTTTCCTGACCTTCAAGTGATTCACATGTTCAGAAAGTGACAATTTGTTGTCCAGATCTAATTCAAAACCTCTAGCCAAGAACTGCAGAGCTTCCAGTGTTCCAAAGGTACCAACCCGTCTTCTGGGCTGTGTTTTCTTGGCATATAGCCTCACCCAGGCACAAGTACTGTGCAAACTGCTGCCTGGCCACAGGTCTCATAGACTTTTCCTTATCCACGAAGATTAATTTCACAGAGAGGTGATAGAAAATTTTAAAAAAGGCGTTGTTTCACAGTATTTTATTAATATTGTTTTAACCATAAAATAAATACCTACATTTAGTGAACGGGAATATAAAAAGAACTCTGTGTACTTACACTCCTGTAGCAATGAGATTTTCCACAGAATTCTACAGTTTCACTATGGAATTATTTTTGAAACACTAATCTTTACAAATATATATGTATATATTAAATGTTTGAGTATATATATTTATATTTTAAAACTACATTATTCAGAAATTAAGGCTTCTGAATATAAATAAAACTCTGATTCCAGAAGTTGATTGTCTATTGATTTCTCCTATACATAAGCAGAGCTGGAGAGCTTAATAAAAATTTCTAACATTAAGAATGGTGAGAAAAATTTATCAGTTGGAACTGATTACAAATGTAATCCAATATTGCTGGATTCTTCAGTTGGTCAGAAAAAATAGCATGTTGCCCCAGTGGACTCTAAGGGGCATTAGCTTTGAATGCTAATGTTGATGTCTAAATTCCAGCTCTGGTTAGCTAACTTAGCTCTAAATTGTCCTTGAGTGAAGCATATTTATCCATCTGTCCAAGACTCTTCTAGCAGAGTTCCTACACTGTAAAAGTTACATCTCTTCCTCTCTCCTACTCCTGTTGCACCTCTGTTCTACTCTCTCACAAAGCCACTTGCTTTCTCTGTTGCCACTCAAAAAAACCCCATTATGCTGGTTTTGGAATAAGTAAAGTTTTTGAAATAGCATTGTTGTTAAATTTAAATGCAAAATGTCATGTAACACTCATTTTATCATTTAGTTTTGTACACAATTCACTGATACATCAGTATCGGTTGATACTGAGGCATCTGTGTGACTGCTGCTCTGTTATGTTGACTGCTACTGCAGTCCTTGGATGGAGAACTGCAGCTTTCAAGTCATTATTTCCTGTGCAGGTGTAGAAATTAGGAAAAGGTGTACCAGCTCAACAAATATCCAAGCACTTTTTCTAGTTGATAGAGGCCTATGCAGCTATTTCGTGTTAGTTAGATGGCAAGGATAATACTACTCAAAATTGTGGAGCCTGGGGCAAAACTTTTGAACATGGTGCACAGGGCTATGGCTGTAAACATTTCCTATAAAACTTCTAATGAATATTCATAATAATTTTTACTTTCATATGTAGGAATTCAAATTTATCATTCTGGCTGACTCCAGCTTTGCATTCCATCCTTAAGGCTACAATATCTGCCCTAAGTCTATATGATAATTAAAAAAAAAAAAAAAGTAGCAATGTATGTGTGAGAAAACAAGCTTGCAGAGATCTGTATTATTAAGCCAGAATAGTGTTTGCTCTGACTTCGATCCAGTTGCAATAGGGCCTCAGTGAAAATTAATAAGTAAAATGCAACAAAGTCAATTCTTTAGCCCAGAAAGCAAATGGCAGGGCACAGATCTTGCCCAAAAACCAGTTTTCCCTACCTGTCTTTTGCCCAAACAAGATGCCTTCATCCTTGCTACTCTTGGGAAGATCCCCCGGACTTTTTGGAATATTACATAAAAGACTGCTAGGTGATATGGGACAATACACTATATGGACAATCACAGGACAGAGCACAGGCCTGTGCTGGTTCTATTTGAGTTATGATATAGACATAGACTGAGACCCTTGATATTAAAACTATCTGTTCTTTAAACATAGTAATATAGACCAGGAATAAAACATAATGTGTTGTTCATTTTGTCTTTCTTTTTTTGTTGTTTTTGTGGGGTTTTTTGTGAGTTTATTTTATTTTGTTTTGTGGAAATGTAATTTGAATAAACTTTTCAAAAAAGCCTTAATCTTGATTATACCTGAGAAAAAAGATTTTGTATTTATTTTCTCCTCATAGTATTACTTTAGCAACTCAACCCAAAAGAACTGGAATTTATAAAACAAATTGAAAACAGAATGTGAAACTCTGAATAACAAACATATCATTTATATATGACATAGCAAGGTGCACTATAACATCCCATTTAAGTTCATAGGAATGCTACCAATCAGTTAAGATTGAAATTCAAGAAATTTTAAATTAATATGATTTTTCAAGTGTCTCTTCATGGCTAAAAATCCATTGTAATTCAAACTCCCGTATTAAAAGGACAATTTCACATTTTAGTTTTCATCTGTAACTCTGTAATGGCAGCACAAATATTAATATAAACACTAATAAATCATGTCAAATTTTGGGATTAGATTCTTAATGATAAAAATATTCATACTTGTTTCTGTCATTGGGCTTCATGTGATTTACCCAGGGAGATGACATATCTTCTTTAATTTTCATTTCAGTACTAAATGACGCAACAACAGGGAAATCACAACAACTCTTCTGTGATGACTGCTATATTTTTTACATTGCTTCAGATAAACTGGCGGAACTACTCCCTTGAGCAAGTAAAAGTAAAGATTGCAGGATCAGGAAATCTTGGTGAAACTGCATTGACTTTAAAAATTTTGTTCACCTTGGGTCACAGTGGGACTGAAACATAAAAATGAATTTTTTGAGAGTATCCAGCTGGGTAGCAGTGGCTTATGGTGGAAAAAAGGAAGCACCACACTAGGAAATGCAGCTTTCCTTGGATATGTGTAGCCCTCTCTCCAGAGATAAAGGCAGTTGAAGGAGCTCCTTCCTTCCTCCACTCCAGCTGTTTATTCTCATTTTCAGCTGCTGGGATTCCATGCACAGCCACTGGGGTCACACTCTAAAGCAGACTTACAAAGTGATCTGTTAATATTTGATGTCAAGATGGATCATTTTGCTAATATTTATCAGCTAAAGGTGGTGGTGGGAATCCCACAAAAATCAAACCAACAAAAAAACCCCACCACTATTCTATTGGTCTCAATAATCTTTGATCCCTACTTAAAATATTTTGTTGTCAGGGAATAAGTTGCCTCATCCGCTCACCATTTATTTTTGAGAGCTTTATCCTGAACAGTATGGAGTGGACCCCACTGTGCACTGAAACTCTGCCAGAGCAAACAAAAAAATGAAAGAGATTTTCACCTCCAAGCAAACTGAAAAATTTGCTGCACTGTCTCCTTGGTCACAGCAATCAGTTGATAGATGCTGCTTTGATTTCATGCCTCAAAGGTCCCAAAATTTCAAGTAAAACACAAAATTAACTAGAATACAAATAAATGTTAAAAAATGCTAGATCAGCACACTATGCATGTCAGAAAGTGGGCTATGTCTGAAACTCTCTGTTTTCTAGAAAAGCATAATTTAGGCAACTCCTAAGGGGTCCAGAGCAATGGTTATGAAAGTCTGAGAGAATCTGCTCAGACAGATTCAGATATCCAGGCGGGATGGCTTCTTTGATGTTCAGGCACAACGATTTGTCTGTGGGTAATAGCTGAAAGGATCAGATAGGTGCACTATGCAACACTGAGCTGCCTCTTTCAATGTCAGAATAATCCTGTGGCTGAAGTGTGGCAGTTCATACAGAAAGCCTGGTCCTGCTGCCTTCATTCACACAAAATTCTGCTTAGTGCCATGGAAGTGCCACAAGAAAATCAGGGAACGGAGCAGACAAACCCAGGCTTACTCTGACAAAGGGAAGCGTATAGCTAACACCTTGTTAACTATATGGTGTTGATGCATATTGATTCTTTGTTTTATCACTTAATTTCTTCCTTTCACCAGAGTAATAACATTTATTTATTTTTAGGAGAAATTTGGAAGCTGTTCACATTAAATTACCTCAGACAGGTATGTCACTATGTCATACAATACCTGGCAACCTGAGAGTGTCTCATGCAATATGATGTTTGATAAATTATTACAATCCATTTTCTCTGTTGATACTCTCCTTATGGTTATAGAGGACATATGCAGCTGTAGAAACAAACCAAAATTCCCAATACGTCATTGGACAGTTTGTATTTTCAAAAATAACTCTGCTAACAATCTACTACATTAGATGCTACTGAATCCACGAAGTCTGAGACCTATCTGAAGAGAAATTGGTCCTTGGTAAAGAGGGAGTTAAATAAAAATGAATCTTTAGCCATGGTAAAGAGGGACTTAAATTAAAATGAATCTTTAGCCATGACAAACTTCTAGAACCTTCTGATTACACACATTAAACTTATTTTATTTTCTATAATCTCATCCTAGCAGTGTGAAGTTCATGTGGAATTTATTTGTACTGCACTGTCTTTTTTCATAGGTGGACTTTGGTCCCCTTGACACCTTTAACTCCATTCTCTTTCTTTCTTCCCTACTACCATTCTAGGATCTTCATCTGTTTCCTCCTCATTTTGTTTACCTTTCTTGTCCGATTTGGTTACAGTCTGAAGAGCTTTCTCCTCCTTAACTTTCGTTTTGGCTTTTATTAGCCCAGTTTCTGTTGTTTTAGTCTCTGCCTGCTTGACCTTCTCTGCCGTCCTTGCTTCTCCTTTTCCATCTTTCACTTCCTTTTTAACTTTTGCTTCCACTTTTGTGCTCTTTACTTTCTTCTCCTCTGCAGGTAATAAAGAAAAACTTTCAGTGTCATTCTTTTCCCCCCAACATAATACTCAGTGCCATTTATTTTATATTGTGCTATTGCTAATGAGCATTTCTTCATTATTAACAGCTTGATAAGATCTAGTAAAAACTATAATCCCCTCAAACCTGGCAGAACTAAGCAGAAATTTGAGATCCAAACAGGTTTTATTCTTCAGTCCCATACCACATACTTGACTGATACTAAATATGGTAGAATTGCCAAATAATATTAAGTGTTTCTAATGACAATATGGTAGTCTTTTATGGTATAAACCAGGGAGACAAATGTTGGTCATTAAGCAAACAAATAGGGGAGGTACTTCCAGGTAAAATCTGAGTAAGTTTACACTTCAGAGATCAGAGTGTTACTTTGTTGTAAACTGGAAAAATAGTGTGTCGCTATTTTTAAGGGCTGCTTTCATGCACTGATTCTAGGTTTCAGTCCAAGAAGTTTTGAGTTCTTCAATCTGACTCTACACCAGCTTTCTGGGCTGAAAGTGTATGAGACCAATTAATGAGATGCTCTTCATCAGAGTGAGGAGGCTTCCAAGGAGAATAACCAAATTCTAAATACTAAATATCAGTAGTTGGAGCTACACAGAGCTTGGTGAGACCTGGAGCATTATTTCTGCTTTTATGTGTCAGCAACTTTTTCTCACCTGAGCTCACAGTATATGTATTTCTAGTTCACTCCAGTGGAAAATCCAATAGTAGTATAAACTACCACTGTGTATGTTTTAAATGAATCTGTTTAGTGTGATGTTCATACTTCTGTTTTCTTCATAGATATAAATTTCTCCATCCTTGAGGCAAAACTTGTATGCTGTCAAATTTATGTTTTCTGTAAGGTTCTAGCCCTCCATTTCTATTAAGTCACTGAGCTCACTAAACTGATTTTATCAATATGTAAACTGAAATATCTAACTATTGTAAACCAGCTATTTGTACAAGAGCATTACTACTCCCAAACAAAGCCATGGCATGACCAGGTATTGCTGGCTAGTGGGGAATTAATTTCCTTAACTAGTCAAAGCGAAAATGTTTGTCAGTTCACTTGCAGGTAGGCTTACTCCTTTTCCAGTGAAGTGGTGGTTCATATTTATATTGCAATCTTTGAAATTTCAACAGATTTTGAAAGGGATCAAGCATAGAATTAACCCCTGGATGTTCCACAGACATTTTAATTCTAATTATATATAAATTTCATTTTAGTTCAATGTAGCTGATTTTTCATGCATATTACAATCTGTTTGAATAAAATAAAGTTTATGCATTTCAATGTCAATTCAGTTTAAGAAATGTAGTATAGATAAATAAATACCTTTGGGAGGAGGTTTCTTTTCAGGTTTCTCATGTCTTTCAGGTACATCTTTTTGACTTACTAGAAATGAGAACAATTGTATATTAGGGAAAAAACTCACAAAGAACAAGAAAACATTGCCAAAATACAACATCATCACTGGAAATTTCACATTTCCTTACAATTCCTGTTTTTCAGTTTTCAAAATTCTTGTTCTCAGATTCATATAATGGGATAAAAAAATACAGTGGGGTTCAAAATATCTGTTGAGACTCCCTTTCCAGAAGACAAGTGAGTCACATTGATTGGAATCTTTCTAGGGAATGTTTTTGCTGCATATTCCAGATGACACAAACTTGCTCACGTCAAGTTCTGATGAGACACGGACTTGGCCTTGTGCTCCAACCAACAGGAAGCCATGGGGCTGTATTTGTCTCACAGAAAGGTGTTTTCCTTAGCTTGGGCTCACTGTCTACAAACACAGCTGTGAGTCTGGTGCTCACTTCAGAGCCCAGCTCGAGTGAGTTCATGTCTGCACAAGATATGCTGTGTAAGCACACACATGACTATGTTCCAGAAAGGCTGTTAAAATTTTGCACAGACCTCCGTCTTTGCCTTCTTGGTCACCATCCAGACAGATTGCCGGAACAAACCAGACTTGTGAGTTAATTGCCCTTCTTTCAACTGATAACTACACAATAGCAACAGCCTCTCTTACTGAATTCCATCCTAGAATTCCGGGCTGTATAAGCCATGATTGATATTTAGACTTGGTTTCACTTTTTTTTTTTAAATAGTTGTTTTTAGATGATGTGTTGAAAAAAGACTCATATCACTGAGGCTTTCTGGAGCCTTTAACAGAGTTTGAAGAATTACCTTGAGTCTGTGTAATGAGCATAGACAAAACCTGTGGGAAGTATCCACACAGTTTTCAGTATGTCCACTCCCTGAAGCTGGACACGAACACTTTCATTTCCTAGGGACTGCAAGTGGTTGAAATATCCCCTCAGCACTGCTGGTAGCTAACCCAGTTTAGAGCAGACCCCTGAGAAAAGGGAGGTGGGCCTGGTAATGGAAAGCTCAGCAGCACACTGCTGGCAGAAATGCACCTTTGGACATGCTGAGGACAAATGTCCTGCTGCCCTGAGCCCACCCACAGGGACTCAAGAGAGGGTGGCGTGGCTGTGTCACACTGCAGCTGCAATCCAAATGCAGCATCCAAATTCTTCATAAAATTTTCCAGCCAGTGACTGGAGTCATGGCTGCTATTAAACACATTAAGGCTCTAAGTGATTATTTGGTTAGCTAGCAGAAGATAAATGGGTAAACAGGCTGGCTGCTCATTAGGACTATCTCAGTGATTTTTGGAAGTTATTTGCTTTTCAAATCAACGCAGACACTGTGGGCATTTATTTTCTTTGGATTACTTCAACATGATTTCATTTTATGAAAATATCCCACACTTTCAAGCTATACACTGAAAATAGAAAAAATTTAAAAATATCCCTTTAAAAGAAAGTCTGGACAATGGCTACCTTTCAAAGTTTTTTAAGGCCTTAAGTCCTCATTCAGCTTGCTTGCTTGCTCTTTCTTTCTTTCTTTCTTTCCTACTTTCTTTCTTTCCTACTTTCTTTCCTATTTTCTGTTCTACATTTCTACCTAGAGTACAGTCAAGTCCAAAAAGTGTGATCTGTATATTTGTATCTATATTGTCCAAACATATTCAAATTAAACCTAATTAATTAATGCATCTCAACATCATGAGATTAATGTCAATACCATAGTAAATTGATACTAAGGCACATTCTATAGTATTTTTTCAAGGATTGAGTAAAATAAAAAGAGACAAAGAGTGAAACTGGTCATTATAGAAACATCTGCCTCAGAGAAATATCTAATCTCAAAGAAAAACATTAAAATGCTGAGCAATAATAAATGTTAGTCTTCAGAAAATGGCATAATAGGGCAAGGTGACTGGATTTTTAAATCTCCCTGTCCAAATCATAACCAAAGATGGTTAAGATCAGTCAAAAGAATAGTGAAAATCACTCCTCACACCCCCATGATATTGCTTCAGAATATATATGATAATTATTAGATATGTAAATCTTAACCAAAGCCATTTCTGCCATGGAGGACATTGCAAATATATACTGAAATTAAAATGTTATTGAAAAAAACGAAGGCAAGAAAATGAAATTCTATTTTTGGACATGATGGAAGACCCGGACTGAGAGACAGTAAACACTCTTACATTAGGTCTGCATCAGGCTGAAAACTAATACACTAGAGAAATCCTTTGCAGGCAAATTATTTAATCCTTTTGTGGATGAAAAGGCATCAAGGAATGCAAATAAAATAGTCATAGGCTTAGTTATTTAGCTGTGTAATAATGATATATAATAAACTTTGTGCATCAAAACAAGAGAGTAAAGCAAAACAAAATATAGTGAGCAAGACTTCACTCAGGGGCTGATCAAGACCTACTCAAGCAAAAGTGAGAACACCCAAAAAATGTACAGCATGAACTAGAAGAGGTTAATATTTTAAGTACTTATCTCCACACTCTCCCAAACTATACAAGAACTTAAATTGTACAGCTTTTAATGATGATCCAAATTACCTTTAGAAGGTGTTTTCTTTTCTTGTTTTTCTGGCTTTTCAGGTTTCTCTTTGTGAATACCTAGAAATAAAACCAATAATCTTAATGGCCGTTAAAACACAAAAAGAAATGTATTTAAGTGAAAAAAAGGAGAAAATGGATCAAAAATCACAAGTAGGCACCATGGTTATCCTTGCAAAGAATAAGATTGATTCAGGTGCTGCTGTTTGTTGTTGATGACAAAACATGGGATTGGAACTTTCAGAAACTCATCTGCCATCCCTGAGGTCTTTGCCATTGGCTGGAGGAGCAGAGGCCTTTCTAGCTCAGCTGTAATCCCACGAAAGAAAGTAGTCAAGAAGAGTTATGCTTATTTATATTGTTTACTGGTTATTTTTTAAAAAAATATATCTATATACCACAATTTATTGGTTTATTTAGGGTTCATTTTTGTTTTTTAAATTTCTTGTTTATTACTTTGGTTAATTTCTAAAGGATTTTCTGAACTCGACAGAACAACTAACAGTTTTTCCAGCTATGAATGATTAAGCACTATAATTAATTACAAATCTAATTGCAATGACATTATAGCTAATGCTCTTTGGGGCTTTTTGTTTGCTTTTAATTTCCACTTCACAAATTGAAATTAACTACTCTGTAGTTATTAGATTTCTGGCTCAGGTTTCAGAATACACCTGAGTTGTGCAGTAGTCACTGAGTGGTGGGTAGGCTGGAATATTGTCCTGTGTGGGCTCTGATTTGCTAATTTTTGGTGATTAATGTTTGCACAGTAACTTGTCCATGGATGTGGGTAACTGATATGTGCATGCACTCACATGCCCTGAGGTGGCCTACAGAGACCATGAGTGTGAAAACATGCAGGTCCCTCTTTGACTCCATTTGGCATATGAGATTATCCTAGGAACACTAAAATGTGTGCATGAGCATTGAGTTAGTGTTTAAAAAGAAAGGAAGAACTGGGGAAGATAAACAGTGCTACCTATCCATTGCAACTACTGAAAGAATTAGTCCTGCATACTCAGTGGCTATGCAATGGCTCTATGCAATACTGTATTTAAAATGCTTTTCTTTCCTCATGGCCTGCCTGATTACCTATGTTTACAGGCTGTCAGGTGCTTTTTTCTCAGATGACCATAGTCTCTTAGCAACCATACTTATTGCAAGTGTTGGAAATACTCAGTGACTATCATGAGATTATACTAATCTATAGTGAAAAATGTATTTTCTCCCTTTCTCAGAAAAAAAAAACCAACAAAAAAACAGCCAAACAAAAAAAAAACCAACAAACAAAAAACCCCCAACAAATAAACAAACCCCAAAACCCCCAAATAAACCCCAAAAAAACAGATAAAACCCAACAAACCTGCAGAAGGAATACAAAACGCTACTTAATGTGAAATTCTGCAAACCTTTATTTGGTTTCATTATTTTTATTCGTAACTTTTATAATTTTTCGTTTTCCAATTAAGGGGATACGTAAAGGGAAATTGAGTAGAGAATCTGTTCTAGAGTACCTCCAAATGTAAAATAAATTCTGACATTAAATAATTACCTGTATGCCTTTCCTTTTTTTCAGGTTTTTCTTGTCTTTCCAGTTTGTCTTTATGAGTCACTAGGAAAGAAAGAAAATGTTATATTCACTAAAAAAAGAAAAAAAGTGGATAAAATTAAGAATACAAAGAATTCCACCAAGATAAGCCATAGGGTACTAAGTGGCAGAGTGTGTTACTCCTGAGCTGTGCTGAGCATATTTTCAGGGTGTACATCATACTACATGGGTCTGAGCAGCCAAGCCTAGCTAACAAGTTACTGCCATGGTAACATTCCTCAGCTGTTTGCTGCATAACATCCTCTCTTGCAATTGTCTGCCGATTCCAGAAGAGAGATTTTCAGAAAACTTCAGAGTACCAAGGCACAGCTCACAGTAAATGCTGCTGCCTGCGACAGAAAGAGGACTTTACCTTGGCCACCCCATTCTCTGTCAGACACAAGTTGTAAAAACCCTTGAATCAATCTCAGAACATAATAGAATCACATGTGCAAATGATACTCCTATCACTTGCCAGCTGGCTTGAAATGGATAGCTAGTAATGGATACAGATAGCCAGTAATGGACACTAGCTGAGATCAGTCCCTGGCAATGACGATCTCAGAACCATAATTAGATGCCCAGGAGGTGCAAGGCAAAACTAACATTATGACAGTGGAACCTGCATGATGCTATCCACTCATTCACAGAATATTTTCCACTGGCTTTTCTTAGGATTTTACACTATAATTCTCCAGAAAATTAAAAGCAAGTGTGTGGGTTTTAGACCACTTCAGAAAAATCAGCTGTGAAAATGCAAGCTTAGCTTAACTCTAACTCCTGTGTAGATGTCATCCAAGTTTAGTAAAACTCCCTTTGTCTAATATGAGGAGATAAGAAGCTTCTTTTGCAGTACCATAAATTCCATATCCAACTGGATGCAAAAGAAGAATGGTAGGGAATAGTCAGGCTTCCAAATTTTTTAAGCAACGTTGTGGTGAAATACACAAGAATGTGTCTGTGGCTGACATCCCTGACCGAGCCACTGCTAAGTGACCAAGACATTTCTAATTACTCTCTGTACCATTAAATAACTTTCCTAAACTTCATCCCAGAAGCTGATTATGAATTAGAACAGGATGCTACTTATACCCTCCATTATTTCGATCTTGAAAAGGGAATGTATTTAATGAGAAATTAAGAAGTTAAAATACAGGCATGCACTCTCTGGAGCCTCCCAGTCACACTACAATGAAATGGACCTTAGAAAGACACACATCCCTAGTTGTATTTTGAAATTTAATGTACCGTCTGAAAGCAATGTTTATTAACACTTTGAATATAGACATCCTCTACACGCAATAGTGTTTCTGTAGCAGTTTTGGCAATAGTTCACTAAACAAAACTAAGCGTTCACTTCAAGACAAAATACCATTAGGTAGACTGTTAATAGGATTTATGGCAAGTTAAGGCAGTATAATAATCTTTTGTTTTACTACTGGCCATCTGAGATTGGCTAAGATATTTTTTTCTGTTCTAAGAAACTTAAAAAAAATTAAGTATTGTTCTCCTCTGAAATCAAATTGAAGAGCTCCCCAAGTTTTCTAAATAATAACAGAAGTTTTAGAGAAAAATTCATATTTTAATATGGGACATTATTGTCTTTGCTTTGTCATTTTTCCAAATCTCAGAAAAAAATTCACGTTATCACCATTCCATTTTCTACTAATAAGTGTTTATTCTAACAGACATCTTTATTTATATGCATGCCATTAACTTCTAAAATCACTCTTGTTAGCTCAATGCATTTTGAATTATTTAGATAAAATAGAAAAGCTCCAATCAGAGACCATTAGAAAGGCCTAGTCAAGCATAGGTTTCAGGAGGTGCATATTCACTTGTGATCTTGGCCTGAATAAGTCTGTTGTGGCTGGATATTCAGTCTTCCTTTTATTTTTTCTTCATTTTATTTTTCTTCTTTTTATTTTATTTTTTCATGATTTATAATGATCACTGTCTTGTTTGCTCTTCCAGGATGTGTTTCTTCCTCCAGCCCAAGACTTCATTAGCCATAATTTAGTGCAAAGGACATGTTCTCAGATGAATTAAATTGTTTTGACAGGTAGGTACGCTCCAACAAACTTCCATTTTGCTAAAATATCCTTCACAATAGGCAAACTAGATTGTGGCTCTTGTAACCCACACCTAACTCATGAGTCGTGGGTGGAGAGTAAGCACTATCCTGATTCTGACTTCTACAACAGACCTGTAATTTTTTGTTGGCATACACCACCAGGAAATTATTAAATTCTCTCTAAAACCTCTCCCCAATGTCTCCAAAATGAATCTGGAGGATTTTTTTTTAAAAAGCAGATTTCCAAAGCAAAATGTCTACAGGGACCATTTCCAGTATGTTGTAATTTACTCATTACATTTTGGTCAGAAGTATTCTCAAGGACAAATAATATGCTTGGATTTATTTGAGAAGAATAAAAAAGACACCTATTTTTTCTCTGGGCATAAAAAGCACTTTACATAAGTTAATAGTACAGTAAAGACTTATTAATTAATCCCTGAATATAATTTCAGCTTTCCTGTACAGTGGTGAATTCAAATTATTCTTAAAATCCTCATTCTCCTTCCAGCTGGCTTTCACAACAATTCCTCCATCCTTAAACATAATTGGGATCTACAAGAACAGTCTAAGAATCCATAGATTAGACTGTTCTAGATCACTGATAAAAAGACAAAGAATATCAAAGTCTGAATACATACCCTTTGGGAGTTCCCTCTTCTCAATTTTTTCTTGTTTCTCAGGTTTGTCTCTGTGCATTGCTACAAATAATAAATAAGTAAATAAGTAAGTAAACCCCAGCTCACAATAAATCTGTAATCTAGTTGTATTATGCACACTTATTATCTCATGAAAGTGATCAAGGAAAAGCACTTGTAAACCCAAATAATGGATTTTAGCTCTGAGTCACAAGTACTTGATGATATATAGACTTTCTTAATGCCAATATTTAATTTCAAGTCCAAGAGATATATTTTTCTTGAATAAGACTTCAGATATTAGACTATATTTTTCTGAAAGAAGTGATTATTCAGCAACCTAAATCTAATCTGTCCTATCTCTTTTGGTCCCATTACACAAGCACCCTGACTCTAAGATTTCTGACAGAGGAAATTATTTTCAGCCCTTGACAGCACTGCTTTCTATTCTTAACAAAAAACCGGCCAGCATATTGCTTTCTATGCTATTTTTTCTTTATTTTTAGCTGTTACTTCCGTCACAGGATGGATTAACAAGAAAACATCTCTTTTAATCAGAGCGTAACCTCAGGAAGAGCAGCTGTTCAAAACACAACGACTCCATGTCCTGGGAGCAGCAGACAAACATGAGTCGCTATGGACCATATCGCCCACCTAGATCTCAGACCACATTACAAAGTGGTTCAGTCCCACATACTAATCCCACATACTAATGATTTTATCCTTGTCAACTTGTACTACTAAAGGATTAGCATTTTGTAATTTCAGGGGAAAATTATTTTCTTTTCAGTACCCAGGTTTCTGGGAGCAAGGAAACAAAACTCTGATTAGAAGACAATGAGCTTTATGAAGAAGCACATTATGCTTTTGCATACATTCATTTCACCAGCTTTGCAGAGAATGTCATTTCACAAAAGTGCAAGCATTTTTTTTTTGGCTGAATATTTTCACATTGAAAAGCAGGTCTTAGTCATTAAGAAAAATCATTCAGAACATTCAGTGAATTCATTATATCTTGTATGTGTTTGCATTATCCAAAATTCATTACAAGTAAATTAGTGCAGATAACAAACAGCAGTATAGTGGAAAAAGATTGAAGAGAGATTTTTTAAAAGCCTTTAAGGAACGTGGACATCAAATTTACACAAAAAAACCCAGGCTGTGAAGAATGCAGCAGCACCAGCAATGTATTATTGAATGAATAGACTGCAACTCTTTCAAATGCTTTAGGACATCTAGGAGCACACTGAGAAAAAAATCTCCAAACTGAGTTTTTCTGCAGAAATTTTAGCATGCTTTTACATCTTACATTTGTATTAGCAGATGCTGGCTCTATGCAAAACACTTTTGTCAGTTTTGGCTGGGCCAACAGCACAGTTCTGCAAACAATAGCTCTGCGATGGTCAATGTGAATGAAACGTGAGCTTCTGCACATTCAGACAAAAGCTCTTGTAGCTGCTATGCCAGAAAATACAGCTGAGCTATGCAGAACAGACTGGTAATCAGAAAGCTTGTTTTTATCCACAGGACATCTTACTTGTGTAAGAGAGACAATTGTGAGTTTTTAAAAATTTTTTGTAGTTTTTCCATAGCAGTCCCTTATTTCATGATTTGGGGGAAAAACACACAACAACGACAACAACAACAACAAAACCAACCCACCACAAACAAACAAACACACACACAAAAAAACCCAATCAAATACCCAAAAGAAAACAAAACAAACAACCCCCCGCCTCAGCAATCCCATAAAATGAGCTTTGAACAACACTAACTAAATTGAATGTCAGCAGACCTGAAAGTGGACAGGAAAACCCAATTTGTTTCACATCCTCAAAATGATACAAAGGCCTAAAATGCAAAGAAATATTAATATTTGTGTGGACTATAGCTAAAAACATGAAGAAGGGATCAGCTGGCCCCTTCTTGAGAAATAAAAGTGACTCGATGTATCTGGGCAGGGAGCCTGGAATGTGGATAAGCAGAGACCAGGCTGGCATAAGCATAAGCTATTTTTCTCCTCCCAATTATAGGCTGAAGGTGATCTCTGGTTAGTTTGAGAGCCTTATCCTGGGTGTTGATACCCCATAGACGCGGAGGTTGCTAATCTCAGATTGTAATGTTTATCATTACCTCTTATGGGCACTGCCAGAGCTATGGCTTCCCTTATTTGGGAAGGGTAGGTGCTGCCAAAAATTAAAGTGTTCATGTTTCAGGGCTGTGATCACTGGCCATTTTTGACTCTTCTGTCACAAGACCAACAAAATCCACTGAAGCTTTTGATCTGACAAATTTAAATCTGATATTTCTTAGCATATTAATTCTCCCCTGAAAGGTTTTCATGTTCAACTTCATATGTAGTTCTGAAAGCTCTGTCACAGAAAACACATCCCTGTCTACAGATCTTTTCCACATTTTGTCATTTGGATATCTTTTTCTTTGTAAAGGGCTTAATACATGCCCTTTTCCAAGCCCACAATGGTTTGAGCCCCTAAAGCATTAGGTTTTAGAAAAAGCCAGGCTGGCCATACTGCCACGTTTCTATGAAAAAAATTAAAGTTAATTTGATTTCCTTTTTCATATTAAAACAAACAAACAAAAAAACAAAAATACCCCCAAAAAGCAAAAGCATATAAAAATAATTTTTACTCTTCTTACTCACACACTCTTCAGCTGAAAAATGCTGAAACTAAAACTGTTCATTCCACTTCAGTTCAACCATTTTATTAGCTTTATGACACACTTTGTAATTAAAAGATCACCTCTTTTCTTTTGTTACTTTTGCTACTAGGATGATGGTGTCATCCAGAAGAAAAATTATAACTAGACTTAAAAAACTCCTAGATTTATGAGAACTGTGGAAGCTAGAATTTTTCCACAAGTAAAAAGAAATTTTCTTGGACTTCCTTGCAAATACCAAAAAGTCATAAGCTCAGAGTGAACTGTCATTAGCATTCGAAAAAAAAATATAACACCCCAACCTAATTTTCACTAACCTAGATTTTGGAAATTGCTGAAACATTTTTACATGTCTTTGAATGAAAATTCAGCCTGAGGCAAAAAGATGAACATGGGAAATCTCATCCTCAGTGACTGGAGTGTGATAAATTTATAAATAACCTAAAAAAGGAGCTTATAATGGAAAATTTTAAGGTAATTTAACAACGTGTTCCAAACTTAATATTGCTACCTACTTCACATAAAATTAAAAACAGGAAGCATAGCATATATATATGAGAGAATTTTCCATATTTCAATCATCATAGTAAATTTTATTTGCATCAAATTGAAGAAGCAGTGAAGAGGGATGTGATTTAGTGTTTCTGCGATAAAGTTCTCCAACAAAGACATTCCACACCCCAAAACAGAAAGCGCAAAAAGAAGAGATGTAGCAAGGCACTACTTCCATACCTAAGAGAAGCAAAAATAGTTTCCAGCTGAGTAAGTCTTAAGCCTGCTGCTTAGTATAAAGCCAGGTGATGAGTGCAGTAAGCATGAAGCAGAGATCGCTAGCTCCAGCTCACAGACTAAGTGCTTGTCCACAGAGCAGCACTCTCAGGAAAGTTAAGATAAATGAACTAATACAATGAAGTTAGAGTGCATTAGTCAGAGAGCATTAAATCGCTGTGTAGATGCTTTCATTCGGAAGTAAAATAACTTTAGATGGCTATAACTTAATTCTTCTTGAAGGAACACTGAAAAAAATAAAAGGGGGAGTTTGGCCTGGAGAGGGGCATAGGCTCCCAGATCTGAATAAAAAATTTAAGGAAACTACAGCTGTGTTGCCATCTGTACCATGTTCTCCAGTTTAGAGTTAATGCAGGCATATTTGTAGTTGTACCATGAGAAATGAGGCTAGGCAGCCCCTGTGTCAGAAAGATACCTTTTAATTTGCTAACTTGGTGAAATTATGTGGGTTTCTAGCATACTATGGGTTTGTATGGTCTGGCTCTATTTATCAGTTTAGCTGTCTCAAATACTTTGTCTTCCAGCTACAGCAAATTAAATTATGGGAACTTATTATATTTGTCCTTATAATCTCATAATTTATCCATATGGTAAAATGCAATAACATACAATAGCTTTATTCAGTGGTGTTTAATATTTGCATTATCAGTACAGCCCTAACAACAAGTTGATATGCTTGCTATGCATATTAAATTAAATAGTCTTGAAGGGCCTTGGACTCTATTTGTCAAATCAGGCTGAATTCAAAGATACATTCTGAAAAAAACCTGAAATAATTAATGTTAATTCAGAGGCACACAACTATCTATCCTAAAATCACTGTGATTTAATATATGTCTGTAGGGGTAACCATCATTATATTGTTTTCTTCCATACACTCCCTCCAGCAGCAATGTATTAGTGAAGTGATTTTGGGAAAAGCCTCACAGTAAAGCAACTTTTCCTATTCCCTCTTGTAATTAGAGCTATTTCCCAGAAATGCACCACAATTCATTTCACTAGTAAGATTGGTTTTCCATAAAAATCAGAAGCTGTCATTGGATCTTGCATTCGACAGAACTTCTGTACTCACGTATACTTTTATCTCAATATTTTTTATTATTGTTCTTGCTTTTTGTCAGCATAATATGGAGTTAACTCTTATTGGTAACAATAGTAATAACAGTTATATCACCTATTTCTTAAATAGTTTTCAGCAGCAGCTCAAAGTCCTCCTGCAAAAGCTACAAAGCATCACAAAGTGAGAGAACCTCAGCACAGCTGCCTCAGGCTGGCACAGCCCCACCCCTCAGCCTGTTCCAGGGGGAAAACTGCTCCAGCCCTGGCCATTACAATGGCCCCACATTGAACCTGCCCCAGTTTATGGATGCCCTTCCTGGGTTGGGGGGCCCAGAACTGGACACAATATCCAGATGTGGTCTCAGGAGAGTTGGGTACAGGTGGGTAATCAATCCCTCATGCCTCTGCTGGCTGATCAAGCTCCTGCTCATACAGCCCAGGGTGCCACTGGCACTTGTGAAAGTATTAATGCCTCATACACCAAATTGGAAAGACCCTACTTTGTAGTGAATTTGTGCTTATGTGTACTCGTCATCGTGAAATAATTTAATTTCCGGGCTCTTAAGCATGACCAAAGATTTTGTGGAATTATTTCTGAGAATCATTTTTCTTTCCAGGATCAAATTGACTACAATAATTGAAATAGACATTTTTGCTAGTAGTTTATCAAAATATTTAATTAAAAGCAAATTTTAGGGCACCAGTTTTCCTGGCTCTCAATACAGTTTGAATCTTATAATTTCAACCACTTCCATCTGGGATTTTTATTCATTATAACTATTCCTCATATTTCAGTTCAATCTTTCAAAAATGAGGCTTATGGATTGAACTCCCTTGAAAATTGTGGGACTTGGACTCAGAGGATTTGACTATTCAAAAAAATATAATTAAACTACTTTTGAAACTCTAGTGTTCCCACATTTTTGGGGGGAGGACTGAAATGTTTTTTCCATTGTTTGCTGCTATTAAAAACATTCATTTTACCTCTTGATTTTTCCTATTAAAAGCAGTAAAAGACTGTATTTGTACATACTTCCTGAAGGTACTTTAGAAGGTAACAGTGAAATTCCCTAAAGATTCGTGCCTTTATCACACTGTAGTTTGAGGCCAGACAGAATGTTTTCTTGTAATTGTTCCTCCTATGTACCAGTCATGCTTTCATTCATTTTTGGGACTGAACATGAAAAAAAAAATAGAAAAATAATATTTTTTTTGTGCTTCAGTAAGTCATTGTATAACTAATGACTGCGTTATCAGGCACATGAATAATGGGACTTAACTAATGACACCTGAACCATTTTTTTTTCTGGCATCTTATAACTTTGTAATAATTTCTGCACTGTTAATGTTCTTCTGTGTAAAGAAATGAACTTCTGTATAGATGAAATGGTACACAAGAGACTGTTTTGGTCAAGATTGTGATATCATTTGTGTTTTTAGATTACTTTACTTGAAAAGACCTTAACTGGGGTTCTTGCTAATGGATCTGAGTTCATGATTGCCTAGCTAGCCTACTGGTACCTTAAAAAATTCACTTTGATGAAACATAATTTATTAAGTCATTGGGAAACAATTCTAGGCAGTCCAGATAACCCTGATTATCAGAGAACGGGAGGTGTAAAATACTATAAAAACATTTTACAGAGGTAGAAAATACTATAAAAAGACACTAAAACTATATAAAGAAATGCATATAATTGTGTGAGGGAGGGTTTATGTGCATATGCACTATTTTTAATAAGCTTCCTTCTTGCTTCCTCCTGCCATAATTGAGCAGAGCACCAATGCATCAGAGGGATGATCATCAAGTTTTATTTGGCCTAGCCTCTGTGGAGGAGCTTTGTTAGGCAAAAGACTTGTAGATATCCCAGGAAATATCTTCATTTATATGACCTCTGAAAACCAGTCCAAACCAGTTCCTCTGTGGATTTTTGGAAAGTGCCAGTTATAAGAGATTAAACAGTCTGAAAAAGAGCAGGTTCTTAAAATGGAAGTTTTTGTTATCTCTGATACACACCTGGCTCACTCTTAACTATGACTTCCTAACTTGGATGGCACCCACTGGCCTATAAATTGTTTTTCTTCCTTGCCCAACACACTTCATGCCTTTTGCACCAGAGGAAGTTCATCAACACTCAACTTTCTCCCACCTTTGTTAGAAAAAAGATTTCTGGAAAAGTTTGGGCAGGAGAATCTTATTATGAATGTGCATTTTCAATCTAGCCACACAAGCATAAAATTACTCTTTTTTTTTTTTGCTAATGCTAAGGTGTACATGAATTTTTGATCATTTGCAATGTGTGCCAATAGATCTTTAAATACTTCTATGATACAACAACAGTAACATACGTAGTTGATACAGACACTGTATATTACACATATTCATGTAGGCAAACAGTCGAAAAAACAGTTACCCTTTGCTGGTGCTCGTTTTTCAGGTCTCTCAGTTTTCTGCTTTTGAATTTCTGAAAAAAATGCAAAGCAGATTTATCAATATTAAAATAATTTTCACACACAAAAATATCAGATGCGTTCTTATAATAAAAAAAATTCAAAAATGCTTAAAATATTATGGCAGAGCCATGGCTTTATCACCTGCATATTCAGAGTTATATACAATATTATGTACATACAATTTTATGTATATACACAGATTATATATATGGATAAAAATTGCAACATCTAGTGCCTTTAATATTTATTCTGTTTTTGATTAAACCATACAGCTACTTTTAAAGGCAGAAATAGGTTTTGCTGATCTGTAATAGCTACACAGTAACATGTGTTGGTCATGAATCAGAAAAAACATGTTTTTATTAAAATTTTTTTCTCTGTATCTTGAGTTGTTTACCAAGATTAGTACTTTATGTTTCTGAAATTAGCTTTGAAAAGGAAAAATGTTCTTTTTATTACATTTTCTAAAATTTTTAATGCTCACGTACTGAATTGGTATCTCCAACACACAATAAAAGGTGGACTCAATGCAATATGCAAACCACAGAGATAAAAGTTCCCCGATCATTGTCTCGGAGAATGACTCATTTTGATCATGCTGTATAACAAAAACTGAGAACTGCCGTCCTGGAGGAGGAAGTGGTACAGTATTTATCTTCCCTTGTTATACCATTCTTTTTGAACAAAATATTTCAGCTGTAATATTGACATTAAATTACTGCTATATACCTTTATGTAACTCTTTTTTCTATTGTCCTTGTTATGTCAAAACCAGGATAATACTGAAAATGCAAAATGTTGAATTTTTGTAAAAAGAAGGCAGAATTAATTCAAGCTTACATAGCCTTCTTTGCATACAGCTGTAGAAATTTAAAGGTCATTTATTATAGCTGTGAAATAAAGTCGTTAACACCATAAAGAGTGCCCAGTTTATCATATTGTGCATATATTTCCTGCCATAGGAAACCAGTCTAAAATACTGGATCAAATTTGTTTTTGACGAAAGCAAATGCAAATGTCACTAGATTCTGTGGGAGATGCCTCCTTTTACTTCAGTGTTACCTTTAGTCTGCGGGGTCTAAATAACAAGAACACTGACCCCAAAATTAATCCAACAGTGAAAAAGTTATGCATATTGCACCTCAACTCTAAGAAGATACTCCAATGCCTGCTGAAGACAACTGAAATCTTTCATTTACAGCTTTAGTTATTTTCTCAGGTTGTAATAGGACACACGTTGCCAAAGAAATCCAATAGAAAATGGAATTTTTTCTCCCCAAATCTTTACATAAGTCCTTGAGAATAATGTAGAATGTTTTTATTAAATAGGATTTGATGTCTGAAATAATTATTGTGTGTGGTTTGCAAAAAACAACTATTCTGTGGCATCAGCCTATGCTGCCTTAGATAGAGAGAATATTATTTCACTGAGATAAAGAGTAACAAAGGGTAAAATACATATTACTGTTAGCCACTAATGTATGGAAATATAACTAAGCTAATTATATGATGTCATTAAGCTAAAAGGAGTTTTAATTCAGTTTTCATCTTGCTCTGTTCAGCCTGAGTGTGTAGTTCATTTATTGTTATATAAACCTCAGAGACTGAGAAGAGGAAGAAGTATACTGTACTGATTTACCGTATTTCAGCTGAGCCAATATTATTTTTCTTTCAAAAATGTAAGTATATTTTTTTTCTATTGACTGAGAGAATCTTGTTGCTGGATTTTCAAACTTTTTCCACTTGTTCTGCTTAAACTAATGCATGGACTAGTTTAGGTAGCACAAGTGGTAAGAATGGTGCAAGACAGGAACAGATGGAGGGTTGCTCCCTGATTCTGGGCACATCTGAGCAGCTCTCCATGCCACTGTTCCAGGCTGCCTCCAAACACTGACTCAGGGGACCTAAAGGAAGCTGAGTCACTTCTTCTGCATTGCAACATACTGTGGAGACATATCTCCAATTGAAGAGGTCACCCTACATACAGAGATGAATATGAATAAATCAGATTCTTTAGGCAGATTCATTTACACAGATACACATTCCTTGCTTGCTTTAAAATTACTCAGCTCTGCTGCATTTCTACCATCTATTATGTGTCTCACTACAGAAAATAATTTTATTTTTCTTGAAAAAAAATTAGTATAAGAATAAACCTTCATAAAGAAAACCCACAAAACAAACCAAAACAAACAAATAAAAAGGCTTTAAATTACTGTTGATTTAGGGAGCTTATTGGTAGTTTGATTGCAAAATATGTATGGAGCAATGGCTCTAGAGCTGGTTATCTAAATCTGGCTCACATTGTATCAGCAGTGAAGCTTGATTCACACATATATTCCAGTCAAATGCACTTTCTAGTGCACTTTCTAGAAAGATACTTTCTAGACAGCCATGCTGAGAACTTCATCTAACTTTCTGCTACGATTTGGATACCACACATCACAAAGAAATATACATGAATTCCTAGAAGTGAAGTACATCTTCACAGCACACAAGTGTGTGTGCATATATGCTTTTATATACTGCAAAATGTCCCATCATTAAGGTCTCTTCACAAACTCCCCATTACAGTCTGAACCTTTATAAAAAAATTGCAGCCTGGAACACATCAATTCTGATTACAATCCCAATTTTCCCAGTACAAATAAACCTAGTCACAATATAAACTAATCTGGATTAATTTACAAAGCAGAAAATAGTAACTATTTGCTAACTTCAAAGTATTTAAAATCAGAAAATATGTTAGATTATTGGAGATTTTTTGTTGTTGCTTTCTGAGAGTTCTGATACTCTCTGCTTCATCTTTTATGACAAATAGCTTTAATTTTCTGGTAATCACATCATATCTTATTGCTGAGTTGACAAAGTGGTTGTAATATCGTAGAACACTAACATGGCCAGTTTAAAGCGTGTAATTTAGCTCTATCAGTGTGACACATTGTTAATAAATCCTAAATATTACTAATTAATGTTTAGAAAAATGACAGAATCAAGCAGCAGCAAGGATATTCTATGTCACCACAGCAACCATCCAGATTCTTTATGAGATGACAGCACAGTTTATTAAATTATTGAAAGGGAGTATGTATTTTAAAAGCTTTATTTCATTGTTTATTTTCTTAAATTATTGGGCAGACACGAAAAATTATTTTTCCCCTTGTGTTGCTAGGGTTTTGAATAGATAAGCATTTCCTTAAGTACAGATACTTCTTGATGCTGATTTCTCTAGACCTCAGGTCTTATGCAGAGGTACAGAATGTGCAGGGGGACAATTTTAAATAACAAGAAGGGGCTCTAGGAGTCAACCATTTCAAGATGCTGAAAGGAGACACACGCAAGTATATTGCTGGCAAGGTGATATATTTATGTTCTGTTGACCCAAAGCAGACCCTCACGGTCAGCTGAGGATCAGTATTGCAGGCAGCTTTACTGAAAATCCCTGCTGAACAACTGAGCCCAGCAGCAGCTTCCCCACCCCTCACCCTCCAAATTTTCATTAACAGCCATTGACAGTATCTAACGAGAGCACAACACTGGCTGTGCACTCCAGCTCTAGGAAGATCAGGATGGGAGAAAATAATTACAGTCCCTTGAATCTGTGTGAATTCCTGGGTCAGCAATGTGCAGGTTTACATCAATATAAGCGAAGAGCTCAGCCAGTCATGCTAGGGCATGAGGAGATTCTCCTGGTTCCTGGTTCCCTTCTTTTTCTGCCTTTCTGTTTCTGATTTTGATTTATTGTTATGTCCTTTTTTATAACAAAGTAACATGGATAGCATTCTTTCAGCTATTTTAATTTTGTTGTCTTATAATAGCATCTATGAGCCTTAGCCTACATGAATTACTTTAGGTACCATATGTAGTCATAACACAATATAAATATCGCATCTCTGTAACACAGGAGTCCAAACTTTGAGGAACACATTTCTTCTCTTACTGGGAAAGCACAGCCTTGCATCTTGATTTTTTAGAGGATAAAATGGTGAGTAGAATTCTGGCATTGTTAAAACAGCTCCTACACCTCACCCACTGCTGAGTTTCCATCTTACAGACAAAATACACCTTTAAAAAGAAAACCAAAAACCATATTATAAATGTCAATGGTATGAGAGAGAAAGTGAGGGGGAAAAAAGGGTCCCTATTTGAAACACAAGAATGCTTTACCCAAGGTAACCCAGAAAGTCACCAAAAGAACTGGGAATTGACCTCTGAACCCGACATTCAACATTACCCTCCATGCTTAAAGCCATCCTGTTTCCACTTATATACTTCAGTGAAGATAGAATGTGTGTTAATATGTCTGGTGTTTTAAAGGTATAATTAAGCAGATTGAGTTTTACATGTAACAAGAATAGATTTTTTTCCTAACAAATTTTACCGACTGGACATCTTTTTCCTAATCTGTTACAGATAACACAGCAATATATACCTTCAGTGCTTTGACATTCTTTCTCTTACAATTATCTAAGTGTGAAAAGGAAAATAAGCAAAATTCAGAGTGCTGGTGAGCCAGAGCTTAATAATTTGCTTTTGAGCAGTTAAAACACAGCTATTGCCAGCAATTTAATGTGGCTACATCCTTGCTAGTTTATCAAGACTAATTGGTAGCAGGCAGCTGATTGTCCTGAAGAGTTGGTGGAAATAGACACTGAGGGCAAGGCAAGAGTGAGTCGTGTAAGAGCTTTAGAAGATGAGAGAGATGTCATTTCTAATGTGTTTTAAGATGCTGTCTGTGTGAAGAATTGTAGCCAACTCTCTTGCTGTTGGTATCCTCAGGAGAAATTTGCAATTGTGCAGCTGATGTCTATTTTTAATCTAGATAGTACCAGCTGGTGAGGGTGACAGTTATCCTTGTGGGGCTAGGAAGAGAAGAAAGGAAGCTGTGCATTAGAGAAACTTCTATCTAACTACTAATACATCATGTAGTTGTCCTCTATAGGCAAAAAACCCCACAGCAAAACAAAAAAAACCACCTTGAAACAGGAAAAAAGCACAGGGACCAAAAAAAAACCCCAAAACCAAACAACAAACAAACAAAACAACAACAACAACAACAACAAAAAAAAAAAGCAGGAAATATTTAATTGAGGAATTAAATTGGTGTATTGCGCCCATATCCAGGAACCAAATTCAGTTTTGGAAAGTCTGAGTGATTTATGACTTATTCAGGTGACTTCTCTACCAGCAGCACAGTCTTATCCCTAGTGTTTTCTTAGATGTGTCCCTGTTCTGGGGATTCATAGCAACTTCAGGCTGGGATACATAATAATAATTTTTCCTGAAGCCATGTGTTGTAAGGTCTTTCTTGAAAATGCAACAGGGACAAATTGCACTTATTGATGAAAATGCTGAAAGGTTTGTGTGCTCATCAACTACATGAAGAACCAGGCCACAGCACCTGTCAAACAGGATTTCAAAATTGTTTATCCACCTCTTTGGAAATTACAACTACAATTTAGAGTGAGAATAAAGATTTGTTCTTTATTTTTTTTTCTTTCATATTTTGCAGAATTATACAGTGTCTCTTTCATTTAATATATGAGAACACTTTTGACAGGGGTCACAGAGGACCATTTCTCATTCTTGGTGCAAACCCTCTGCTCTAGTGAATATTTACCCAAACCAATATGTTCTGTGAGCAATGCTGTGAAGTGACATTGATTGGTCCTAAAGCTTTTCAGCAAAGCTCAGCTACTTTACCTTATTTGCTTTTATTGCCTATGCTTGGTACTTTGTTTGACATCACGAAACAGCTATCAGAGATATGGAGAACATGACCCTCAAATATTTCTGGACAATGCAGTTCATTTGAGTAACATACAGAAAACAAGTAAGCTTTAAGTTCCCCAAGAAGATAGGGATTTAGCATCACCTTCCAGATATACATTAAGCCTTCCTTATAAAATACAGGAAAAAATAAATAGATTAGAATACAGTTCAACAGATATTAAATTATTTCAAAAGTATTGCAGTTTCACTATCTATGAGAGAAATTGACTGTAGAGGACCTGCTGAAATCTTCATCCTTGTGCTGAGTAGAGCTTTGATTCCCAAGTGTGATGATATTTTTATAAGCCACTGTTTCATGATCTCCATCTTTCTATACTGAACATATTCTACTCCTCCTTTTCTCATTATTCTAAAGAAAATTAAATACATACATAGTTTTCTATATTGCTGTGTCTGAAACTGCAGTCTTTCTGCTACAGAATAAAATAGTTTTAGCAATTAATTGTGAGTAGAAGTGTTTCATTATATTACTATGTACTTATAGAAACAGTTTCATTACAAAATCACAGATTGGTGTCATCGACCTTTCCCTTCATTTAGATATTTGGGAATTTTCATGTACCTACCAAGGCTGCTTGAAAAGCTAATCCCACAAGTTTTTAATTTTCCAGGTCAGGCTTTTTCTCTGTCTCAAGCACAGCAGCCTGCAGCCAGTGGCGATCTGCTTTTGTCTCAGAGTGAGAACCTCCCCAGTTGTGCTCCACTGCTGGGGCACATATTAAGATTTCCATGAAGATTGCATAGATAGCTGCACTTAAGGTTTTCCCTGATATAAAATGATAACTTAAACAGCTGCCGAACTCCCTTTTGCTATACTTCTGTCCAGGGTCCCTACTATCCTTGTGGCCCAAAGTTCTCTCACTCTTGCTCTTTTAAAATATAGTTGGTAAGTTTGGATTAAAAAGTTTCAATTCAAGTTGAAACCAAATCACTATTCTACTGTGGGCAAAAGAACTGTAATTGAACATTCCTATTCCCTGGTGGTATATTGTCTTTTTTCATCTGGGTAATATGGAAAATATTTTCTTTCTGTTATAAAATACTATTTTATGGTGGATATGGTATTGCTGTATTGATCAGTGTAAGTAAAACCAGATGAAATTGTTAAAAGAACATTAATAACAGAAATGGATGCCACAAAAATGAAAAATGCAAAAAATACATATCTGGAAAAGCAGTTTAACATCTGAGAATTGAACCAATCAATGATTTCCATCTTTTAACACAGGGTGTACTTTACACAAAGATATGCAAAATGCTTTATAGTAAAGTGTAGCCTATGGAGGCAGTGAAAACCTTTTAGTAAGATCTTTAATAGCAACTCATATACAGAAAAGTGAACATTACCCTACAGCACCATAAAAGAAACCGAATTGAGAAGGCATTATCAGTATATACTTTAGGAGGTATATACTTTAGGGATAAATGACACAGATATGACAACTACACTAGTAACACAGTTTTCAGGCTGCATTATTTTCTCTAGTTCCTTTCCAATCTGCCTGTATCCTTGTGTCACAAGAAGTTGTAGATAGATTGCAACCATGCAAAAACTGTGTCCCCTCACTGGGGAAAATACTTGGAGTATGCAGAACTCCCTTGGGAAATCATCACTATACTTTAAACAGTTCTGATATACTTCCTGAGGCACTGGTCACTCCAGGGAAGAAATAAGGACTTCCATCCCATCCACTTAGTGAGGTGGATTTTTGGTCTGATCATACACTCTTAGATGCTTAAATACATAAAAACAATATGACACACATGATAAACAGTAGGACTAATGGCTTAAATATTTTCATGTTTTTCCCTACCCCGCCCGGATATTAAATCAGTTCATTTTGGATTTATCAAGGCTATCCTATCAAAGCTTCTTTCTAATCCAAATTAGCAAATCCCCTACTAGTCTTCCCTAAGTAGGTTGTCCCTTCCTCTCCCCTTCCCCAAGCAAAGTTGTTGTATATGTATATTTGCTTGATCACTCTTAAAAGGTGATGCAGGAAATTGTCTGGTTTGAGAACTTTCCTTTTGGGAGCACTTTATCTGTTAGCACAGATCAATACTCAGGTCTGAAGAAGCCAATAGATTGTGCTGAATAAATTCTGACTGGCCTAACCTTGGGATGGAGAAAGGGTTAATAGGAACGGGTGTGTGGAGTCAGATCTGGGGGAATTGCACCTCGGCCAGACCTGCCGAGGGTGAGTCAGGGGAACTGACCACATCCTTAGAAGTTGACACGTCTTTTAAGACCATGATGTGTCTTCAGCATATTAATAACAAGCCTAATACTCTGGCAATGATACTGTCATTTAAGCTGAAGACAGATGGATAAGGTGCTTTGCCAGAAAGTTTATTTGTATGTTACAAAATTCCTTGTGACCTTTAGCAGAAATTTCTATTCTGTGTTGGCTTCTTGTTGTAATTTATGACTTTTTAAATTAATTTTTCCTAGGAAAAAACTTTAAAAAAAAATTCTCTCTCGTATATAGTCTAATTCACAGAAAATTATAGAGCCTTCTCTGCCTAAAGGAAATATTTGTCTTGATTGTTGGTAAGAATAATCTTATGTCAATAATAAAACTTTTTGGTAATATGGAGATGGATAACAGTGACATGATGCTACTTTATTTCTAACTCTGCTTTTTAAGTGAATTTTATTTATTGAAATTAAAATTACTTTCATCTTAATAATGACCTTTTTAGGCAGGGTTGTAAATGCTGAAGTGTCTGCACTTCCTTATTATTTATAGTTCTTTATTTCCAATTTTGTGGCTTCTCAGCTCTTTTCCAAACTCACAATTGAGGCCAGTAGTGCCCACAAAAAACCCAGTATACAAACAAATAAACCCACTTTCTTTTTTATAGCAATAATTTCTAATGATAACATACAGCCATATGGCTGTCAAATAATTGAATGTGTCTCTAAAGGTGAATCTATCCCTGAAAAAATGAACAAGTTTATCAGTCATAACTACTGTAGAAAGGAATGAGACCAAAAGCAAATTAAGTCTGAATAAAATAATTAAATTTCTCTATATCTTTTATGAAAATGCCCTATAGATTTTTATGTTGAGAATATGCATTGTTAAAGACTGCAAAGTCCCCTCCAGAATAATCTTTCACTATGTCCACTGAAGAATACTGCTTTTCCAGACAATATTAAATGTTCATTCTTTTCCAATTATTGAAGATAAATATTAGTGATAAGACTTGGACTGGCAAAAATAATTGCAATAAAAAAAGGTGCTTGAGAGATATTTTCACATCTTCTAAAGCATTCTGAAACTGATATTAATCCCATTGCCTGTGGAAACCCATTGTCATTACTTGTACTTCTATTATCTTTGCTTTTAATTTACATCTCCAGGAAAGTGATCTTTGCTTTTTTTTGGATCATAATTATGATTAGACTTTCCTTCTTTAATGGCTAGACAATGTCCTTGACACTCCCCTTGAATTTTTTTAATATGTAATTTTATTGTGATACCAGAAATCTTATTTTTTCAGTTACTATATTCAATTATAAAGAAAGTTTTGTGCAAATATTTTAACACTCATAAAAGCTGCTAGTCAGCAAAGCAAAAGAGTGAAGGCTTGTCCATTCACTAAAAATAGACATGAAGATTTTTCAAAGATTCTCATTCTATTCATGAATACCACAATAACTTTGGGTTAGATCCATTACAAATGCTTCAATATCAGGCACAGCAACCATAGTGCATATTTCTAGAGTGAAATTTGAGAGAGGTTTTCTGTAAAAAAGGGGAAAATGTCAATCTGTTCACCTTCTGGAGACATCAGTATTGTACTGCACAATCTCACTGGATGTTTTTTTCCTTGTTTAGAATGTTCATATGCCAATATCACCTAAACAAATGTTCACAAAGCTGTAGATAAAATTGCTGCTTAGAGTGGAAGGGATTTGGATGCAGAAATGGTCCTTTATTTGTAGAGAGAGATCCATCCATATTCAAAAAATTTGGTTCTGATTTCATGAATCTATCATTTTGACACCCAAAAATCTCCAGATCTATTGGTGTAGATGGTTCTCTTTTGGGTCCAGTCCTAACAGCAGCAACATGGAAAAAACCAAAAATCCCACCAATGCAATGTCTTGTTTTATTTTGTCTTGTTTTGGAAAGCTTTTCTTCTGGAAGTCTTATTTATGGACCTTTATTATATATTATTATATATTATATATATATACCTTATTTATGGACCTTATTTATATATATAGAAATGACAGCACACTTTAGTTAGGAAAAGCTATTTGGAGAGATCTGCACCTCGTGCTCAGGGGAACAGGTTGTGATGTTTTTGAGAGTGCTGCCTGCAGGAGCTCACCTGAGCCCTTGGCTCACCTCCCAGGGCTTTGCCTTCTGTGCTCACGAGCTTTAGTGCTGGGAGAGAATGTCACTGTGCCTAAGCAGAAAAGTTGTTCACTAGACTGTATCACAGAGTTCTCGGGAAACTTCTGTTTAGGCTGTTTAGGCTTAGACCCTGGAAATTCTGCTCTTTGGTGCTTATACAATTTTAAGAGAAGTCTGCAGAGAGACAGGAACAGCTCTGAGGGGCTGAGGGATGACTGTCACCGAGAAGACTGCACTGGCATTTCCAAGTGACTGATGGCTTCAGGCCACATATGTTGTATTTCTGTAGCCCAGCAAAAGAGGTGACAAAATCAAGTATAAACAAAGCCAGATCCTGGCTGCCAGGATGAAATGGAGACCTCCAGACACCTGGAGATGGTAAGTTATTTGAGGATGTTTCTATGTGAAATCTCAAAGCAGTACTCAGAAAGGGATACAATCTTCAGCAGTCCCAGTCAAGGAACAGCATTTTGCAGGGAGACAAGGATGAGAATGCTTATCCTTTAAAGGACAGAGGAAGAATCTTGAACACATATCCAGGAAGTGGAAAATCCCCCTCAAAACTTCCTTTACTGCTCAGGCAGATGAAGCATGTTTGAATTTGGGCCTTTTCTCCTGTGTATGGCTGCATTATCCTCTAAGATACCAGATCTAGAGAAATCCCTAGCTCTTTGTCCATTTCCTGCATACCAAATAAGGAAGACTCGGTCAGGATTAATCTCTGTAAAATTAAAAATTAATCTCTCTTTATGGGAAAAGAGACAGGGTGATGCTGAAGGTTTTACAGTTCTTACAGATGAAGTACACATGGAATCTTTTCCTACACTGGCTGTAAGTTTTCCAAACATGAGGAGTCATCCATAGAAAGATGATTGGTCCTGGTCTTCAAGCTTATTAATTTCTTGGAGTCCAGATTGAGACTGACAAAATGTTTCATTAAACAGCAGCCTGATCCAGTTCCAATTAACTTCAGACAAAACTGGATTGTAATCTCAGAAGCAACTTTGGTGATAGATCCTTCAATATGGGCATTTACCTCTTGAGAATTTCATGGATATCAAATTCAGATCACATAGGGCTAGTTACACATCCTACTATTCTCAAGCTTTGCTCAATATGGAGAAAAAACACTCTGGTTTTGAGAAGTTTTGCATTCTATCACCAGTAACTCCAGGCTCCTAATACATTTTCATTTTGATTTAACAGAAGTTGAACTTATGTTTTATGTTTCAGCATAACAATTTCAATATCTATAAAGATTATATTATAAATCCTATTTCCTTTACTTGTCTGCTTTAAAAATTCAATGATAACTAAGTAATTTTTTCAGAAGATTAGGAAGCACTCCTTATTTTAGGGTGTTGTGTTGGCTTAAGGTAAAATGCTTGACAGTACCTCATCATTATTTCTCACTAAATATACTTTCCATATTATTATTTCTGAATTTATTTCCATCCAAATATATATATAACTCCTTGGCATTAATAGGAGTCCCACAAACAGGACAAGGATATAAATAATATTTCTGTAATTCTATTTTTTAGTAATATTTTTCAGATTTTCTCAGTAACAATGAAATAGTGGAGAATTCTCACAGAACAGCGAACAGCTCAGTAAGTATTATTACTTGAGTTGTGCATTTAATGAGTTTGTTAGAGCACAACTGACAAGTTAGTATACTGCCATGTAACTATTGACAGAATTTATATTACAGATATACCAGTCAATTCTTAAAATGGTTACAAAATGTTTTCCCTCTACAGTTAAGCAACTGACCAACCTTTTTTCAGGGAAGGCTCCACTTCACCTAAACCAAGAGAAAAAAACAGATATCAGAGAAAAGATATAATTAAAAAAAAAAAAAAAAAAAACCAACACTCTTTTCATGTTTACTCATTTTAATTTCAAAAAATACTTTTTCTTCTTTATATGCTAAATGACAAGCACATATTCTGAAATTTTGGATTTTTCATAGAGAATCTGCCTTGCCACAGAGTTTAGGGTAGATAAATTCAAGGTGCAGTAGTAACAAGGAAACATTTGAATCTCTATTTGTGCTTCTGAATATTAACTTCTGACTACAATTTACAATTTTCTTTACTTTATGTATGTTTCCACATTTTAAGGAAAGGCTCACTACTTCTGTTTTAATTCCAAATGATAAAATATATATGAAGTTTTGCAAGATCATAAATCTAGCAATACTTCCAGTGAAATCCAGTGCAAAAATTAATCCATTTCAGTGTAACTATAAGCACTTGATTGCTGCAACATGTTATTCCAGCTCCATGTAGGACACAGAATTTGAAGGAGAGAGCCTGAATGACTGTGGCTAGTGTGCAATCTGAGCTGCACTGACCACAGAACAGATGGGCAGGATGCTCACATGCACTTAATTTTTATGATATAGTGCAGTAAAGGTGCCTTACTGCCTATTCACACTCCTGGTTAATATTGATTAAATTCCACATGGACCAAACACAGCTAGAACTAAGGTTTCCAAACCTAGTGAACATCAGAACTCAAATTTTTGTCTGTCAGGTATTTTATGACTTTTTCTACTGCCACTAACACTTACACACTCAAGTGTTTGAAAGTTTGCACATGCTTTGGGAGCTATGAAATGTTAAAAATGCACACAGATCAAATTTTACCAAGCTCTGTATATTTCTTCTTTTCTGTTTGCCAACTTTATGAGACACTGGCTTTCTACTAGCTGTAAATCGTATCTCAGAATAGGATGCCCAAATCGCAGACTCACATGTAGCAGCCTATCTATTAGCATTCATATATGGCACTAATATAAATAGCTCATGCACATATTTAAAAGGTAAACATTTGAAAATATCTCAAGTTTATGAACAAATGGGTAAAAATCAGTTTCAGTACATGTCACTTTTTAATTACATTCTGGTGTAACCAAATAGAATGTAAAATAAAATACCGTGAAATGAAGATGCCACTCCTGCCCTCATCGCTTGTCAAAATGACCAATATGATGTGACATGATGATCCACTACTGACTGTGAGCAGTCTCTGCTCATACTGGGCAACTAGGTTTTATTTTTTGTTTTGGTTTGATTTTTTATGAACAGAAGGAGAGTTATTTCCAAAATCAAAATATTAGCAATTCACTTTAATTTATCAGATGATGTCAGATGAAGAATTTTACCATAATTGCCAAACCATAATTTCTAGTAAAATGAATTATTTGCAATATGCCATCCAAAATCCTGTTAGATCAGGAATCCTGTTGAAATGTTATTTTTTGTTTGTTTGTTTTAATATGTTGCCTTGTCATCAATATGTCAAATAAAGAACAGTTCTAAGTTTTTTGATGTATCTTGTATATTTTACGGGGTTCTTTAGATTCTTGCTTATTGAAAGAAAATAGCTATTGCCATTCTCTGAAGCAATGTACTGATGCATATATTGGTTGTGGCTTTGAAGTCTTACATAAATTAGTGTTCTTTACTTCAAGATGTACCAGTGATAATATTTAATTCTGACAGCTTTTCTGTAATAGTACATGAAACATGAGATGAAAGCTAACAAAGAGACCAATTTACTGATTGAAATATCCAGTGGATGCTTTATTAACAACAATGTTCACTTTTCATTTTGTTTGACCTTCTTGTCTGTGAGGTTAAAAGCTGAGTAAGCCAACCTAATGCATGTAAAAAGCAGTTAGAGCAGTTACAGAAGCCTTGGCATTCAAAATACCTTCATCACTGTCATCATCATCACTCCATACGATGTCAGACAGTAAAGAAAAAAAGCCATAAATCCAATCAGAGGACTCTTCCAGTGTCTCATGAATGATTCTCAGTGGTTCTGTGCTGAGCTTGTGAACAGATCTTCCTGAGTGCAGAGTTTAAAACAAAAGTGGTTTGAAAAAAACCCCAAAACAAACAACTCCTTCAGTAATAGAAGTTAATCTTCATTTCATACAGGATTAATTATACTACCTCTTTTAGCAGAAACAAGTATTGTGTATGTTAATTTTTATTATTCAAGGACTTTAGGACAGCTCTCCTTCCTGTGCAAGACTGGTCCAAACTTGTCTTACTGCAGTTTCTTTTCACAGAGTGATTAAGGACCCAGTGTATAATTTGGTCTGATGTTGTACTGCAAGTTCTGTTTCTCGTTCTGAGGCTTGGTTGGACAAAACATAAGTACAGACTTCATCCTTACAGTCATCATTTTAGATAATCTCTTCCTTTCAGCCCAGTTTTTTTCTCTGACTCAGGTCCCCTGCTTCTGGATTCCTGTTTGGGCTTCAGTGCCATCAGTGTCCCACTCATGACATATCTCCCCCATGAGCTCCCTGCTTTACACAAATCCTGGCTGAGGAAATTGCTGAACCCTGGCTTAACTACACACACAGGTCATGTCATTGCCATGGAGCACATGTACAGGATGGGATGGAATAAAGGGAGATGCAAATCCATATGGCACACAGACAGCTACTTTCAAACACATAATCCTGTGTATCTGGTTCTTCTCTTACAATTTGCTAGAATTTCTTTCACATACACTTGTGCACATCTGCATACTTGACTTGTTCTGGTCTTACTGCCTCTGTAGGCAAGCAAACTGGAAAACAAGGAAGCTGTGCAGTTTAATGTCTTCCACCTTCCTGGAACCTCTGATGGAAGTGAGACTTCTGGTCCCCACTGTATCAACACTCAGGCAGTGCAACCATCAGTGGGTAACACTAGGATTCCCTTGAAGGCTTTTCCAGTTGGGATTTCACCAGATTTCTCTGTACCTGGCACACGATGTCAGAGGGACATTCAAGCCTCTGACAGCATTTTTCTTCTGACCATTCTGTGAGGCAATCATCTATTTTCTTGAGCTCAGTACCAAGCATTGCTTAGGAAGAGGAACAACCCTCATTCAGTCTTATGTTACTGCCCACGGTACTTGAAATGGCAGACTGAGTCATTGCCTGGTCTCTGCAAACCTTTTCCACAAATATGGTCAACTAATGGTGGACCACAAATATGCTTTGCACTTTTGGCCTACTCTTGTTCTTAGGAGTTTTAACAGAAATACATACACTGAATTTGACAGTATCAAGATGGAAACCATACCCCTGTTTAACATTATCTTTCTGTAGGTAAATATTTTAGTATTAAGCTAAAGACAAGTCTCTTCAGAACTACTTCTGACTGCAGTGTTCCAACTCACAAGTAGCATTAATAAGAAGCAGCCTCACATGGACTTGCAGGCTACAAAGAAAGGCAAAGTGCAGGCTTAAAGGAACTTTTTCAATGACAGCAGTATGAACAGCTATTTTTCAAGTGTTGTAATGAAATTTAGAGGAAAATTTATTTGCAAGATAAATGTATCGCTAGATCATTAATTTTATTTCTAAGTAATTACTTTGAAACACAAAAGACCAGGCTGACTTTCTACTGGTTTGCGTCTGCTTATTAATAATGCAGACGAAATATTGTAGCTAATATTATATGAATATTGTATTATATAAGTATATGCTACTGAACAGACACATCAAATACATTAAAGGTGTGACAAGATGCAATGACATAATTACAAAGAAATTAATTTAGTGTAATAATGTGATCCCTATTTTATTCAGAGATCGAGTAGTAAACCAGCAAACGTTTACTTTGTTTAGCATGAGACATGTTTGTTCGCATTGTCTTCATGCATTGAGCTGTAGAAATTTAACTTTTTCAAATTATTTGCCTCAAATATTCTTTGCAAGCATTAGCCAGGACAATGAATACCTATATTTAGGCTCTTAAAAAGTAAATCTGTGACCTGGCCCCTGATGCCATTTGCACTTTATTGTAATCTAGAGGTGCTGAGGAGTCAAAATGGACATGGCCAGAGGTATCAGCATAATGAAGGTTTTGATTCACAAGCAGGGATGGTTTAACTTTGGACAGCTGCCTTGATTTTCACTGTGACTATCCATCCTCGTTTTACCCACTGGTTGCTTAGGGAGGGCTCAGTTGCTTTTACAGCCACAGGTTTTTACAGCCCCAGGAACTCCAGCTGTAAACTAAACAAGAACTGGTATCAATTTATTTTAATATACTGATCTATCAAGTAGCAGTTCAAGAACTGCTTCTGCTTCACAGGTAGCAGAGCTGTCCCCCCTGGGCAGGCAAGGGAAATGCTCAGAGAAGTGCAAGATCAAGAGCAGAGGAAATTATTCCAACCACCCCAAGGCAAGCCATCTTTGCTGATGAATCAGTCTTCAGCATCATATCCTGGTCTTTAATTCATAACATCTTCATACCACACTATGAAAAGGGATTGGAAATTATAAGTGTCCAGAGGCAAAATTCTCCAGTCATGCCTATGCTAACAGGCCCAAGTTGCAAATCCTGTTTAACATAGAAAGTTTAGAAAAATCAGTTTGGAACTGTATAGAGGACACTTTATTGGTATTTGCAAAATGAAATTTTGCAATCAAACAGATACTGTGATCTCACTTGAGTTCTGATACAAGTGGCACAGACCTGGAAAATTATGTCCTTGTGCACAGATCTTCTGTTTAACTCCTGCTGTATTTTCAATAGTTTTTAAAAGTAATGCTAATAGTAATGATGTGTCCTAGAATCTTAAGAACACCACACCAAGAAATGCTGAAGTGAAAATTACGACTGATTAAATCCATGCTTTTAGTTCTCTCAACAACTTTGACAACTCCAGGTTCTACTAAGTCCCTAGCAGAATGAAATACACTAGAAGTAAAGGAAAAGAAACTGTTCTGGTAGTAACAAGTGCAGAGAAAGATTCAATTTACCTCACACAAATTCAAAGAAAGGCAACCATTTCCAGAAATTTTGCATACTCTTGCTTCAAGAGTGAAGCTGAAAGAATGCAGATTTCCATAACAAAGTTTGAGCTTGATATTTTTTTATTTAGAGATGTCCAGCAATGGAACAGTATGATGAAATTTTTTACAATCATCTTGTAGTCAATGTATTTGACTGGATTAGCAGTCCTCTTTCCAACTTCTCATTTCTTAGCCAACCTTAGAACACTAATTATTTTAAAAGTTAGCTCACAATATATTTCTTTTGCTAGCATATGGTGTGTAATATGGAATTTGTAACTGACCTATAGCTAAAATTATTATTATAGATTAATATAATTAATCTAAACTATAATTAATATATGATATATCACATAAAATCTATTGCTCTGGAAGTAGAAAGGGCAGGATCTTGAATTTAAACTGCAAAGAGCCTTTATGAATACAGAGTATTCCTCAGATAGATACAGACTTGTGAAGTTCTACCTTTTACTAAACTTTTAAATAAGAATCAAGCCAATTGTTTAGTCTTAGATAACATAGTAAACAATTACTAAATGCCTGTTGAAGGAGGGGAGAGGAAGTAAATAGTTACTGAGGGGGTTAAACTCAGACATGAAACACACAATTAATAATGACAAATTTTTTTGACACTATGCAATTGCCTTTAATTACAGTTTAAGTTCAGATTATCCTATCAAGGAAAATGGACCTGAAAGGCTGCTGAATCCCTGGTGGTTTCTAAACTCCCTCAAAAGCAAATGCAGAAGGACTTATTGTGACCTTCAGAAGGCAAGTGACTCACTTTCCTCTGAAATCTTTTTTAGGGTTACATGAATTAATTTCCAAAGATGCCCACTTCTTTCCATTGACTACATAGGAAGTCTGAAAAATTAGTATGGATATGTCACCTTATTTTCATATGACTGAGGTATGTGAAATGCATCTTGCTAGTGATGCTGTTTCATATTTAAATCCTTCTTGGTATTGTACACTTTGGCTGAGGACTTAGATTTGTAACTTTGCATTCATAATTAATTCCAAGTCAACACAGCTATTCACCCAGATAAATTACTTATATTCCAGAACAGCACTGATTCCACAGAAATGCTTCACTAGAACATTTTTTTTGTCATAGTCTTCTATTACTTGGTACAGTATAAGAGGTGTTTTTCAGATCAATAAGAAGTCATCTGTACTTGTGCTGGTACGTTCACTGCTATGAGAATAATAACAGTTTTGCTGTTTTGTTTTCAGTGGAAACATCAGAATTCCAGACCTTTTGCAAAATGCTGAAATTTGGAAGAGTTAAAGCTGACAGAGGGAGAATTGCCATCAAATGGAAGGAACTTGCATACTGCCTTTCAATGAAACCTTATAGTAGGAGAAGTTGATTGAATTTGGTTGGAGAATGTTAGCTGTTGGAGATATATGGAAGCTTGTTTGGATTTTCTTTATTAAATGTAGGCAAATTTCTTAAAAATAATTCTCTAAGAAATAGTTTCAGATGTGTTGTAGGTGTTAATACCTCTGATAACTCCGTATGTAATTTGAAGCAGCATATCAAGTGTCACAGTTCTTTGTAGGTCTGTGGCATTGTTGGTACAGAAGCAGTAATTTGATTAAAAATGTGAAAACAATTCTGAACAACTAATTTCTTCCTTTCTGAAGTCTCCCTGGCTCACAATTCCAAATGATTTTAAAATCAAATTTATAACCTTAATGGGAATTAATAACTCAATACAGCTCCTTGAAACCAGACGATGTCAGCTCTTCTCAAATTTTGCAATTGGCATTAGGTATGTTCTTGGAATAGAAGGTAATTTTCATAAAGTTACAAAGTATTTTTGAACAGAAAAACCCCTTTGTTCATCAGAACTGATAATGGGTTCTTCAACAGTGATTTCTGGAAACAAGAATTGAGTAACCACATGGTATGATTTACTGTAGCCTCTCAAGCAAATTTGGTTATGTTTAATAGTCTGTGTCATTTATTCCTGTGAAGTGCACAACAAAAAGTGACTAATTGATTTATCTGTGCAAATCACTTCAGTCATTATTCCAGTCTTAATAACTCTGCCAGAAATGGAGTTTCTCATCAATCTTTTTTGCTTGTCAAATGGTTAAATGTATATTCAGAGTTCAACCTATGTTGAGGTGGCTCTTCTTTTTTTTAATGTTGCAGCAAATTAGTTAATAATTGTTGGATTTTCATCAATTACATATTTTGACTCCAGTGAATTGAATGCAATTAAGTTACAAATGATGGCAATTATCTGGTGCAAAGATTGATCTATGAGAGATAAACTGCTTCATTGACACTGACAAGGTACAGCTGATGAAGACGGAGAATTTCTGTTGTATTTGATAAAATACAAAAGCCTAATACTAGCTTGTAGTAATAAAACATATCCTATTTTTAGTAAAATATTCTGTAATAAATATAGAGACCTATATTTTAATTTGAATGTTTATATATTTTAAAGTTTCTTTCTTTCTACTCTATGTTCTTTTGAAGAGTGACATCTAAGATACTAAACTGAATATACACATAAAATTTCCTACAATTAACATTCCAGTTTATGAACACAGCTGTCCTTAGTTCTTACCTTTTTATTTGGTAGACTAACATTTTTATCAAAATTAAAGCTCTAAGCCATAAACAGGTAAAACTCTAGTTAGTACCACTAAATTATTTGTATAAAAATACTACTTTAATTTCTAATTATATTACTTATAAAACTGTGAAAGAAAGCGCAGTCAACTTTCTCAGTAATTTCTATTTTATAAGTGCATATATTGTAAATATGAAGACTACAACCTGTAACTGTCTCATTCTAATATCAACCTTAGATTGTTATATTTAGGTCAAATTCATAGAGAAAACTTCACCTGAAAGTGGACAAAGAAGCAGTTATAACTAGAATCTATTTGCCAAAATTGTGAAAGAAATTCACAAATTCTCGCAAAGTAATCAAGTAATTTCAGGTCCATTTGGTATAGCCCTACATGTGGATAGGAGAGTGTGTTTAGGATGGCCGTTAAGTGTAGTTTATGTGACTTGATTTGATATCAGCTGGAAGGTTTTGATTTGATGGTTCAGACCCTCATTATGTGGTGTTTTCTAAAACACACAGAAATTTTAACTAAAATACTTTGAAGCTTCATTTTTTCTCTTCCTATGGGTTCAGTTCTCTGACAATGAATGCAGATCTCCACATTAAAAAGCTGTTAAATAGATGTACAACAGCATTTTTCAAGGGCATTTAAAGTGTAAAATTAGTACCTCAGCTTGATACCATTTCCTGGGAATGTCCTGGCTGGGAGCATCTCTTAGCTGGCAGATAATTTCAAGCACGACATGAAAATGAGGAATAGGCTGTTGCAAGCCCCAGCCAGGCAGAGTTGGGGTTAGCTGAGAAGCAGTGCTGCCATGTCCTGGCCCTCTGCTCGTGCCCATGCTTTGTTATCATCCACACAGATATTCAGAACACTGCAGGCAGAAGGTCTTTACCAGCTGGTAAACAGGGATCATCGCAATGTTGTGAATAGGTGGCTATGCCTGGTGGCAACAGGATGAACCCCAGAAAGGCCAATAAAAAAGGAAGAAACACCATTAACAATAATGAACATTCTCATCTGTCTCTTGGCTAAAGGAAGCACTTAAGGAGTGAAGTGAGGAGTTGTTTAATCTCTGTGGTTGTTATGCAATGTCTGTTGTTGTGAAGCAGAAATTTGAGTTCATTAAAAAGAGAAACAATATGTTGAAGGTGTGAGATAATACAGCATGAATCAGAGCAATATAAAAACGTGGTTGAATAAGGCACAGCATTTTCAGAAGTTACAAACAAATTCTATTGCTGAAAATATATATTACATATAAGTGATTCTAGTTGAGTTAAATTTCTTCAACTGCCAAACACCAAAGAATTGCACCACTGCAAATGTTACTGAAATGAATAACTGCTTTGATTTGTTTATTTAAAGTTAGAAATTTCACAGATATCATTATGCACTGAAAATTTGGTTTGTGTTTTATATCCCATGAAGCATATTTAAGCATGAATTCTCCTCTTAGATCCTTCCCTATTCATTGAAACAGTTTCTGAAATTTCACATTTTCAACTTCATGACCTCACCAAGTTTGATCTATGAAAATTTATCATATAAATGCTGGACCTTTTGGGATGAAAATAGCACTTGCAATACTGCAATAGTTCATAAACTGTCATTCTTTTCAGTATAAACTCATTTTCTAGGGGCTTATAACTCAGCAATGAGATCCGCTGCAGATTGAAACATGGGAAACTAGATGTCATCTGAGTAGCCCTTCTTTAAACTGGAATAGGCTTAAATCCTTTTAACAGTTTTTATCGTGGAAGAGGGAAAAATGTTTTGTAGGTTTAAGGTACATTAATTGAAGTCCATATAATTCAATTACGAATTTCATTAAGAACTTGAAATAGATAAGCTATTTAATCAAGCTTTGAATTGACATTTATAAATAGAGTAAAAAATGTATTTCAGAAGATTATAGCAGTGTTTTGATAAAGTCCAGGATACAAGGTTTGTCTAGGGTTTTGTATGTTCGAAAAAGAGACAAAATTATTTGTTCCATTAGGTTTGCTGGTGGTTTAAACTAATCCAGAAGTTCATATTTTTCCTGACTAAATGCAAATGTATTACTAGTTTTAACACTGGTAGGTACATTGTTGTGAAACACAAGAGTAAAAATAAGTACACTCTTGTTTTTGCAGTCCTTAAAAGTTTCCAGTGAACATTAACCTGACAGGGTGACTACAGGAAGATGACATTGCAGGGGGAAAATGTATCTGTATATTCCTAATAATTATTATATAATTTCCAAGGCCAGACAAAATCTGTCTGTGACTGCAAAGCAGTCATAGAAATGTCCACGAGTTCCGGCAGGGAAATGGTGACTTCAGACTGTGTTATTCAGAAAATAGTATGGGAGACCCCACAACATTTGGGCAGATGTTTTGCCATTAACTTAAAGAGATTGGAAAAAAAAAGTAACTAAAGAAAGCATCTGACTGGATGGGAGCTCTATGCCTCCATGTCATGTTAACTCCCCATTCCTATAGGCATTACCTCCACAGAAATGTGCCTTTGCTGCAGGTCTCTAAAAAGCCTCTTTATGGTTCCGCAAAAACAAATAATATCTCCAACAAAGAGCCTACTCACTTTTTTCATTATTAAAACAGCCATGACAAAACAGCAAGCTCATTCTACTAAGTGCATCTGTGTGTGTTTTCTGTATTTTCACTAATATTATTTTGTAAGTAATTTTGGGTTTCATAGATTTGGTGAGGTTTCATTAGGTTTGATTTAGTCTGGCCTTTAGGTGACCAGCTAAATCACCATCAGTTTACCCTGAATATTGAACACTCTGGATCTGAAATTAGGGTGGTGTTAATTAGCTGTAATTGGTCACAGAGATGGCATGGAATTTTGAACGCTCTATTAGCCCATTAGCAAATATGGATTCCTGGGCAATCAATCTTTAGGACTAAAATAATCTTAAATTATTGAGTTGCATTTACCAATTAAAATACATAATCCAATTATGTGTACAGGAAATGCATAAAATACATGCATGAATTATGAAGCCAATTAACAAGGTGTATTTTCTAACACAAAGGATGGTAGTAATGAACTGTTGCAAAGCACACTTTAAACAATTTTTTTTCTTCATTTCTGAAAATATTGAGAATATATGAGATCATTCTATGTGTTATGCTACTTACTCCGTATTCATACACGCTATGTACTTCATGAGATTTGTGGTTTCTTATCTCAGGCTTTTGTAATGCATGTCACCTTCATACCACATTAGAAATATTTCAGTCATGTTCATATTTGTACAATACAGCATGATAGGAATGCAAACTTTCATTTCTTTCCCCAAAGGAATGAGCATAATACACCAAAACACAACACTGCAAAATTTAATTTCCTTCTTCTGGGTAGATAGAGCAGGGGTGAAACTTTCAGCACTGATCTAATTCTTCTCTCATGTTTTCCTCAAAATCCACTGCCACAGCCAAAGATTTGACACCTGTTCTGGCCTCTGAACAAACTGACACCAAGGATATGCAGCTTTACACATACAACCTGTGACATGGGGTCCTCCTGTTATATTTTTTATCATAACCAGCATGTCCTGAATAAGACAGAGTGCTATACAATTTACAGCCATCATGTTCTGGATGTGTAAAATTAGACAAAAATGTATCTTAAATCTTTCTGTGAGGGGAACTTGAATTCATGTAATCTAACTTCACTTACCTAAACCCTGGCTTCTATCCTCCCTCAGCCTCCCTCAGTTCTAAAAGCTACTTTCCAAATGCTGAATAAAGAGGGTCAGCAAAAAAGTAGTTTACAACATCTACTTTAGGATGAAACTAAGCACCTCTTTTTCATATAGCTCTGGGACAAATTTCATCTTATATAAATGTTCATATTTCACAAACTTGATAGTTTACTTCTAAGAGAATGGAAACCACAGTAATCAAGATGCAACATTTATGGGTTGGCACTCTAATCACCAAAGGTGGTATGAAGTCTATACTGATAAATTAAAAGAATATATAAGAGCTAAAATACATTTACTATTACTTTATGTCCTATTTCCCTTTCAGATAATGAGAGCAAAATTGTTAATTGTTGAAGGAAAACAATTCTCAGGTTCAAGTTTAAAGTACTTCTTACTCAGCTCATGTGTAGTGTTTCTACTGAGCTCCATGAATCTCTGTGTACTTAGGGCAGCTAATACTCTACAGCATTGCACTTCCTGTATTTTCCAGAGGCTCTGTAGTGTAATTAGAGGGAAAAAATCCATGTCTGTTCCTCAGCCACACAGTTCCCAGGCTGGTTTGCTAGGTCACCCTCCTCGTGCTTTCTGCTGCAGTCTCTCCTGAGCAGTGCAGTCACTGCTACAGCTCTGCTGTGGAGTCGATCATTTCGGGCACAGAAACACAGTCAAAGTCCCTGGTGGGAGCCCATAGATCAGAGTCCTCTGTCATCTTTGTAGCTGCCCTTCAAAAATCTGCAGGCTGCTCCTTGGTCACCCTTCTGTCTCCTCCAGGCTGAGCTCAGCTCTCTCAGCCTGCCTCATTCATATGCTGTGCATATTTTCTGAACTTGAACTTCATGGAACTTCAGGTAGATAAATGGGAAAGAAATTGAATGCAGTGGCTTATGAAAGGCAAGTGTTCTTTGAGGAAAAATACACTGAATTTTCTGCGGTTTATGGATTTAAAAAAGTAGGCAGTTTAATATAATTTCTTTGGCATCTTTCATTTGCATTTGAAAACTAGGAAATTAATTTTAATCATGCTTGCAAAACTAAATTTACAGTCCTGAAAATTACTATTCACTCTTTTTATGCAGGTCTGATTTTTCAACGAACAATGTCAAACCCAAGAGAAAAAAAATTACTGGGTTTTCGATTTAAAGAACCACTTAGAAATATGCTCCAAATTCGACTTTCTACATTAAAAGATGTCATTACTTCCACTGGAGGCAAAGGGCCAAACTGTCCAAAAGTGAAAAATATTCTTGTATCAATAATATCAGCTAGGTGATTCTATGTGAAATCTTCAGCTATTTCCACGGAATTTTTATAAATCAGTAGGTTTAACTTGCAAAAATTCAGTAGGAAATAAGGAGTTGAACCCAAGTGTTATGATAACAGCTATGTAACTATTGTTATATTAATGTAAATACAGAAAACAGTCTAATAAATCCTGGTCTAAAGAAGTACAGCAGTTCTTTCTCTAAATACTTGATCATCAAGACCTGATTTGAATAGTGGCTTAATTAATCACTTAGGAACAGAAATGTTGCTGGGAAGAAAAAGAAATAAACTAATGAACTCACAATACAAAATAATCATCTCTCAGAGACCTCCACAAAATAAAAACTCACCCTGAAGATAAAATTTTACATTGTTTTATTTCTATATCCTGGTCTGAAATTGACAGTTTCCACCAACTCTTGTGAGATTTAAGCTCATTTAACCAACACAATATGAACAGAATTCCATCTACTTAGAAAGTTTCCTTTAATCTCCAGTACAAATAGATTCTTTTGGCTTAGCATTACCCTGACCTGTATATTGAGCATGTGTGACCTGACAGCCAGTTCAGAAATTTCTTACTTCAAAAGTTTAGTCTGAGTTATGCCCTAGTTTTTGACTGTTCATTGAAAACATAGTAACAACTTGATGGACTGGTTGATATATTGATTGACTGATTAACAGTTAATATGGAAAAATAAAGCAGAATATGATAGTTTCTCTTTTTTGGTTTGCATCTATGTTGTAGCATCAAGTATGTGGTGTCCAAACTAAAATCTGATGTTTATTTTGGAAGGATCTCTCAAATATAACTTTATGTTTTCTTGGAACTCCATTGGTGTCCTTCTGAAAACAAAGATAGATGAGAAAAAAATTTAAGAAAGTTTTGTGGTACATTTTCTCCACATTTCAAGCTCTGTGACATCTATTGATCCAGGATTGGTTGGTTTCTTTCAAGATCTATATGTGTTTAGAAAGCATTCTAAGTAAATCTTGAAGTCAATATTGATATATAGCAGGACAAAAAAAAAATCTATGAATTTATCAGTAAACTAATAAAGTCCAGGAAACTTACTCCAAAACATCAACTTAATTTCTTTTGAATTAAAAGGCTGAAGTCCGAATTTCAGTTCCTAGTTAATTATTGTGACAGATGTGATAACCTTAGAGGTGGAGTTCTCATTTAAGAATGACAAGGACCCTAATAATTTGTTTTCTGCTTCACATACGTGTATCCCGATTGTTACTGGCTGTTTGCCCCACAAAAGTTTTACTGCTGAAGGCTTGCTGAACAATATATACCCTCTACAAACATTGGTAGCTAATTTATTTTTCTTTATACATCATTGCCAGATAAATGGCATAAATATTCTATTCCTTTCTCTTCCCCACTCTTTTTTTTCTGTTCCTAAATTAGAATTTCAGTCCTTATACCACCCACTTCATTTTCATCTTTGCCCTCAGTAATCAGTATGTACCCAAAGCTTGATCTTGTTCATTTATCTTGCCATGTTTTAAACTACACCAGAGTCATTCCCTTATTGAAGACAAGGGTGTGTGAACTATAATTAAGAATCTGGTCCTCTGTACTTATGGTTTTTGAAGTTAAATTTTAGGGTTAGCATGATCTTCTGCATTTTTCTGGTCATTAAACAGTGTAAGTAGACATCACAATACTCAAGGCAACTATTCAAGACTTTATAGTTCCAAAAATATGAATTAATAACTAATTTTATTTTTCTAGAAAAGAAAATATAAAGAAATTGCAAAACAGAAATCTGACCTTACATGCTCATATACATTTTACATTACTGTCAATATACTCCTTTTCCAGGATGAGGATGGGCTGCAAAATGGAGAGACTTAAGTTATAATGATGTATGAAGTGTCAACTAATATGTTCTGAAATTTCTCACAATACCTTCTTTCTTGGTAAACTCAGTAGAGATGCTGTGCTATCCCCAAGGAGGGGAGACACAGGCGTGTTTACGTAATCCACACAGCTTAATAAATGTTTACATCTTAATATACAAGGTGTCAAACAGAATATGATGAATTTTACCTGCTAAGTCCTTGTAATCCACCAAGTCAAACATTACAATGGCTACTGCTGACCAGGTAACAATCAGAGCAACAACAAGAAGCCATGCTGCTGGTGAGCTGAACGTTGTCATGAGGTCTTCTGTCACTGATTTCTTGCCCACTTTTATGGAAGACGAAGGAACAGATCCGTTCTTACCATCTATTATTGTCGTGGTTGTAGACATGTGTCCTATGCAAACAGTCAAAACAGAGGAAAAGAATGTAACAACTTGGAGCCTTAAAGTCAAGAATATGAATGCTGTCTTGAAATTGTTTTGCAGTCAGAATGTTTAAAATAAATATCAATATCGTATTACTAAAGAAAGGTTCTTGCACTTTCTGGAAATAGTCACAAACAGCCTTTTTGATTATAATATGGCATTTTTTAGTCTGCCACAAATAGCTACAGGCCCAGGAGAGTGATTGATGAAAGCATGAAATATTATAACCCTCCAAAGGATTGTCTTGTTACGGGCTGTAGGCCAGATTCTCAGGTGATATGATTAAGTGAACTTCCATTGACTTTAATGGAGCTAATGCATCTATGCCACTTGAGGTTTGGCTGGAATTCTGCTGTCAAGGACACATATCAGTGGCAATAGATATATATATATACTCCATTTCCTCTAACAGAAACCCAAATTATTTACATGTCCAGGATCCTTAAAACTTGTGAATAAGATTGTAGCTGATTTTAAAATACTTTTATTTGTGAAATTTTTCACTTAATGAAATAATCTCCTAAGAAACAATAGTTGCAATGTCAAAGCACAATTAACTCCAGAAAACATGGGTTTGGTACCAAAAAGCTGGAAGAGAGGTGAATGTTACTTAGTTAAGTTAGCAGCTGACACACCTTAACTATTTAATGGACAGTAACACTAGTAACTTTCTCTACTTCTTCCTGAGGTATTAAAAATGTTAATTCTGGACACAAACCAAAACTATGGTAACTGAAACCTAACCATATTTGCAAGTCTCAAATTAATCCACTTCATAAAAGACAATGACAACCTAAACAATCTAGGTAGGGTTTTTTACTATTATATACAATAACAATAGTAAAAGTATTTATAACACCACAGTTCAAACTGGTAGATGACCATGGTATCTCCACTTATCTTAGATTACAATATCTGCTTGTATGCTATGGTTAAAATAGTCAAAGATATATTACACATGGTCTTGGTCTGGCTGTTAAAAACAACTTTCTAAATTAATTTCAGTGATTTAAGAGACTCTTGCCTTCATAAACATCTAACGTTTCAAGGAATCAGGTGACACCTGGTTTTCCCAAATCTTTGCTTTTCACTTATCTTCTTTCACACCTGATACAACCTATAAAACTGATATTTTCTATATGACAGAGCTGTTCCATGTGAAGGTAAGCAGATTTAATTTCCCTTTTGGTATAGAAAATTACAAATATGCACTCAGAAACTATTGATGGAGCTAAGGTACAGGCTGTTGCAGACTTTCCAACATCTTCCATTACAACAGTTATTTAGACTCTCTTTGACAATCACAACACTTATATTTTTAAAGAAATAAATTGTCCTAGGTTGCAATATAGATGTATTTAAGTATTCTATTACCACTAGCTGTGGGCCGTTAGCTGTTATCACCTGCTAATGACCCACCCCGGATGACAGACAATGGGCCATCAGGGACCCACCGCATGACTCATGGACTTATCTCATCCCATTGTGGGATGCTCTGCCCAGGAGGGAGGAGCCAGGTGTTCCCACCTGGATATAACCTGGCCTTGGACGTGCCTGAGCTAGCCCTGTCTACTGGGTTCTTAGAGAACAAGAGCTACCATTGGACCTTTAGCTTGAGACCAGAGCTTCACAGGATCACTGCCTCAACTGAACTACTTCAGTTAGACTGCTACCACCAACGTAACCAGGTGTCAGGTTGTATCTGACTTTGTCAGTGCTTTTCCTTGTATTATTTCACTTATTTTTAATTTCAATCTTGACTTGTGATCTCCCACTGGTTTGTTTTCAAACCAATACAAAATGAAGGATAACATTCTTAATATTACCCATACGTGCATATATATTTTTCCCTTCCAAATTTACCCAAGCAAATCTTCCAGTCTTTATGCTAATGAATATTGGGGTTTTTTTCCTTTTCTGTGGAGTGTTAAAACAATATCCTAAAGTGATACTGATATGTCCTTTTATGTATCTAACAAAAACATATAGATTTGGGAAAGGCAATCTTGGTGGAAGAGGTTCCCTAACTCTTAATCTGTCATATCTCTTGAGTTTTCAAATTCATACCCCAATCTGTTCTAGATTTCTGTTTTTTAATTTTATTTTATTATGTAGTGCATTTTATTAATGTGTAGTTCCCTTAGTTCTACCTTTTAAGCTTGCTTCTACACAAGCATCCTGGTGCTGATCAGTGCTTTGCTTCAAGCCCTGAAAAACTACTCTGCTACACAGCAGTGTTGTAAAAGCAAAACAAGATTGGCATATTACATGTTTTTTTCTTACTTATTAAATTTAGTCTTATTTATAGAATATTTATTTTGCTTATAAATGATGCCTATCTCCCAGGATAGAATATATACAATTTTTAAAAAATGTTATAAAACCATTACTGCTTCCATTTCTTCAAACAAAAGTTTTAGATCAAACATTTCTCAGCAGGAGGAAAAATCTGCCAAGTGACAACTAACAATAAAGATCATCTTCCTAAGTCAAAATCAATAGCATTTTGTTATCCTACCTCATACAAGATGCAAGTAATTTGTGCATGTAACAGGTCATAAATGATACATTATGCATTTTTTTCCCCTTGGGGATATCAGTCAGAGTTTATGATGTGTAATAGTGAATAGAAAGGTACTGTCTCATCTTGACAAATCTGATTAGCACCACAGCATGTTTTCAAGGACATCCTAGTGGCAGATATTTGCAGCTATAATACATGCAATTAAAACTATGTGTGTATAGAGATATAGACTTATAATTGCGAGTCAAAGGATCGTTCCTCTAGGTCTGTTGCTATGCAAAAATAGTTCCTTCCTATTTAGTATACCTAACTTTTCAAACTCAGACCACTATGTATCTTCTTTGGTGAAGAAAATAGTAACTGACAATTTATCAGTCAGAGCAATGCTGCAGAGACAAGGCTCAAGTGTTCTAGAAGGTTATCTATAGCAAGCTTTTGGCTGCTGATGTAGTCAAGTCAGTTTTCCCCTTAAAAACTCAGGATTTAATACAATAAAATCACTGTAGATATATTCATTAAAATGTGAATGAATAGCTATTGATTCAAATTTGACTGGAAGTCAAGCTAGGAAAATGCTGTTATACTGCTGGAGGTTCCTGGTACAGGTGCTTGCAGTGTGATTCAGGGACCTAACAAAGATTTCCAGTGCTGTTTGAACTGCTTTACATTATCAAAGACATCCTCACAGGACTGGCAGGCAAAATCTGCAGGATAGTAACTTTGGAACTGGCAAAAAAATCCCCCAGACACAATGTCTTAGAGCAAAGAAAAATAAGATTTTTATGTCCCTAAATACCTATATAAACAAACTTGGCTGGAGGATTTTATCTGATGACTCCTGAGAAAGATATTTTTGCTGCTACTTAATCTCACGTAGGGAGGCTTGTATGTTGATACCATCATCATTTCATGACTTCAAAAGGAAGAGGCAATAACACTGATTGCCCTCTCCCTACAAGCATTCTTTTATTGTATTACACGAGGCGTTATCCTTATGCTTTTCTCTGCCTTTTTCTTGCTTTAAGGTGTCTAGCTGCTCTATGTACTTTTGTCCATCTCCCATGAGTTCCAGCCTTCTCCACAAACCTTCAGTGACGATATTAATAGAGCTAGAGAATAGAGAAAAAGGGGATGTAGATACAGCAAGGTTTCCATCAGTTCAGCCAGCAGTGATTCTCCTTTTTCTCAGAAAAGTTCCAAAGTTAGGCAGAGCTCCTGCCCAAGAGGTCAGTGGGGCTTCGGGTGCCCCTTGGGGGACTGAGCAAGACAGGCATTTTTGTGGCTTTGAAATCACCTGATGGCGCCATTGAGTTCTACATTTAAAATTAGCAGAGGTCATTCAGCAGTAGGTTAAAATCAGATAGCTGAACTTCTCTAGGCATCTTTGCCATCCATATAACAAACCTTTTCTCTCCCAAGACAAATTTCAGTGTCCGTATTACAGCCAGCCTGAATCTATGTTGGTTTATTTTCGATGAGTACTGCAGTGGATCAGGAGATTCATGAGTAGATCAGTTGTTCCTGCTTTGGGAGAGGCAACATCCATCACAGGAGTGGAGGGTGCAGCTGAAGGCTGTTACAATTTCAGCCATCCAATTTTAATCCACTGCCACATCTCTGCTAGAGCCTCTTGGCACTTTGGGTTGTGATTGCTATTGATTTTCAATGAGGATGGGAACTTTAAAAAGTTATATATACATTTCTATAAAAAGATTACTCCAGGGATATATACCTCTGACTGCACATCACAACTTCTCATGCACGAAGGACTACCCCATCAGGTCACAAATGTCATCTTTACATCAACAGATTGATTTGCTAAATTCCAAACAGCCAAAACTCTGAGATTCTTGCTATTCCTCTGTTTTCAGAGTTGTCACTTAGAATACAATCTGAAGACCCATAAGGTCTCGTAAGCATAAATAAAGCTTGACGATTGGCGACAACTTTGAGGAGAACACTGTGTGACTTTCAGAGTCCAGAGTAAGCTTGTAGTCCTAGCAGCTTAGATAAAAAATCCTTCGTATTTGTGGGCTGAGCTCTCCTTAAGGCATAATAAGCATAGGAGTGCATGGTTAAGGATGGGTACTTGATTTTACAGTTCAACAGCTATACCTTCCACTACTCTAGTAGAAAACAAAAACAAAACAAGCCTCCAAAACTAATAAATAAACCTACTTCATTCACATTCATTCAGATGTAAAAGAGTAATTTGCTGTATTTCTGTTAATTCATAGCTATTTTATGTATAACAATCTTCTTTCTGCCAACAGCACAAAAAAATTAAATAAAATATTTAATGTGCAATGTCTTTTTAAGGCTAGGCATGTTAAAAGCAGAGGGCTAGTCACGATACTAAAAAAAGAGGTTGTTCTCTTTTAAATAATAATATTGTTGCTAGGGCAATGCAGTTGGGATGTGAGAAACCTCAATGCAGTCTGCTCTAAATGAGAAAGCTGGTGGATTTTGACTTGTTTTCTCTACTCCCCAGATGAGCACTCCAATAAACAGGCTACAGAGTATTCTGCATTCAGTTCCTTAATGGCTCCTGTTTGACCTATTCCACTTCACTTGGAATATTTAAATACTAATTAAGGGAGCAGAGAAGAGAGGAAGTGTCTGTATAAATTGACACTGTATGTTAAGCACCAGCTCAAGCCTTGGGCTTTAACCTAGTGACCTTATCAGTCTGCCACTGTTGTGATCAGGCAGGCAGGAGTCAGCCTACAGCCAGGAGGGTACCGCAGGGAGAAGAGGACAAGGAATTAGAGCCCTTCAGTGAAGAATTGGGCAATGGATATACGATAATCTCCTGCATTTTTTTCAAACTCAGCACATCACCCTTAGTGAGTCCACAGACCTGCAGGCATTGTAATTATCACTTTTTCCCCATGTGGGGAAAATGATTGCTACCAAAAGAAAGGATTACACCCACACCTGTTGTTCAGGTGATACTTATGCCTGACTGTGGCATCCTCCTGTTTCAATCTCTCTCCTAGGGTTTCTTCTCCCTTGGCTTATACAAACAGAAAGGAAAAAACCAGGATTACTGCCCTGGTTAAGAATTAGTACCTTATAGTAAAATATCGGTAATAATATTTTTTTTCCTGAAGCAGCCTAGTGACTTTTTTTCTGCTTTTTGTCTCATTTATATATTTATGTAAAAACAAAATGCTGAGCACAGAGAAGAGAGACCCTCAGGTGCCACTGTATGCACTGAACAGAGAGCCTCTATCATCTTATCTGGCCAGCACCAGGGCACAAAGATGCAGGTACTGGGCAGCATGTGACAGAGTGCAGGATATTCCAGAGGAGAAGGAGCAAGGGCACTGCAGCTGATCAAAACCTTTTGATCTCCTCTAAACACTGCTGAAGTGCGCAAATACAGTGGATTTAAAACCATTTTCTGTGGAAGATCTGTAGCCCTGGTAAACTTCAATAGGTTAGAAACTTATTTAGATCCACTAACATAGATCATGACTTCTGTTGGACATACATGGAAATATACAGGCAAGACTCTTTCTAACACTGACAGAGAAGAAGATAGAAACAGGGTAAGACAACAGGCAAATTCAGCTTATCTTTGAGAGCTCCTCTTTCACTATTATCTGCAACAGACCGTGAGCAGGACAAGGATCTACAGTGCAGCCCAGAAATAGGTGATGGGAACCTAGTGTAAGTCTTCTATGTATGGAGAAACTGCTGCAAGCTTTTGAGCAGAAATGTGACAATGTTAAGAAACGCTCTTTTATTTAGAGGTGCAGCATCTCTTCAGATGACTGACATTCAGCAATTTCTTCTCTTTTGTGTCAATTTTGACCTGTACACATGAATGAATGAATGCAACAGGAATAACTAAATGAAATAATATATAAATGGAGTTTCACAGCTGATACCAGAGTTTACATGCTTTTAAATTTATCACACAATGTACTGGTGTTTCTTTACTGTTTATATATTTAAAGTGCGAGGAGAAAAACCTCTCAACACATCATGTGTGCACTTGCAAAGTCCTCAGACTTTAAGGTAGTCTTCCTGCAGACTAAAGGCTTAGAAAGCTGAGTCTGGGACTGTATATGAGAGAATGTATGCAGATTTATTGGTGACTGATAGCTATAAAAATGTAATATTCTTTATGAAATGTGGAAAACAGGGCTGGAGATTATGCAGCAACCAATTCTACATGACAAAAGAAATAGAATAGAGATTATGGAATATGGAGAGAATGGTGTATGAAAATTAGCTGAATGATTGGATTCAGAAAATACACTTATAATTATTATGGTTGTTGGTGCTGTGTATGTTTTTAATTTCCTTTTCTGTTGTTATATCTGTATTGGTTTTATTTTTGATCAATACAGAACATCTGATAATTTAAAGAAGTAAATTGTATTAATCTTTCTATTCATTCTCCCAGAAATTATGTACACCAATCTTTTCATTTCATCGATTTCAATAAGCAGCTTTTAGAAGAAAAGTTACATTCTATCAAGCCATTTCATTATCTATTCCAAAGAAACTGTGTCGCTTATACAATATCAGTAAATAATACTGATAACACTACTATTACTAAATAATGTGGGGTGAAAACTAGAAATTATTAATTCTATATAGCAACATGTGATATATATTTTGGGATAGTAATAATTGCAGTTTGTTGGGATACTGTGATGGGCTGACCTTGGCTGGATGCGAGGTGCTCACCAAAGACATATTTCTCCCCTCCTTCCCTGGGCAGCAGAGAGAAAATATAACAAAAGGCTCATGGGTTTAGATAAGGACAGGGAGAAATCAGTCACCAGTTGCCACCAGGAGCAAAACACACTGGACGTAGGGAAACTAGTAAATCAATCAGAATAGGTAATTAGAAATAAAATTGAAATCTCTCAACCTCTCTCTTAACTTTACTCCAAATTTTCTCTGCCTCCTCCCTGCAGCAGGGGAGGGGGACAGGAAATGGGGGTTGTGGTCACAGTTCAGTACATGCTGTTTCTGCTGCATTTTTTCCCTCAGGGGGACGACTCCTCACACTCTTCTCTTGCTCCAGCACAGAGTTTCTCCTATGGGAGAAAGTCCTCCATTAACTTCTCCAACTTGAAGCCTTCCCATGGGCTGCAGTTCTTCATGAACTGCTCCAGTGTGGGTCCCTTCTATGGGGCACAGTCCTTCAGGAAAAGGCTGCTTTAGCATTGAATCCCCAGAGGGTCACACTTCTGCCAGGAACCTGCTCCAGTGTGGGCTTCCCGTGGGTTCACAGCCTCCTGTAGTTTCACTCCTCTGGCGTGGAGTCCTCCAGGGGCTGCAGGTGAACATCTGCTCCCCTATAGGACTTCAGGGAGCCAGGCTGCCTTGCCATGGGCTACACCACGGGCTGTGAGTGCCTGGAGCATCCTCTCCTTCACTGATCTTGGGGTCTGCAGAGCTGTTCCTCTCACTTATTCTCTCTCCTCTCTTTGGTTGATTTTTTATTTTTTTATTTTTTTATTTTTTTATTTCTCCCCTTCCTAAATCTTTTATCTCAGAGGTGCTACTCCCATCATGATGGAATCAGGTTTTGCCAGTGACAGATCGATCCTGGGCACATCAGGTATTGGCTCTATCAAACATGGGGGAAGCTTCTGTCAGCTTTGCACAGGAACCACCCCTGTAGCCTCTCCCACTACCACAATCTTTCTGTGCAAACCCAGTTCAGGTACAGTACACTACCAGGTACTATGTGGAGAAAAAGCAAAGGATTGCTGATGAAAGTAGTTTAATACTAACTAGAAAACCCTCATAGCTGTATGATCTGAAAACTACTTTACAGGGATGTACAGCCATGTTGCAGCAGGGACTTGGCAACTACATGTAAGGAAAAAGGACTTTTGAATATGAAAATATAATGTCTGACTCAGGAATTTGCTTTATTTAATATCCCTGAATGCTGAGCAAGTATATTGGCAGGGCAGTTTGATCATTAAATGCTTGAACTTAAAACCTTTCCCTCAACCAGTGGCTTCTGAAAAAAGGCAAGATACTTTCAAACCTTCATTTTTCACCTGCTAAAATTATTTGAACTCCTGTATCTGACTTTTGTTTTTCCCCTGAAGACAGCTACAAATATTGCCTTAAAAATATTTCTGTGTGTATAAAAGACTGGTTGTACTTCACGTAATAAGTTGACATATGTGGTTAACTCCTTGCCGTCCAGATTCAAATGATGGATTTCGACCTTTGCTGTACAAAGGGAGTCAGAATCCACTGAAGGCAACCTGACTTCACCTCCCTCCTGATCATGGAGAGAAATTCAAGCAGTAGCAATTGAGGACGGTCTGTCTAGAAAATCTCAGAGAATGGAATGGGGTAGTACGGAAGAAAGCATGGGAAGCACAGTTGGGAAATTCAATTTGCTCTTGTAACCACTATAACAGATGAAAAAGATCTTCAGAAGACTTTGAAAAAGGAATAAGTATATATAACTGCAAAAAGATCTCTGCTCCAATCAGAAAAGAAAACTGCCTTTTCAGGGATGCATCACTGTTGAAGAAACATAAATACTAGCTATTGTTTGTTCTGGAATAAGCCAAGGTATGAAATGTAGTATTAGATAAATTACATATGAAGAATCTACCTATTTGTACAAATATCTTGAAGCAATCTGAGAACTTAGAGGGGAAGTGGAAGTCAGTTTCAGCCAGACCTAAATTACACTGTGTTTCAAAATACAATCAGCAATAAAATAAGTTAACTCCCTCTCAGCTGACATACTTCTAAACTTTGACTTCAGAGGGCCTGGTTAGGTCAGCAGATATCTGAAGGATTTAGGTGCCCACATCCCATCGAAAATTCAGATGAGATGAGCCCTAAATCACTTCAAAAGTTGAACTTCACTATTTGGAGCTGAATTTCCATCTTTCCTTACATGTTTGAATTTCATAGTTTAGTAGATCATTGGTTGACACTTCAAATTAAGCAGAAGAAAACTTGTCTTGTACCTTAGCAAGGAAGCGTAAAAATGTCTTTACTCCAAATCCTTATAAAGAACATTTTGCTGGTATGAAATTTAACCTTCTGTTCTGTTGGATTGTTTCCTGTGTGCACATGCATTTCAGCAAGTAGTAGTTAAATTATCTGCTGTGCTGTTGGTCTTATATGACTAATTGTATTGTGAACCTATCTGTAATAATTCATACCTCAGATTACTTTGGAAAAAAATATTAAGGGAAGGTCTAAGGACCAGGTTTAAAATATGACAGGTTTTATTGGGAAATTTTACAGGTCATTTTACTTAAAACTATATCATTTTTTGCAGTAATTTCTTGAGAATTTAGCCAACTACAGGAGTGAACAATAATGAAGATAGGATAAACTGATTTTATAAAATCAAAACTGGAGGAAGTGCAGTTGATAAGAACAAGAGAAATGTCATTTACTGCAGTTTAAACTAGATAGCAAGATATTGCAAAGGGACACTGGGCTGCTTCCTTTCCAAAAGGCAGGAGACTTCACCTTTTCATTATCTGAAAGTTAGAAATTTACGTTTTTCTCTTTGAAGTATCTCTTCAGTTTGATATGTTTTTTACACTGTCTTTTAGAAATGTGATTTTTTTTTTTTTTTAAAAATCAAATGTTTCACTTCCAGCTTCTCAGTATGCAGATGAGATAAGAATACAACTGAATTCTGAACACTCAATCCCAAAGTATAAGCAGCCTGAAAAATCCATTATTTATTTGGTTCCACATCTGAATTTTTTTATTGATTGGTAGTAATACCTTCTCTTCTTTGGAAATAAATTGGTGCTCTGAAACAGTAAAAAGTTTTACTTTCCCGTTCAAGTCAGAAATCTGACATTTCAGAAAGAGACGCCAAAGGGATATTTAAACACACTTCTGAGTTGATATAAGCTGAGAGGTACATCTTATCTTTTAAAATGTCAAAATGAAGGTTGGAGAAAAACGATTGCCATTTATCTCTAAATAGCAGCACACCTTCTGAAGCAGGCACACTGTATGCAGTCCCCTTGTTATTAGTTTTTGGAAACTGAAATCTACACAGCCTTGAAATATTCAGAAGGGATTAGAAAAAAAACCCGACTCATGTTTTATTGTTGAAAAACAGATCTGTTCTCAGCTGTAAAACAATGATATTCCTAATAAATATTGAAATTTGCTAGAATAAATAGTAGGCTACACACACCTATCTTCACACTGGACAAGTCTACCAGTATAAAGAAACTCTGTAAAGACAATTCCAGGTCTGTGTTTCCTCTGATGGAACTACTATTTTCTCTCAAATAAGTGTAGTGAGGAATGGTTAATGAGATTATTTGCTTGATTTCTTTTAGTCCAAGAAACCTGACCGTGAAGGTAGAACCAACTTTATATGTCTTAATGGACTCATGTGTACAGACTCTGAAAATGAACATGGTTCTAACAACAATTTAAGGTATTCTCTACAAGTTATGGTGCAAGCAGTGTCTCCTCCTGCAAGTCTGACGAGTCATCCACATGGAGCTACGCAGTCACTACGTCACTCAAATATGGAGTTCACCACATGCATAGTTTGTATATACTCATAAGTCATATTGAAGAAACTTGGTCGCAGGTGCTTTACCAGAGACAGAAGATAAAGGTAGTTTTAGCAAGCAAAAGAAATTACAATACTGAGTTATGCAGTGTGTGTGTGTGTACATATATATATGTTTGTGTGTATATAAATATATCTCTCTATATATCTGGGTATATATATAAATGCTTTATTAAAAACTGGAGAGAAAAATTATCATCTGACAGAAGGGGGAAACTAAAATAAGTGCTTGTTACAAGTCAATCATCTATGTCACTGCTAGTTCTCACCTGTAAATGGCAATTTGCACCTACATTACAGGCCATGCAGCCTGTAAGTGAGAAAACTGAAAGAGAGCTGCTGAAGAAAACTGTTATGTGGCTTACAAAATAATCTAACCAATTTCCCAAAAGAGAATAGCTAGCTATAGTAAATAGATGAACCAAGGTCTATCTTCTGTCAGGGAGTAATTTTCTAATAAATATGAGAGTACTCCATCTATATACTTACAGAGTAGCTAAAGGCAAGCCCACTACACAGGCACCTAAGACACGAGGGAAACAAGGTTTTCAGAAGCTTGTTTTTAAAGTTATGTTCCTAACACCATATAAACTCGAAATTCTTTCTGAAATACTCTTTGTATTCAGTCTGTGTTCCCATAAGAAAAGAATTCTAGGAAGTTGTGACAGTCATCATAGAAATGATTCATCTTAAGGCTTTGGGTTTGGGTTGGGTTTCTTTTTTCTTCTATTCCATTTTTGGTCTGAAAGTATCCTTTGGAAAATATTCTGTCAATTTTAGGGCACAATAGGGATCTTGAACTGACACCGACAAATAGAATTCAGGGTTTAGGTAAAAATTAATGGTGTGTTTCATCATTTTTTTTACAATAACAATTCTTAAAATCGTAATTTGAAGTGGAAGTTTAACCTTGATAGACTAAATTAATAACACCATTCATCTCTAATCTTTATTTGGAAAAAGGCATGATCTCTATGGGCAGCTGAGACACGTAGGGTATGCTGTCGCAGTGAGAACAGTTGATCTTTGTTGAGGGTTCATATTCATAATACACCTGTCATCTAACATGTACTCTGAAAGACTCAAGAGCTGAGAAATCTTTACAGTATTTTGCAAAGATTTCTTTGATAGAATCTCATGCCAGATGATCACATCTTGGAAGGAAACTTTACTTCAAATCAATAACCTGGAATTATTGGAATCTGCATTCTGGAAAAATGGGATTTTTTTGAGACTACTGAGACTCATACTCATTCCTGAACCTGCTGCCATAATTTAGCCATATCATAATATATTTTACTCAGGTTTATACCCTGGCCAAATTTTGTGATGTATGAAAAGCTTTTCAATTTTAGTTTGATGAAAAAAGGTCACTACATAGTTCATGTACAGGTATGGAGCCCTAGGTATCTTTTCTCTTTTTCTTACTGTGCATATATTTTGTGGAACCTCATTTGCACACTGAAAAAAACAAGAGCATTTAGGATTCTTTGAAGGTTGCCTGAGGGAAAAAAACCAAAATTATTTCCATAATTGTATCTATTCTCTTCATCCTTCCTCCTTCCAGCCCAAATCAATCAACACCTGTCTGCAGAACAAGTCATGACCAGGTTTCAGAAATTGTTAGCAATACCTGGCTTTTATCCACAAGTAAATTAACAACAAATGAGTCTCTCAGTGATTCTGTCTTGTACCCATACTTAAGTCCAGAGAACTTTTAATCTTGCTGATTTTCACACTGTTACATTCCAAACAAACCCAAAAGAGTTGCTTAGAAATGTAATGAATAGCCTAAAGACTGGTTTAGGGACTTAGACTATTGTGACCTGGACATCAAGTCCCAAACCCTCCTCATTTATTACAAGGGACTAGAGATTTACCTACAATTTAAATCTTCCTATCAAACCTCTTCAGATGTCTGCAGAGTAGACAAGATATAAAAATAAAGACCTCAACTGATCACACTGATGAGACTCAGGTCTTTGATTTATCCCGGTGATGAATTCAAGGAGTGGTTACCTGGCTACATTATTTAGCTCCAGAAACTCAGCCAATCTTTCTAATAATTCCTAGAAATATTTCTCATTAGGGAGTGAGATATTCATGTGGCATATAAAATAAAACTTGAAATTTGCACAAGTACAGTTCCATACCTCTCCACTACTACTTGGCAAAAGAAACTGAAATGCAAATTCAGCTTTTGGGTGTTTGCTATGATGTTTTCTCACAACAATGCGTGTGGGAAAAGGTACACTTTGATGTGTGCTCTTAAAAAGGTTATTTGTTCTATTTCCAAACTACTAGTGAAGTTCCAGTTTATCAACTCTAACTTGAAATGTCATCGAAGTTGTATGACAGCCATGGGACTAAGCATGGAAGATAGCAAGAAATGCAAGTTTATTAAAGTAAATACTTTTTTTGGTGTGTATTATAGTAGTAATGTATGGGCAGGATAATCTCTTTGCTTAATGTTTTCTGGTGTTTGATAATGGCTTTATACAAATTTTGTGATTTACAGAGAAAGAATTGGCAGAATTATCAACTGGTTATCATAGCTCACGGTTTCCCTGTTTCCCACAAAAGATGCTAACTTATTTTTCCATCTGACAGAGTAGTTCCAAATCCCAAATTAATTTTTTTTCAATATATGCCATAACACTCTGTATTAATGATCTTCATATAAAGAATTTTTTTTTAAAATTTACTAAGCACAAACTTGTGAATAATACTGCTGAACAAATGCCTAATGTTGTGAATATATCTAATTTTTCAGTATAAATTTTCTCAATTAAAAAAAATTTTAAAATAGCTTTTGCTCTACATCTTTGAAAATGTAAAAATTTATCCATATAAGAGATATAATACCAAGGAGGGTGTTTTTAATATAGGATTTAGGTCTTAGGAAAGGAAAAAGAATCTAGATCCATGGTTTAGTTGTAAAGTGACTCAGAGAAGTGACATCTTAATTTTGAAAATTATTCATGTGAAAGTTTTACTTGTAGGTAGCAGTCCTTTGAGCATATTCAGTGACAGTTAAAATAAAAATATTCCCTAAATTAAAAGATTCCTAAGGCAGAATATGATATATTTTAAAATTCTATCTGTATAGACTATGTCTAAAATATTTCTTTATCCTACTTACATTAAACTTCTAAACACATAACCCAAACCAGGAAGAACGCATTAATTATAAGCTTATGTGTTTGTAATATACCTGAAGTAAAAATCATTCTCTACTGAGAGGCATATTTGTAATATAATCTTAATATAAGGTTCCAAATTCTGGGAAAAAAATCTAACTACACATTCTTGGGCAGAGCATAGAATCATAGAATGCTTCAGATTGGAAAAGACCTTTAAGATCTTCCAGAGCCCAGTCATTAACTCCAAGCACTGCCAGGGCCATCACTAGACTGTGTCCCTAAGTGCCACGTCTTTCAAAGACCTCCAGGGATGGTGATTCTGCAATTTCTCTGGGCCTTCTGTTCCAGTGCTTAATCACCCTTTCCATGAAGAAATGTTTTCCTAATACCCCACCTAAACCTCATCTGGCAGAGCTTCTTGTCCCATTGCTTGTTACTTGGGAGAAGAGACTGACCTCCACCAGACTACAGGCTCCTTTCATGCAGTTGTAGACAGCAATAAAGTCTCCCCTGAACCTCCTTTTCTCCAGGCTGAATAACCTCAGTTCCCTCAGCCGCTCCTCGTTAGACCTGTGCTCTAGACTCTTCAGCAGTACAAAATGTTGCAAATTTATCATTAATTTTAACTGACTCTCATTGTATTTTTCTAGACAGAACTAGGATAAAAATAGAACAAAAATGTTGAAATGTCTGAGCTGCTCTTTCTGGGCAAATTCCTGCCCTGTATATGGATGAGGAATCCATTTGCTTACATTTTTGGAATGTGAATATTTCTGAAATTCATAGACTCTCTCAGTTCCTGTGTCTGTTTTGTAACATTAGACATAGCGTTCAGCCTAATTAGGTAGTGGAAGACTAATTAACATGTAAGCAGACTTCAGCAGAACAGTCCTCAAAACTCAGTGATACATCTTAGAAAAAAACCTCTCCACTTTTTTTAATGACATTATCTGTCCCAAAAACTTTCACAGTGTTAAGTTTTGCCCCAGTACCTTTCAAAAGATTTTATTTCAAGTTAAAAAAAGCCATCATCTTGATGTGGCCCCTCCATGTTATTATTGCTAAATGGAACAGAAAGTGAGTTACATCAAGGAAAAATTTTGACCTGGTTGGAATGATAGTTTCCTTATTACCTCCCATGGATTCTAAATCAACTAATCTTCAGCATCTGCTGTAAACATGCACAAAGTCATCATAAAACCATTCAGCTATCTTCCACAAGCTGTAACACCTCCCCACATTCTCTGTAGAGCAGATCCATATAGCTCCAGTATTCCTAGCCCACAGTAACAGCAGGTGCCACAAAGTTTCCGCCCAGCTTGAGCGCCTTGCGTGAGCATCAGACACTTGCAGGACCTCTCTAATGTTCCTGGCATCTTGCCCTGACCTTCGTTATTTTGTGCTTTGCTCTCTGACTGTTGGTGGGGTAGGAAAAGACAAGAGCAAAGTTCCACACCTATGCCTGAAGTTCAGCCATGAAAAAGATATTTATATGTTTGTCCCAGTTTTGTCCCAATGTTTTCCATCCAACAGAAAAACCTTTTTGTTTTATATCAATCAAATAGAGGTGATAGCTGTCATTCTCTGAACAACCTGTCCTGTGTTGATAAGTTTTCTAATGATGCTCAAATGTCCATATAAACACAATGTTCTCTTACTTACTAAACCTTCACATAGTCTCAGGTCATATTCAAAATACACAATTCAGTTTTGTGCATTTTTATAGATCTGCAAATCTGGGTTTATTTGCCCCTAGTCTTCTAATATTTACCTTCCCTCCAGTTCACACTGTGGTGCAAGGCCATATGATTTTCATTCTGAAGAAAAGAAGCAATGGGAAAAGAGAAGACTATACTGCAAGACTGGCAGGAGAGAGAGCTGAATTAGGATCTCCTAACTTCTGGCTCACTGCACCTCTACACTAAAAATAACACAGGCTTCCCAAGAGTGTAGTGGTTTGTCTTCTTTAGCCATAGTTTTAAGCTTTTTATACACATTCAACGTATGTTTAAAGTTTCTTGAACATTTCCTTCTTGGATTTTAAGAGTACCTAAGCTACTGCTACTCTCTAATTTCAGGAAACTTTCAAGCAATTGTCCAATATTTCTTTACTATTAACACAGCAGTTTCAACTCATAATTTTGCCAATATAATGAAAAGACATAGAGATATCCTCTGCAGATGTAGAAGCTGATGGCCCTTTCTAAATTTTTAATAAAGCTTTCGAGAGTTACTTAGGTATCCTGCCTACATATTTGCTAGATTTTGCTGGCTGTTATATTCTAGTCAAAGGCCTATTCATCATCAAACCTTGCTTTATTAATTTCCTTTTCTATTATATCAATAGAGTGCAGCCTCAGCTGTAATTATGTAAGTGCTAATAAATAAAAAATGCATACTTTCACATCTATTGAAAATGAGCACTACTTTACAGTCAATATTTCAGCCTTACACGTTACATTTACTCTGTTCTTATGGTCATGTAACTGATAATTTTTCACTCAGTAACACAATTCATGCCCCCAGAACTACAATATATTCACAATGATATTAAACTATTGTGGTGAAAGACAAGAATAGACACAAAATGTATATAATATAATTGAATGAGTAATAATAAATAGCATTCACAATATGGAATAGAGGAAGACCATAAGACACTGTACTCTACTTGCCATTTTTCCTGGGGTTTTTTTTTGTTTTGTTTTGTTTGAGTTTTTTTCTTTGTTTGTTTTTTTTTTTTTTAAGGTAGTGCTTTATATAGACCTTAGGCAAAGTGTCACATAAGTGTGAAATAAATTGTATAGGATGATGTTCTCAAAGAACTCTACCTATATACAGCTTAGGATGCTGTGCACTCCCAAGGACCTGCACAGGCAGGATACTTCTGACAGGTAAGTGGAGAAAATCTAAAGTGTCTCTATGATTCTTCCGTCACTGGAAACTGTGACAAAATATTCATCTGAGACAAGACTTAAGTAAGACATCAATCTCATATACTGCTGAGCCTGACCAACAGTCCAGATCAACAGTTTATTTCTAATTATCTTGCTGATCAGGGCAGGAGCAGTATTAGTTTTTAAGGCACATTCATGAGATATGTGTTATGAGAGCTGAAACATTTTCCTTAACATAAAATAGGTAGGCATGAGTTAGATTTTCTTCACCCCATTTCCAGAAATGTTCAGACCTGAAGCACTACAACCTCACAGAGTCCCTTTGGTGTTCATTCCTCAGAGGGTGCTATTCCCCAATAAATCACTAGTAGGGAATTGACTATCTCCAAAATGGACACAGAAAACCAATGGAAATCAAGGACTTGTTAAAGTTGCCATTCCCATACTGAAGTATTAAAAATACTGATAACAATTCTGCATGTATGAGAAAGTGTAAGATCTATTTGTCATGGAAAAATATTGTCAAGGTTTGTATCATGCACAGTGTATTTCTGTCCAAACTGATACTTTAATTCACATCACTTTTAGTCAGGAACTACTTTTTTGCAGAAAGAAATATAGATCTAAAAGAGTTAGAGTGCTGAAGCATTTGCAGATTCATATAGTGGAAATTTTGGAAGGTAACTTTTATACAGAATAAATTCTGATGATACCTTCAGAAGCACACAAGCCATGAAAATTATATTTGTACAAGAGATCCACAGAATAGTCTGCATGTTTAGAAGTTCACATTATTCATATCTATGTCGAAAAAAAGTGTTCATTACATTCTGGCTATAGAATCAATGAAGAATAAAATAATTTATCATTCCATATCTTCCCTTTTCATTGCTCTGGCATTTAAGCAAGGAAAGCCAAAACAAAACTTATGTTTCTTCAAACAGAAGTATATCAGAAAGGCACTAAATGTTAATAAAGGACTAAAAAGAAGAGCTTTTTCACATACAATATGTACTCTTCTTTTTCAGCTGATGAGACACCACTACAGTTCTAGTTCTATTCAAAATGATTGAAAATATGCTCTTCAATCACTGTGAGAATAAAAGGTCATATTTCTATATTTAATGTGGCAGGAAACCTTGATTCTTCCAATTAAAATAATGAAAGGCATGAAAGAAGTGGAAAGATTGAAAGAAGACATAGATAGTCTTTATTGTGGTTGAAAACAGGTGAATCTTTTCTAAAACCAGATTCAGAGATTTAGCAAATTTCATGCAGACAACAGTCATTAAAGGCCTAAGTAAGTGTATCTACTTTTTGAAGACTTAGAATTATATAATTAGGAAAAGTGAAATTAGTCTCCACAAAACCCTTAAGGAGAACAAGGCTTTTGTAATTAGTTATAGCAACAATGTTTATTTCAAAGGCATTAACTGGACATACACAATGAGTCCACAAATGTAAAGGAGTTTACAGTAAACAAAAAAGTGGAATAATAATAGGACTAAGATAGGGAAAAACTTTGAATGCTATCTTCAAGAATAGGAGTGCAGAGAATGCATTCTGTGAAAGCTAAACCTATTGGCTGAGTTTTCATTCCCACCAACTCAAACCAGTGAATCTATGGGAAGGTGGGTGTCACTTGTGTATTTGAGACAACTGAAAAAATGTTTAGTGAAGAAATTGTATGAAAATATTCTTTCAAAAATACTCTGAAGTTTCTGAAGTTTATAATACGATTCTACAACCTAAACCTTAAGACAGGATGTTTTCCTTTAGTGACGTGCACTAAGCCTGCAGATTTAACACCTTCATTTCTCTATCTGCAGAATACACACCATATTCTGGTTTAAAGTGCATTAATGTTGTACCTTGTGTTTGATTTATATTTACTTAAGTAAAGCACATCTTAAAAGAGAAGGTGCTTTGGTATTGCTCATATCCAAGATGAGAACAGAGGAAAAAGAGGACCACCATGTGCAACCAGTACTTCACAGGCTTTTTCAAACAGTCCAATTTTTTAGCAGACTTCATAAATTTTCTTTGTTTTGATACCTACTCTCGTGCAAAAAAAGAAAACTATTAGTATTTTTTTCTGGTTGGTTGGTTTGTTGGTTGATTGGTTGGCTGGGTTTTTTGCAGATTGTAGATTGATTTCCGTATTACATAGCAAACTATGAGCTGTTCACCAGGCAACTGAGAAAATGAGTAGTGCAGTGTGGGAAGAAGATCCAGATAAGTTTTTAAGGACTTTCAAGCTTTTATTCCACCATTTCTTTTTAATCCATAACATGAGGACCTAATTTTAATCAAAAGTATTTGTTATGTCCTGTGTGCCTACAAGACCAGGAATTCAGGTTTCTGCATAATTTTTTTGCAGAAATTGCACAGGACAAGAGGAAAAGTCTCCCTTCCTGCTTATTTACACAAACATAGAAAAACAGGGAGATGAGGAATTGGCTAAAAATTAGATTTTTGGGCCAAAAAACTGACACATAATAGCATTATAAGGTGCTTTTTTGTTCTTAGTTAAACAGTTTCACCTAAAGAACAGCTGCTTCCTCCAGTGGGACACGACTGACACTGGAATTGCTCCAAAAAAACTGATGTACATCTATTTTCAAAAGAAGATGTAATTCATATCTGCCTACCTGGCCATTTTCAGGAAAGATGGAGCATCTGGAAGTTAAAATTGTATTCACATTTGAGAAATGCCAGGAATATGTAAACAGCTTGATGAAAGAATGGAGGTAAAAGTGGCAGCGTCTGCAGATACAAAGAATCAATAATTACAGCTTCATGGTATTTGCAAAGAAATACTCTTTATTCACAGCTCAGAGTGTCTCAGTACCATAGAGAGAACAAAGGACAGGGTTACTTGAAATTTTGCTTTAAGTTTGCAATATCTAAGACAAGTTTCTGCTATGCTGAAAATCAATTTCAGAATATGAAGGTTTCTGATACTTGAGAATAAACTCAAAGGCACTGTAACTACAAGAACAAGTACTGTTTCTGGCTGTTCTGCTTGGAGTAGCACTGATTTGAGGCAGTAGAACTAAGAATTTAATAGACAGGATGATTAATGGGAGGACAAAAGTTGGGGAAGGTGAGGAATGAAGGTGGTTCAGAGAGGTGTGTGCCTATGGGGAGCACAGGCTCAGACTCCCTCTTCCTAGTACTTAGGGACATGGGACCACCACAGCCATCCAGCTCTGGAAGGAGAGACATCCCACTGCAAATGGCTCTAGCAGGGAGTAGTGTGGAATGTCATAGGTCCTGAAGCCCACCAGATGTGGCCACCTCCAGGAAAATGAAGAGTGCAGTAATCACTTTTCTTTTTCTTAGGGTTACTCATTTAAAAAAACCCAGTCATCAAGCAGAAATTGTAAACTATGATTTATATATCAGAACAGCACAAGTAAGCACTAAAAATATTCTCAAGAATTTGGTCACAGAATCACATAATCATTTATGTTGGAAAAGACCTCAGATCATTGAGTTCAAGCTTTGACTGATCACCACCTTGCCAACTAGACCATGCCACTAGATGCCGTGTCCAGTTGTTTCTTCAACACCTTCAGGGATAGTGACTCCACCACCTCCCTGGACAGACCATTCCAATGTATTACAACACTTTCCATGAAGAAATTCTCCTGACGTCCAACCTGCACCTCCCCTGGTGCAGCTGGAGGCTACGTCCTCTTGTCCTGTCACTGGTTGCCTGGGAGAAGAGGCTGACTCCCACCTCACTGAAACCTCCTTTCAGGTAGAGAGAGATAAGTTGTCCCCAGAGACTCCTTTTCTCCAGGCTATGGAGGGTGCTTTTGGACAGTTTTGGACAGTTTAATATTCACTTTACTAGAACATTAAAGCTTAAAATTGTTACCAAAAATACTTTCTTCTCTAAAATATTACGGGAATCAAGGAATCTTTAAAAGTTTAAATTAGTTTAGGATTCTAGTGTGGAGACTGTTTCCGGCTGCATGAAGTAAAGTCATTAGACCAATGCAGCCCTGACCTAGGCACTACTACTGGAAAAAAAATAGATCCTGTGCCGCTTTACAGTTCTGGCAGCCTCCACAGATGTGGTATTATTTCTGATTTTCTATGCTTAGCATTACCCACTGAAGAGCAGATAGCAACATTGCTGTAAAACTAACTCAGTTGTTTGTACCCTTTTTTTGAAACTGCTCTTAGCATTCCCAGTGTGAAATGCATTCACCTATCCTGATTGACGAACGAAGTGATGGCAAATGTATTCTTACAAGGAATTTTACACTAATTAGTTTTTAAGATAAAAACCTAGCCCTCATCTTTCTATAGACCTCATTCCTGTATTGTTGAAATTGCCTTAATACATTAACTCTGGCAAAATTGCTTATTCCCTTTCCCAGTGCACTAATGTCTGCATATGCACATTTTAATTCACATTTAATTTTAATTTTAACTGTGGGCTGAAATCTCATCAATGTTTGTAGCTAACTTTGCCAAGCTTTCCCAAAACTGCCTTCTCATGTATTTGTACCTGTTTTTCCACACAATTTCCAAAGTTCCCTTCTTTAAAGAGTAACAGTGACCAAGGAAAGTTTCCCTTGTGATCATTCTTACATGAGCTCTGTATAAAGAAAACAACAGCAAATCACTGGACACTTCTGGTTCAAGAGGAATTTGCAGGCAAAATACAATCAGGTCATATTACAAAATCTGTGGATGTCTCCTTTGTGATAAATAAAAGGAACAGGCATGGAGCTGTGTCTCTGGGCAGAGGGACATGCTGCACTTATTTTTGGAAGGGGAAGGAAGAGAGAAAGTTGGGAGAGTTTTTACTGCTACCTATCTGGAAATTTGGCATTTTATCTGATTTGCTAACAGCACAGAAGAGCATTACATTCTCCAGAGCATTTCAGGTGGTTTTAATGTAATCAATACCAAAGTAAAATATTAGAACAAGAGATGCATTTTAGGATAAATGTATCTCACATGGATTAATTCTGCTTAAGCCTTTGATAACAGTGCTACCCTTGCTGGGGAAAAAATGCTTGTATTTAGTTCCAAGTTGACATGCCTCTTACATGTAATAATTTTATCAAATAAATTCACAGATTAAAAAAAAAAGAAAAATAAAAGGTTTTTGTGCCCTTCCATTTTCAAATAAGCAGAGAACCTTGTGTTCTCAGAATTCACTTTCTACTACAAAGTAACATCTCCATCAACTTTATAGGTTGCAAGATTAAATTTAGAGTAGGGTAGTAGTGGTTCTGCTCCAGCTCATAGGATGCAGTCAGCCATCGAGTCATGCAGCTGTTCACAGGGCTCACACTGAACCTTTGTCACAGGTCTTTTGCTATAATAGTGTCATGCCAACACTCCTGGTGAAAAAAACCCCGAAAAACCAACCAAACAAAAAACAACAAACCAAATCAACAGTAAATATATAAAGGGGTGAGTATAACTTTGGAGGCCTCCCTGTAAAATGCTCACATTTTTTACTCCTATCATGACTGGTGATGCAAAAAAAAAAAAAAAAATTCTAGGAAGAAGAGGGTTTTAATGTTTTCCTTAGAATAAGCAATTTAAATTTTACTAAGTTTATGTTGCAATTACAGTTTAAATATTGGGATCATAAAACTATTAAATGTATATAACCTGAACTATATCATATACATGGGTTATCACCTCCTTGGGATTAAAGTGGTGTGTCCTATACCAGATATGTCCACCAGCTGACATCAGTAAGAGTTGCATGGATAGACCTGAAGTCAATATTAAGGTCCTACCTGCTAAAGGAGGAAAAGGTCCATGCAAAATAAGGACCTTAACATTTGAAGAGATATATTAAATTATGCCTCTAAAAACAGTAAAATAGTTACCAGAAAACTATATTTATGGTAATTGTGTCAATTGTGAATAGCCTCTCAGCAAAGATTGAAACAAGGTTTAGCCTTCCTGACATGCATAGAGAACCACAACTTAAATCTACATAATGGAAAATAGGAAAAAATTGAGTTCATTTACATACCAAAGGAGGCTACAAAGGCTTAGATTCATTGTGCCTTTGACAATTCGACTCCAGGCAATGGTACAGAGATACTTTTGAAGTTGAGAGAATATAACCACGTACAGGGAGTAGCAGGTCTTGACTCATTACATATTTGTAAAGGATTTTTTAAAACTATCTTTGAAGATAGAAAGAGGAGACTTGTCCCGTGAGAAAGTTTTTCTGTCCCTGGCATTTAATACTTTCCTTTCTTATGGTAAATGCCTTTGCACGGCACCAAGCAGAACTTTTAGTCCAGATACAAGTTCATACTGTGCTCTTGGACTTATTCTAAAAGAAGGTCAAATCAGCCCCAGGACTCAAGTGAGGCTTATTCAAGACATAAAGCCACAGCTTTTTCATCCTGATTTCTGAGGACAGAGCTCAGCACTGACTATGATTTTGAGCATTTGAACTGATTTCAGAGAAAGTATAATATAGGTGAGTTTTAGCATATGGACCTCTTGGGATCCAAAAAAAAATTTAAAAAAAATTCAGTACCTCCTACAGATTTTTTTTCTATTTAGCCTCCTGTACATTGCATGATCTCTTCTGTTAGCTCATCTTTTTTACTCAAAATGTAATGGGTCTAAAGAAAAACATAGCTGCTTACAGAGTGCACTTTATAATGTTCTTTTCATTATGTTTTGCATTTAGAGGAGGGGGCAAAAATTATCAGAGCCTATGAAGAAAAGGACAGAATATGGGACAGAACAAGATCTGTCAGGAATGTTATCTGGTGGGATTTCTGCTGCCTATTGGTGTCACTATCTCTACCATTACTCAAAGATTTGGTAGCCATGTACTTTGCAATTCCTGAAATAGGCTTTCTTACATAAATCAACTCTGCTGTAGGCACATATTAGGAAAAAAACTAGAATACAAATCTTTCTGGTCCCTTTTGACCACATAAAGCTTAAACACACTCCCGCTCAGGAATCTAAAGTCTGAGTGGTCTGTTCCAATGCAGTAAAGCAAGACTTATACTGTATAAAGGCACAGGTCTAAGACTAAAACATTAAAATAATCATATATCCCAGTAAAAATGCTTAAAGTTGACAAGAGAACATGACAGTGGGATCATATGGATAAGAAGCATAGCTGGTTGTTCATAGTTTTGAAGTCTTTAGATGCAGTGACTTTACATCTTATCTTGCTTATCTACTCCCTGTACTGTATTACCAGTCTGATCTGTCAATGTAAAGCAGCAAGGATGTGAAGCCTGCCTGTCTCCGTAAGTTCTCTTTGACCATACCTTTGATTTGGTTTTAAATTACTAAAAGGCTGTGTTCATCTTTTAAACCTACCTGAAGACATTTCAATATCAGTGTTCAATCAACAATTCTCCTTTTTAAGACCCACTAAAATGAGGTTGCAGTGGGGAAATATAGGTAGGGAATATAACTGTTGATGCTTTCTGAATCATAAACTGAAGTCTTCCATAAATGTTGTTTAAAAAAAGGGCTTTAAAATTAAATATGAAATTAAGAAAACCCAGTGCTAATGACCATACCTTCACAATACTACAATTTTACAATTATATTAATAGCCATAACTTTTCTTTAAACAAAAAAACTGTGATCAAGCCATTACAGTTGTGAAAAAAGTTAAAGAATTCACTGAATTGTCAGAAAGCACTGGCTAAGCAGATGCAGTCAAATTAAGGCAGTCCTTTTTTGAGAGTATAACCTGTTTGCAAATGCAAAGAATGTGTTCTTAATTTCAATTTATTTTACTATTTGAACTCAATTATTATCTTATTTTATATCAAGAAGTAATAAGGATTCTTTTTAAATAAGTAGAAAATATGTTTTCTTTCCCTAACCTTTGAATAAACATTACATGAAAGAAAATGAGCTCTATCAGTTATATTCTTTTAGGATGCAGTGGCCAGAGCCTAAATTAGAAATAGCACTATATTTGTTTAATAAATCATTTAACTTATCAAAATAACTTATATTTAAAACTGACTTTTTCTATTTAACCAGTACTGTAAATGTACACATATAAACAATTTTTAAATGCTAGGCTTGTACCATTTTAATCGAATTCCAATTTCCATCCTAATGAAGCTTGACAGAAACCTCAAGTAAAAATGAAACCAGTATCTAGCAAAAGAGAAATGCACCATTTACCATTCTCTATCATGAAAAAACAAAACAAAACAAAACAACAACATAAAAAGACTAAGAATCTGGACAAATGGCTCCTAAAATATAGAATTTTTTAATAGACAGATATTTAGATTATCTTTCTCTCTAAGAGCAAAAGGCACAAATTCAGTGAGAAGGGCTGTAATCATTTACCATATTATTCTCTTTTGGGAAAAAGAATGATAGATGACATATATAAAAAAACTTGCAAATTGCTGTTTTGAAATCCAGGTTTCTTGTTTCTTGATTTAAATCATGATTAAAGTCGATGATTTAACCGTCTTTTCAATCATTTTGATTTGAAGCAATTCACCCTCTACTACTGTAATATGATTTAAGATGGTAAAATGAGTAGTTTCCACTAGTTCAATCTTTTTAAACAGAGAAGCTAGTGAATATCAGCATCAGAAAGAAAAGAAAAGGTTTTTCATTTGTGTAAATGGATGGCCTGCTTCAAATAGGGTAACTCTGATTTCTCTCTCCTCAGTGCGTCCTGAACCAAAGCCAGACCTGTGTTATGAAATCTTTTAAGGTAAAACAGTTTCTGCTTTCCAGAACCAAACAGTAGGAGCAAAATGAATCTACCTCTTACTCAATAATTATATTGTGGGTAATGGGTAAAAGTACTCAAAATTTTTATAGACTAGATTTTTTTTTAAGCTTCAGGTCCCTGAAGCTGTAGATTGGGACTTCTGAGAATGTATGTGGTTGCACAGATTTCATTTTTAAATCAGTGACAACTGATCTCCCCAACAACTTGAAAAGGCTGCTAGTATTTCAAACCCATTTCTTGTTATATAAGTAACATTAAAATATGCTCCAAATACTTAGGATCACAAGGTTCTTTAATTAAAAAAAGTGAATACATGTTCAGCCCTACAGTCCAGCTGTTTGCTGACAAACAAACAGGAGTTAACTGTACACACACACTTTTCCCCTGCCATGGACTGATGACAGGATGGATCAGCTTGGCCCTCTAGTTTACAGGTTTTAAGTCTTCCTGCTGTACAGAGCTAAGCCCCTGACTTTCTAAAGGACTACCTGAGGTAATGAATGATATGTAGCAGTTGCCCTGTACCAACTGAATGTGCATAAATACTGTATCCCCTTTGAGGAGCATTGTTCACAAATTCTTAAACCTAAAACTCAAGCTAATCAATTTGGCTTCATGCTTGCCTCAACAGGCTATGAGAAAGCACCAAGGCTAAAGGAAAACTAACCAGAACAGTTGCTCAGGCCCACAGTCACCAGGAAATACAATTTTTAAGGAATTTTGGTAAGAATTTGGAGCTTCTGTTCCACACAAAGAATTTTTACAGGCAGACCTGAGTTTTCTGACTTTTTTTCTTTGTGAACAAGAACAGACTGATTCCTTAAAAAGACATTGCTAAAATTGTTGTGTTCTCCTTACCCTGCTCTAATAAGCATACTATCTTCTTCCTTGTCAACACTGAAAACCAGAAAAAGAAGACATTTTTAATTTTGAAAATTTGCTAGATTCAAATGGATTCTATAGAAACCTCTTAACTCCAAGTACAAACAGCAGCCTAACTGAAGGGAACACCTCCTATGCCTTTAGGCACCCAAATGAATCATCTCATCTAATTTATTCATCTCGGCCCCTGTTGCAGTCAGCACAACTGGCACCTCTAGCAGCAACTCATGAATTACCATGAGAAGTAGCTATCTTCCTCTTGCCTCTTAGGGTGCCTTCATTAAACCTTTTGCCAGTTGGATATTACTGTTAGCTTCTGACCATCACATTCATGAAGTAATTGGGATTTTTCCCTCTGGCTCTTGTGTGTTATTTCTCATATATTAGTAGTTTAATGTCTTTTAATCTTCAAGCATAGAGACCTTCTTGCCTTTTGATATGGTTTGCATCTTAAGACTTTTCACAGTTATCCAATAGCCTGAGAAAAGCGCTGAAATGCAGAAGCTAATTTTGATTTTGTCACTGACAAGCTGTGTGTAGCCTTGGGGCTAGCCTGTCTCCTGGCAGCCTGCTCCCAGACAGAGGAAACATGTAGTTGCACAGCTCTCAGCAGCAAACTAAGGACCAAACTGTGACTCATTGTCACATTTCTATTTGACTCCTGCTTCTCTCTTGCTCCACTGGGGAAATAAGTAGTGGCAGACAAACAGCTGGCACAGAAACCTTCTCTTTCTCCTCTCCTCACCTCCCTGGATTGGATCAGTGCACAGTCTCCAGAGCACTGCAGCAAGCAGAGCTGGGTCTCTGTTCGTTCTTCCCTGCGTGGGAGGATGAAGTGTCAGGGGACAGCCATCAGCCTTGCACTGTGACCTGCAGGACACTGGACTAGAAAGGACCAGCTACAGGGCTGCTGCTGCAGCTATTGTGCACATGCAGATTAAGCTGTACATTGGTAGAAGCCATTTCTCAGAGGTGTCAGGCTTTTTCTATTTGTACTTCAGTGGTGGCAGCTTCAACTACATCTGCCACTGGGTCCAGTCCAATCCCTGTGTTAATAAATGCAGTGAAGTAGCATAGTTAGAGACCCATGGCTTTCTAGACTATGTCTTGAGTGGACCACAGCAAAGATCCTGGCCGCTGCAAGATCACTCAGTAACTGCTTAAATGTAATATTAACAGGAACAAAGATTTGTATTCATTGTAATAATACTACTAATACTAATGTTAGATCCTGAGAATATTGCAAAGACAGAGAGAGTACTTAATCTTTGTACAGTTTTTTTATATAGAGTCTTAAGGACTTCCACTTTTTAATAGTATATTTCTGTGATCGCAATGATATGCAAATTGAGAATGCTGAAGATAATCCTTTGGAATCTTCTCCTAAGTACTTGACAGCCAGAGACATAGGTCCTGCCAACTTTCTAAGGACGTTTATAAATTGCTGTCTTCAGAGATCTCATTTTGTCTTTCACGGTGTACATTTCACCAGTATTTTCACAACTAACAATTTGTTGCTCTGGAAAAGACTAAGTAGCACAAGTGGCTTGAGATGTAAGTTACGAGGGCAGGGTCATTGCTTCTTGGCTACATTATTAAGTAAGTTGGTCTCATTGTCATTGTCACGACGTTGACCTGAAGGAGCTCCCCATTGTCCCTGTTCAGCTATCTCTGAATAGATCATTGTCCTGACACAGGCTGTCAGAAAGAGACACCCTGAGATGAGCAGCAGCACACTCTGCTAGGGCTGGACCATCTCTCTGAAGCAGCAAGCACTCTGGCCATGGCAGTGCTGAAGGCTGCATCACCGCTGTGCCCTGCTCTCTGATGTGTCAGCAAGGTACCCCAAAAGGCAAGGAGCCCGGGAGTCTGCCTATGTCACTGACAATGAGAAAAAAATGGTTATGGCTACCTATTGCAAGGAGTAAGTGGTTTAGTCTTAACAAAGTCCTGAAGAGTCCAGCAAATCATGGGCTTGGAGGCAGTATGGAAAAAAAAAAAATTTAAAAAAATTTGTTTATCCAAGCTATATGTTGCTGAAGTTCATATCTAAACTTTCAGGCTGTGAGTGCCAGTACTAGCCCCAGAGGAAAATAAACTGCAGTGAAACATTAGCTCCAGGCTGAATTCTTACTTTTTTGCCATAAATAAAATTTCCATCTTGTGGATACAGAGTTTAAAAATCAGTCAATCAACATAAGTGCATTCCAAGTACACGAAAACAAAATAAAACTAAGCCAAACTAAAATAAACTAAACTAATTATATAGTTTATTTCCCTACAATGTAGAAGGTCAGCTTACTGGGGTTCTGATGCCCCTTATCATCTAAGTCTATGTTTTGCACAAAAAACCCCACAGAAGACTCACACTGTTACAGCTAAGGAACTCCTGTAAAGACACTATAGGAGCACAATAAAAACATTTTCAGACTCTGTTTTCTTTCATTCTAGGGTCTTTTATTTCATTCCAGGGGCTTTTATTTTCTTTCTTTAATAAACTAAATGATGGAAAAGTAAATTCCAGACTGACGGAAAAGTCTTCTGTTTCTGCTATTAATTTTTGACTAAAAATCTTGCTAATTTGGTTACTTCACAGATTTCCCTGATAGCAGCTAGAAAATAAGCAATGTTTCCAACAAACCTAGTTGAGAATATCTGCACAAACCAGTGTTTTAGCATTTGGGTTAGGTCTGTCAGGCTGAGCCACCTGTTTTGGCAGTATTTGCAGCCAGAAGTAAATTATAGATCCGTCCAACTGCTGATTAAAAAATCACATTGCCTCCCTGCTGTGGCTAACCAGACATCAAGCAAGGATCGTACTACTTGACATAGTCCTAACATTGACCCTTTAGAAGGAAGGGGGTCACTTTCCAATTGCACTTTTTGTGGAGCCTCTTACAAGTATGAACAATAAAAAATGGAAGAAGAAAACTACTTCTTTAATGCACTAAAACACCACATAACCTTGAGAAGCAGAAAAAAAAACTTTCAGAAGACTGTTTAAAAGTATCTTTTGTGGTTTTGTCATTATTATGCTTTTGTCATTATTAAATTCATATAAACACTGGGAAAAAAAGTTGGAATGAAATTCGACTAAAATATTCAGTATAAAAGAGGGTTGCATTTTAAATATATCCCCTGTCTGACCGCATTTGATAAAATATTGTTATGCATCTAAAATGTTATTTAAATATGAATAGGTCAGGAAATATTAAAGTACATGAAACATTCATATTTTAGAATATGTATCTATTGGTTAATACAATTGCCTTTCATTCTTGCAGGCCAAATTCTGGAATATTTATTTCAGCACAATTTTCACTGACTCCTTTAGAAGTCTACCTGAACAAGTATTACAGAGGTTTTTTTACCTTTTACCCTTCAGTAGCTTCATGTACAGTTCACAGACACTCGGTGCTTCCTATGGAAAAATCAGGGCAAACAAACCAAGCTATTCTGACACTGGCAAATCTCTGATTATAAAGACTACCAAAGCTTCTTTTGAGCACAGGTTTGAAAGTAAAACACCCTGAAATTCAGACATTCCCTCCTTGTATCACTCTAATGGAGCTGCCTAAAAGTTGGTGTTCTGCAAATCAAACTACGGCTATTTTTAGAGGTATACAGAGAACTTGCTTCCCTAAAATAAAAACTCAGGCTACAGGAGTGAAAAAGTAAAAAAGAAAAAAGAAAAAAACAGGAAAGGGAAATAAAAAGGAATCCAGAAAACAAAATTAAATGATCCTGGAGCAAAAGCATTATTTGCTAAGAACAACAGTTCATTTTGGCATACCAGTTCAATTATACTGCTAAAGTACATTTAATTTTTGGTTAATTACATTTGAAAATAGTTACTGTACCTTCTGCTGTTATCTCGGCCATCGTGATGGTAAGAGATACCCTGTTTAAAAGGTCAAGATCTACTGTGGCAGCTTAGATAGTACTTCTGGGTTGCTGACTCTTGCAGGAGCTGCAGAATAAGAAGGAGGGAGGTCCTCTGCTTTGTCTAATTGTGTTCCTTCTTCTTTTGCGCCCCCTGAAATGTCTATTTCCTCTGCAGAATCCTGGCCTCCCAGAGCAGCCCAAGGCCTTCCAGAGGCAACACGTAAAGCTCAGTCTAAAGTATCAGCTTCTAACAAAAATAGCCATGCCTCAGAGTGAACTTTCAGCACGTTTTTCTAATGTTCCCAGAACCACGCACACTACAAATAAAAAGTAAAAAGACACAGCTCCAAACTGGACAGAAACGCATGAAAAGGCAACGAAAATCAAAAGTACTGGGAAAGAACTGTTCAACGCTCCTACAGCCTTGCTAGCATAATTGCAGTTCTTTGGGGGGTATGTCAGGAAACATGAAATATAGAGTTCAAAGTAACCTTATCCATCCCAGTACAACTTTATTCTTAGCACACTCAGTGCTTAGCACATTCTTCCTGGCCTTATAAGGCTTGGGGAGGGTCCTATGAAGCTCACCACTGACTAAGGGGGAGGGTAAATTTAGGTGATTTTCTCCACTTCGACTCTTAGTCACAGTTCATAACCAATTAAGACACTAATTTAAATCTATGGAATTGGTCTGGATTTTTTCTGCACCTCTTCTGATTTGCTGCAATTATCAAACATACCTGTGAAGTTCATCTAAGTATTACAGAACAAGGTTAAAAAATTTAAATAATGATAGTTTATATAGTCTAGAAACATGAAGGTAATATGCAAAAATATTAAGGAGATCAGATTTGTTTTTCTGGGTCTGATTCATAAAAATATTTAAGTAGCTCAAAAATCCTGTAATTTTAGAAAAGATTTTATAAAACTGGAAACAGACACATCCTTAAAAGCATTTAGAGGAAGTAAAATATGAACAATTTAAATTATAATAATTATTTTAAAACCTGAGAAATCTTTTCACTACACTGCTTGCAATTTCACAGCAATGAAATTATGTATGTGGTCAAGAGTTTGAAAATGAAATTAGCAAAAAAGTGCCCTCAAGCCAGCATAGCTCTACGTAAATGTCATCGTCACATGAAATGAGAAACCATCTTAAACAGCTCTCGCTAGTGAACCTGTAGTCACATTGTCTCTGCTACATGAGTTGGCATTTACACTTCTCCTCTTCCCCCCAGCAGATATAAGCACCTGGCTCTGTGGCAAAGTGTGGGGAAATGAACCTATTTATCCAATACACAAGATGCAGAAGCAAAGGTTCATTGAACAGCACAGTCACCACTAGGATTTTTGTCTTCCCTCTACACTTAGCACACTTCAAACCTGCCACATGTCTGAAAATGTTAGCTTTTTCTAGCCAAAGCTTGCAGTCAGTGCTTGATCCCCTTTCTTTAGCGCTACTGACCAAATCTTTTGCACTGACAAGTTTTGATTAGTTGATGCTAAAGTACTCAGTCCTTTTCTGATCATCCCTCTAACCCTCTGTTTGCTCCTCTAGCCTGTTCTTCAGTAGATCTTTCTCACTAAGGCTGATGAAGAGACTTTAGATAAAACCTTCTTTCAAAAATACTCTTTCATGAATACCAAAATGTTCTGAGGTGTCACATTCACATATCAACAAAACAGCTGCTCACAAAGGCTCAGAGGTTAGTGAAGGATGATAGAAAGTATGATACTAAGGCAAATCCCTTGTTCTTCTTAATTATTTCTCTTCTGCAGGAGCAGTTCCATTTTACATGAGCAGTTAAATATTTGGGGTCATCTATTTTTTGACTGCTTTGCAACTTACTTGAGATGTGAGAGAAATCATCTCAGCTGAATATCTGAGGCATAGAGCTAATCAATCGTGCGAAGTCAAGATTGTTTTCACTTGTATTCCTATTCAAATGGAATAAAATAGTAAAGTCTTAGTTTGGGAATGTGGGGAGAGAGAAATGGGGAAAAATTAATGTCTGAATCTTTTCTTATTTCATGTAGCAAGATCTTGAGATTGTGAACTATACCCAGACATACTTGTGTGTGCATGATTGTCTTTTCCTCACTGCTTTCCATTTCACCTTCTACCACCTGCCCTTTTTCCTCCATGCCTTACTTCCTTGCTACTATTTATGCTTACCCTCAATCATGGGCTGTTATTCTGAAACCAAGATATAACAGCAGAGGAAGTGAGAGAATCCAACTGGAAACCAATTTTCCACATCAGCCCAGTGGCCAGAAAGAGAAGTGGTTGATACCCTCTGTATCCCTTGTATGCACAAAATATTCGTTCTGGGAAGTAGGGCAAAGATGTCATATGCACCAATATCTTACATATATAAGTGTGGCTTTAGGCAACTGTATTGGAAGTTACACAGTTGCTCCCTTTAAGGAGGAAAAAGTTAAGGGATCTATGTGTCATATTTACTAGAGATAATCAATCACAGCTTTGGTGAAAATACACAGAATTAAGGTAAACCAAGTTATGTGTATATATATATACACATTTAATCTGAAAAACAAACATTGCCATCTGGAAATTATAAAGAATGTCATATTTATTCTTTAGGAGCCTAAGCAAGGGAAACCGAAATTTTTTTTAGGGTTACTTAGAATATTTTTCAAAATACTGACTGAGTTTGGGAGCTTCTTCTAAACCAATCTGTGAAACTCACAGTATGCAGAAAGCCAGTGGAAAATCTATACAATTCTTCATGCAACAAAGTAAATCTTTTTTCCTGACCCAGTTCATATATTGAAAATTGCATTTTAGTGGAAGCTTTTCTGTGTAACCTGACCAGAAGTATTCTTTTGTAAGATGTTCTTTCTCTCTCCTTGCCCCTCTAACAGCAAGAAAGCTGAACAATCTAAAACTACTTTGGTCCTTGCAAGTGGTATGTAAACTTGGACACACACTATTTCACCGTGTTTTCTTCTGATTATATCTTGAGCACAATACGAAAATGCTCTTTCCTCAAGTTGACAATAGATATTCCACTCGTTCACAGGGGCTACATGGTAAATGAACTGTCCTGTGATCAGTTCTCACATTCAGTGGTAGGAAGGGATGGAGGAAAGTGTAGAAGCAGCTACATCCCCACAGCAGATTCCTCAGATACACAGGTCTGTGTCAGACAAAACAAAATGTCAGTTCTCTTTGCTCTGTAGTTGTCTGGATAGGAAGAAAAGTAACAATCTTAGGAAGAGGGGAGAAGGACATACTATATACTGCTACTAATGTCTGCATGTAACCACATGCCTTGATCTCAGATAATGTGTATTTCACTGAGAATCCTAACTGATGAAACAAGGTAAAGCAATTATTTGCACTTTTTTTTTTAGGAAAATGTCAGAAATTTACTATTTGTCAGATTCTAATGCAAACTCCTACTTATTGGTGAAAAGTTTGGTCGTTCGTATAATCAAAGTAGGACTATACAAATACTTTATGAGCTCATTTCTGGGTTGTCTTGTCTTGATGATATTATTAAAAAGGGAATTGGGAGAGACAAGAGTTCACTTCAAATTATGAGGTAATGAGAGGAGAGACTTTGATACTGATACAAGGCAGTATTGGAGGAATTGAATATAACTGTCAGTCAACAAGAAAATACAGAACAATATTTGAGTTGTCTGCTAACATGTTACTGATGAATTCTCAGAGTTCAGGCCTACTGAGAATGCAACTATGCATAAGAAAAGAATTTTGTATCCCAGTGCATGCTCAGCAGCACGGCAGGGTCAAGGAAAGGAAACTAACTTTTAACTCTGTTAACTCTGATAACTAATTTGTTATCAGAAATGCCCAGTACTCAACTGATAAGAACTAAATATATGATGAAAATATAATGCCAAGGAGATGGGGAATGGTACTGAATCTCGTGAATAATAAAGACATATGCAGAAACAAATATTGGATTAGAGAGATGTCTGTCAACTGTGCTCTGATGTGCATATCAAGCTTGTTTCCTCTGAAACAGATTTTTACTTTTTATGCTTTATTTTTGTTTAGGAATACTGTTACTTATAGATGAAATTATCATTCAGCCCCACTAGTAATGTTGTGTTTTCCAGCCTGAAAAGGAACACACATTCTGGTGCCTTTGAAGTCCTGATCTGTCAAAGATACAGTTGTGACTTTCTATGGGCCATTAGACAGCTCTCAAGTAATTTTTTTCCATTTGTGATTGATATTTCATAATTAACAGTAGTAAGATTTTTGGAATCAACATGACCAAAATATAGACATATTCTGGATATTCTAAAGTACACCCAAAATACAAAACAAAGCAAGACTCCTGGATCACATCTGATCTAGGTTAAATCTTGGTATGTATATGTTTAACCATTGTCATAAATCAATGTGCATCATTTTTCAATTAGAGAATTGCCTGCACAGTACCTTTAAACAAGTTTTTATTTAATATGTAGGAGACAGTAGGTTAAACTCCATAGGAGATTTGTCCCACATTTAATGTGAAGAACTGACAGATGAGGAACTCTGTCCCTGTAGGCAAACTCGTCTGAATTCAAATCAGCTTCTGCCTGGGGACAGCTGACAAGCACATTGGGGGTCACATCACCTTGGCACTCTGAGCTCATTAAAGGACACTTCCAAAGCTATATGATAGAAACACAGCAGGTATAAAGCAAATACCTATTATAATGACAGTTCTGCTTTACTATGGACAATATCCCTATTAGACATTGTACCGCAAAACTGCTGAAGTAGCCTCAGTCTGGGTGTATGACTGAATAATGAACATTTCCTAATATCCAGGAAGGCCAACTGATCATCAAACTACTTCCAGGAAGCAAGAACATCCTGCTTAGTCTCCTTGCAAGCTGGCCAAAGGCAAAGCTCCCTCCCAGCTATGGAGGGAAATCGGGCTAAAGCAACCCCTTACTTAGGAGAGTGAGGGGTTTTCAGTGTTCTCTGTTTTAATGATACTAAGCTTTACTACAAGCTAGGTTCAGGGAAAGTATTTATTGCAGCATGCCAAGGTAGACTGCATTTGGATGACCTATAGCAGCTGTGTTGTGTGATTTTCCTTTTCCTTTGATTATTCTTCCTACTCTTAATGACTATTGTTTTATTAGCACCTATGAGGCTTTACTTTCACATCTTGAAAATGTCTCAGAAGCTGTTTCACAGACAAAACAACTTCAATGACAGTGAGAAAGGAATTCCAGGATCTGACCCTTTTTAAGAAGCAATGACAAAAAGTACACTATAATTATCTTCTTCAGGACAATTTGGATCTATCAAGTACTGATTGAGGACTGTTCAAATATACCAAAGTACTTGGTGTGCTGGATGGTCAAAAATGTCCTCGCAAAGCAATGTGACTTCAGCTCTGGTGACTTACCTTGAAAACAGGAATTTTCTAAAAAATATTCACTGATTTTTTTTTTTTTAATTATTTGAAACCAAGTTTCTATACTGAAAGAAAAATGCTCAGAAATATATCATACAAAAAACATAGAAAAAGAGCAAAAGTGTGCCTAAACTTCAGATTACAATCTCAGCTCCAAATTTCCACCAATACATTTTAAATTTGTCTTCAGCTCATAGTCTTATGAAAAGTCTCAGTAGAAATCAGCATATAGTGGTGATATCCAGATATGACCATAGTCAAGCACATTGCCAAAAATAGGTGGAAAGACAATTTTGAATAAAAGTCTGATGTGAAAAGACAAATATATATTTTCATTTCCAATACTTGGGGAAGAAATATGGGGTAAAACTAAGTATCAAGTATCTTCAGTAATGTGAACCTTTTTTGGGAGGCTTGAAACTATCTGCTCAACCAGACTTTCACAACCAAGGGGAAATCTCACCTTCTTTTCCTTTTAATAGCTTATTCTTCTGCTTGATAAGTTACATTATGTACCACATGTTCTAGGTACTCAGGCAAGACTGGACTTCCCCTAGTCACCTTACCAAAGGATTTGCCTTGTAAATAAACCCAGCCAAAGTGTCAGGAGGCCCATCTGGATTTTGGCACTTTCATAGCTTTCCTGAGAGCAGACACTCAGTATCTAAGCACAGTGAATTAAAAGCCATTTTCAAGTAAGCATTTTTTGTCCTGGATGTCTCTGTGTGTGTGATATAGCTGTGGCTCTGTGAGTGGTTTTGCCAACAGCGTGTGAGCCCTGAGTTTTGTGTTTATTTGGGTATTTTTGAACATCAGGTTTTTCTGCTATTCCCAGGTCTCTGTTTGCCCTGCAACATTAGGACTTGCTTGAATTATGCATTTCCACAGATACCATAGATATCAGCTCCTGGCAGTGGATAAATCATTTTCTAAATCCTGAAATACAAAAGCCTCCGGGTGAATTAACTCTTTATGTGCCACAATCACCCATCTGGCAGTACACAAACCTGCGATACAAAATGTTCAAGAAAAATGAATCTGTTATTTGTCACAAATATACAGAGTGATAGATACAGAAAAAGGAGAAAAAATACAAAGCAGACAAAGTATTTCAGCAATTATCAGCTATAAGAAAGAAATTACATGAGAGAAACCAGATTTATTAAAAAAAGTTTGTTTCTACAACAGCTATAATTTTTCTTTGTGTTTCCTCTTTCTTTCTCCTACATTCTAGTCACAGTCTTGGATGGATCAAAGCTAGAATTGCAGATGAAGAACCACTTTATTATTATTATTATTACCACTATTTAAAAAGAAAATCTAATCTGGGAGCTTTTTCATTAGGCAATTTAGCTTCTTTACAGAGTAGAAGTGGAAGACATGAATTAGTAAATTCAACCTTGTCAGTGCTGACAGCTGCAACTGCACTGAAAAAAGTATGTCTAAAAATTAAAGGATCTTAGAAAAATAATTTTGAGCACTAATGTCTTTACAACTCATTATAGTACATATATACTAATTTTCCTTCAATAGTACATCATCATTTGTCACTGTCAATCAATTTAGATTTCTGTCCAAGATCCAACATATGTCCATAGTCAACTTCCTAATGCAAACCATAAAGAATATTCATCTGCAAAGCATTTACTGAAAAGAATTACTATGTCTTTCATTCTCCTCTGCAGTCACCCTGAAAGAGCAGAACACAGATAGACCAAATGTAGAGGACTGCAATGATCCTCAAGAGACAGTTAAACCATTTCTTTTTCCAAATTCCCAATTCAAATGAAAATAAAAGTATTACCCCAGAGACACAAAGCAGAAGATCCTCAGCTGCGTCCCCAGAGCTCAGAAGGCAAGGCAAGGACATTGGGGACTTTTTGAAGCTCCCGGATGCATTCCCAGGGCCTGAGGAAAGCGTGCAGCGCTGGTACAACTGGCACAAGCTGCAGCTGCCAAGGAGCTGTTGGCAGTCGTTCCCTGTGGGGTGAAGGGGCCATGCAGCCAAATCCCGCAGGGCAACACGTCGAGCTCTTGTGCAACCGTAAAACAATCCAGCCTGGGACACAAATATTTTCTGGAGGATCTGGCCGCCAGTATGAAGGATTGTGCTTGAGATCCTTTTGCGGGTCTTGGAAGTAGTTGTAACTATACTTGTGGTTTTTAAATTCATAGGCAGCCCGTGAAGTGGACATTTGACAATAAAATCCCATTTCATATGCCTTATAGATTTTCCTTAAAGATTTTCTTCTCTGGCCACTCCTGCTTCTTCCCCTTTTCTGAGCTACCTGGAAAGTTCAAAGTTTTGCTCAAATTCATGCCAGGAGAAAGGTCTTGTGAAGAAAATGTATCCTGGATATTTGGATTCTGCTTCACCTAAAAATTCTGCCTTTTGATGAACAAGGAAAAAACATGTTTCTTGTTACTTAGGTGACAGACAATTGAGAAAGGGGTTTTGGTTTTGTTGTATTGTCGTTTTATGCATTTTTTTTCCTTGAGGGAAGGTAGCTAGGCTTTTACTCAATCTCTGAAGAAGGAAGATATAAGAATACTTCTATTTCCTACATTTCAGAGTAACAACAAAAAAATATTACCTGTTCTATGAATAAGAATCAGAGCACGACAATTGAGTGGAGCAAACCTTTGGTTCTGCTGCAGAAATAACAAAAGCCACACATCAGATACACAAACACAGGACTGAAGGTAAAATCAAACCAGAATATGCACTTTTCACACATCACCAAACTGGAGCTAATATTCACAGTCATCTTTGTTACCCACACACTGCAAAGAGGAGCCTGACAGAAATGTGGGTGCTACATAGCCCTGGGGGAGGTTATGCAGAGGCAGAAGACTGCAAGTAGTGAGCGATTTATGCCTCAAGAAGAGTTACGGTCCCAGTTCCTCTCTGCTACCTGACGTGACAAACCTGCTCTGTAAATGGCACCATCCCACTTCCTTTCCAGAATTTGTCAAATGAGTCCTTCTTACCCCCCTTCTCCCCACCAGTAAATTTCTTTTTTTAGTTAAACCCCCTACCCAACTTTTCATTTGTCACAGTAGTGCCATGACAGCAACAGGCAAACACTTCTGGCAGATTAAATACTAATGGTCTTTTTAAACCACTCAGAGCAAAGTTTCCAGTTTTCCACTCCATACTAACACCAGTGGACTGGAATAGAAATTTTCTCTTGCTTTTGTCCTCCTAAAAGACTGACATCAGTGCATACTACAAAGGGAAAAAAAAGCTCTTTTCCATAATCTGAGTATAGAATGTCTATCAACCCTTTTATTGGAATTAAAAAGAGTGGAGGATCAGGCAGTTAAAGCTGGTGGTCCTGAAGTAAATTCATGTCTTGGATCGTCCGGGTGTTTTTTGAGAGGTTAATTTAAGCACACCTGTCACTCTAAAGTACAAGGCAGTTGGAGTATTATTAATATTCTGCTGAATTATTTAAAAGATATGACTAATGCTTCATGTACCACAAGACTGTTATCTGCAAAAATAACATCTGTGTCAATGGCTGCTGAGCAGTTAGGGTTTCATTGCTAGCATTTATCAGTGTTTCTGAGTCCTTAGTGTGAAGCATACTGCCAGGTTACCACATCTCCTTCACCTTCAGGTATAAAACCCAACCTACAGACTCCTTCATATTGTCTGTTTTAATCAGGGATGAATAACAGAAAAATTTGGAGTCTTCTTCCTGAGCAAAATCTCATAAACTTTCTGATAAACTAAAGATTCTGGAGTAGATATGTTATAGAGTCTGGTGTGAAACAAGCCTTCCTTCAAGAAAGTAGAAATTGATTCTACACTTTTTTTTCCTGGGTCCTGAGAAAGGGGAGTATTATCTAATGCAATAGCTCAGGGAACTGAACTGAATGCAATTTACTAACTAAAAAAGAGTTCTCATAGTCCTGTGGCAATGGTATTGTGTCCTCAGATGTATAAAACAGTCTTCAGTTGCACACCAGAATGAATTATCAAAAAGAGCAAGCTTTAAAAAATGAAAAGCAAATTGTAGTACTTTAATTTATGGCACAACGTACCTTTCTCCCATCTGATATCAGATGAAGAACATTTGGCTGTGCAAGTATTTCTGATAGTTATCTGACTATTTGAAGGAGTTCACAAAGGATCTTCTGCATTCTGCTGTTTCTAAATTAAACAGCACCAGCACAGTAAACTGTGAAAAGTGTAGCTGTCTCAGTGGTCCATCACACAGAATCATGTGTGAAGTACAGGAATATTTCAAGGAAACTTCCTTTCCTGTTACACCATGGACAGAAGCAGCTTTTTGTTACCTGTTGATCATGCATTTCAGTGGAGGTTCTGGCACCAAAGGACCTCTTCCTCACCCAACTCGATCAATTTAAGGCCAATTTTCAGAGTTTTCAAATATTTCAGTTAAAGTAAGTGAGAATTTTGGGAAATTTCAAAACCAAAATGTGGATTATGTACTTTATTGCTTGCATATTTGCACTGCATACACAATCAATAATTATAAACATAAGTATTTAACTGAAAGCAGATATATGCTATGATTATACTAAAAGACAGTATTTTTTTTAAGTTATTGAAAGTTTTGCAGTCACTTGATTAGTTGTCTTTCATCAAATGCACAGCATAGCTGAGAAATTGAGTCAGGTTATGGAAAGAATGTATGAATGAATGAATAGTAGCCACACATTTGAAGACTCTACTGTTTTGTTATTTGGTATTCTCAATGTAAGAGGACATATAATATCTGCTATATTTCTTTACAAAACTTATGGTCCCCTTGTATTTACATCTATAATAATCTTGTAGTTCACTCCACAGAACTGAAACTTTATTTCCATAACTGAGAGTATCAAAATATTGTCTCTCAGATTTTAGTTTAATTTTGTAAACTTTTTTAGTTTGTTTTGTACTTCTTTGGAGTACTAGAGATATACTGTACAAAATCCTGTAGTTCAAGAATTGAATGTTATCTAGTAGTCTCACACAATGGTGGCAGCTTACCTCATCATAGTCACACATTATATAAACCCTAAGACAAAATACTGGAAAATTTTGGGACTGAAAGTGTTCCAGCAGGAGTCTAGATGTAAAGCTATAAAGAGCCCCAGCTTGTAGCAGTGTTGTGGTCCTTGTGTCTAAATATGCCTGACATCAAGGGTCTGCTGCTACAGCATGAGCTGGGGGAGGTACAGAGAACTGGTTATCTTGCCTTTTAGATTTATGCTAACCTTCACCAGAGGAGGAATTAGACATAGGTATGCCTTTGGGACACTAAAAAGATATGGGCATGTCAAATAATTTACGAATTTAAAGTTCTGATCCAAATGCATACGAACACCCTGGTCATAAGCACTGTTTTCTGCCAGATTTTCAGATTAGGCAGCAATTTATGTCCACAAGTCCAAAGAAGAAGTCAAGTGCCTCATTTGAATGCGTCTCCCTTAGTTGCTACAATTTTTGCATTTCCATTAGCATTATTTGTTGTGCCATAGGCAAATAAAATGAAACATTAAGATGTGAAATCTAAATGATTGTTTAACAAACTTTTGCAAGAATCTAGAACCCAGTGTAGCAAGTTTACACCTGTGATTGCCTACTGTGTCTGTTGCTCAACATCAAAATAATATAGGGAGTATTCATCTGTCACTATTAAAAAGAAATAAAACAGAACTATTAAAATGTACACTCAACATGAGAATTTTCAATACTTTGACACATTTTTGTAAAAAAACCCCACACAAATGCTATTTTTCAAATGATTAACATTGATTAATTCACTACTAAAAAGATTATTTGCATAATTTTTAGGATATATAATTAACACGGTGATTTGTATGAACACTTTAGTCTTGAAGGAGTTTTGAAAGGTTCTCCTTTCAAATCAAGCTGCTATTTTTACAGTCACAACCGGTAGGGAAAAATTAAATACATATGCCTTACTCTTTATACTGTTCTTATTTATGTTACACAGAGAATAAGAGCATATTTTGAGGCTGTTCAGAAGGAACCACCGGTGGTAAAAGTACTATGCCTCAGCCTTCTGACAGCCATACAATGTGGTGTCACTGAGGTGGAAGAATTCCAGTGGCAATTTCAATTTTACTCGTTGCCACAGCAGAAAATGGCTTCCCACACCTTATGACTTCTGCAAGAATTCCCAGCATTTTGTACCTGTTAAATTCAGAAAAAAATAACCAAACTTGGCTGCTTGAAAAAGTATGTTTAGAAAGTGTGAATGCCAAAATTCAAAATCAAAAGGACATAATATACCAGTATATGCAAGGAAAGGGTGGCACACATTGTAATCTCCTATCCTTCCTGACTCGAAAACAGACGAAAAAGATGTAGAATTTGAAAATGTCTGTGTAATCCACCCCTTTTAAGATACTCAAGAGTTAGAGCTGTTGTGATCCCAATGGACTAAAGCAAGCTTGTAACAGAAAAAAAATCCCTCACTTTATTTGCATCTTTGGTTGCTGTGCAATTAATACACTAATTTTGCAAAGAGAGAATATTCCAAAGAAACTCCTAACTAAAAAGGGAGCAAATCTAACACATGAATTCAGCACAGTAAAAAAACATACTGTCTGGCCATACCTGCCGATGAAACACCATAAGAACAGAAATAAAAAAAGGATACTTGATGTGAGTAGGCTTGTGTTTTTCTTCTGCTGTTACAAAAAACGTTCTTCAGCCACACTGTCAGCTCATTGGTCAGATTGTATCAATATACTGCAGCTATTTTACGGATCAATATCTACTTTACATTGCCTTCCTGGCAAATTTTAAAACTGTCACCATGTTTTGGAGAGTCAGAAAGTCTACTATCACTGCACCTGATGACTTGTCAGCTGGAGGATTTGCCTTTCTATTGCAAAACCAGGCACACACATACTTGTTCGTAAAGAATTCCTTTAGAAGTTATTTATAAAATGACAGCCTCTTTTCTCTCTCATTTCCCTCTGGAAAACCTTGCATTCACAAATTTGATCTTTTGTCTTCCAGATTTTTAAACATCTCGTGAATCTTTACAATGTCAGATTGATTCTGTCGTTGAGTTTGAGATGAAGTCAATTTCTTCTTGATAGCCTTATTTCACTATTCCATCTCAAAGTCCTTTTTAAAAATCCCTTAAATTTATCCTTTATTCCTTTAGCTTTGGAAATCATCTGCCACAAAAGAAGCACTGGAACAAAATATTCCCCTTGTATTTCTCACACATCTACCGTCCTTTGACAGTTTGCATGCACTCCAAGGACACAGAGTCACTGTACCCTACAGACCTTCTCTGTCTGCTCCCATCAGGATTTGCCCTTCCTTACTTTGGAGCACCAGTACCAGTGACAATCGATACCAGTGAAGACTGTCAGACTGCTATCATTTTGAGCTTGCTCCAGTGAAAACTCTTTACCACCCCAACAATTCTATTCCTTAGCTCTGTGGAACTGAGGTGGATACATGGGCTGAAGAATAGCAATGCTTGCTTCATCTTGCAAGGACCATCAGAAATAAGCTCTGCAATTACCATATTGTAGTTGCTTAGACTGAAGATGATCAGCACAACACAAAGTATCTCCAAGTCTACCAGTAATTAGACTAAGCTAACTTTTTCTTGGAGCAGAAGAAATTAATCAGCCCAATGCAGTTCATTCAGTCTCTATCAGCAAAAATCCTTCTACAGACACTGGCCAGACAATGGCATCACTGGCCACAGGCTTTTTCTCCCCTTCTGAGTCTCCAGGTTCTGTTTTTAACCACATGGAGCCTCCACCTGTCACCTGAGGCAGGGTTTTTTTGTTACTTGAATACAGTGTATCAGGGAACTTAGAAACAATTGTTGACAAATAGCCTCCTGCTGGATGACCCCAGCACCAGGTAGGAAGCTGGCAGCCCCCCTGCAGTGTCCTTATGGCTATAGTGCTTTCACACAGTGCCAATAGCTCTTTTAGTGGCTGCAGAATCTCCAGTAACTGTTGGAGATGTAAGGCTGAATACAAGCACCAGCCAAAATCAAAACCCACAAAATACCTGTTGCCTCGATTTCAAGGTTTGTCTCTTTTTTGTAAAAGAAAATTATGGAGCTGGTAATCACATCCATCCTTTGAGACCTTCACTGTCTTCACACACCTACCTGCTTCCAGCTGATTTGACAGCTTGCCTAATGTATGAGACAGTTGCATCAGTATTTCCACTCTTTTCATTTTAGGGATTTAGCACACCCATCCCAGTTCTCCCTGCCAAATCTCCTAAAGGATCAAAATTCAGGTGCAAGATATGGATATCTGTATATTTCAAATTTCAGCCTAAAGTGGAGACTAAAAACTAAATAAAGGACAAAGACAACCATTAAATCAAAATTTACTTAAGAAGGAAAGATTTATTATTCTGAACTAAGTAATGGAACACTGATGGTCAGTGGTGGGTACTAGGGAAAAATTCCATGGAAAACCTTTATTGTAACACCACTAAATATCTGTACAAAACTGTGCTGGTTTTCCATTGCAAAGACTTAGTCTAGTTACAAAAAAAATACAACAATGGGACCACTGTTATATTTTAAGGTGTATATATATAATATAACAGGACCAAGGGGACCTGGGAATCTACTCCTTCTCTTACTCTAAGGAGCTGAAATGTACCAGGTTTTAACTTTATTGTGAATGAGCAGTGCTATTAATTTACCCATGTCACACTTCATTGCAATCTAACACCGGTTTTGAAAGAGTGAAAAAGGTTTTCAAGAGAATTGTGATAAATAGAAATATTCCCTTCAAAAACAGTCCTGTGATTTTGTCCTTCATTTAAGCCTTCTCTCAGGACTCCAGACTCTTACATGTAGTTTACCACTGACTCAAATTATTCTTGTAGCTCAGAGCATATTGAAGGTGTTTCTAATATTGACAAGGTTCCTTTTTCAGTTGTATTAATTATTTTTGTAGTTTACCTATTACTGAAATCACTGAAGATTTCAACTTGACATGCATTTCTTTGCACCAAGTTATAATGAGTTCATGAATCAATTTACTTCTGCTGTATTTCTTCCTAAAATAAAAATATGTAATATCTCTCTCTCTCTTATATCTCTCTCTTTGTTTTAAATATGGATGGACTACGTGTCTGAAAACTGTCTTGGGGTATCTGCAAATTGAATAAAAATAATTCTATTAATTTTTACTGACTCAAAACTAAAACATAGGATTCTCCTCCTACTTACTATCCACATTTATTCTATGATGTTTGTAATTACAATTTTTTATTGTAACTATTACTGCAACTAAAAGAGAATTTAGAAGTTACATGGAATGAAAAGGAAAGCTTGAAAGCAAGGAATTATTTTTTTGCAGTTTCTTGTCAGGTCATTATTGAACAGCTCAAAACTAAACACCCTAAAGGGATTTAGAGTTTTGCTACCTTTGTATTACTCCTAACCTAAATCCAGAAAGACAGTGCTTAGTATTTCAGTGAAAAGGTGGGTGTAAACACCCTGCAACAGAGACCTCATACCTGACCTTTCAGGGAATATGAGAGAAGTACAGTGGGAACAGACAGTGGAAGAAGCAGATAAATACAATTTCTTCAAAATTATTAAAGTCAGATTGTCATAAAATGCAGTTTTAGAATGCAGTGGGAGGTATCAACAGGAAATTTAATAACAGCGAGCAATGGGAATTAATTTTGGAGTTAAGTTGCTATATCCTCCATCTGCACTACTATTAGAAAAAACCATTTTAAAGTTTTCTACTACAGACACCCCATTCCCAGAGGTTCAGTGAACACTTTGGGAAAGGGCACTTGATAGGGTCATTAAAAGGTGAAGGGTTTACAGCGCCTGAAATACAGTGAGAGTGTCTGAATGTCACTTCTACAATCAACCCCTTTGCATCCTGAATTACACTGTAGTTTTTATTCCATCAGTGATTTCTTATGTTTGGTTTTTTTTTTTTTTTTTAGTAGCAGACGATAACAGCTTGAGTAATAAGAAATTAATTTCTCGTGTGTTAGTGACAAGCAGATGTTCAGTTCTAGACAGGTAGAAGAAAGAAAAGCAATGGCAGACATGAAAAAATAGATCTCCTTAGAACTTCAAGTACCCTGATTTCTCTTGTTCTGCATAAGTAAACCCATTCCTTGTAGAGACTTTTATCATGTATCAGGAAAAAGAATAGGAAATACCTCATGTCACATTCACTAAAATATATTAGAAATGCATTTGAGCCTAGCAACTTTGAAAGAGTGATTGCTTTTTGATTAGGCAAGCACAAGAGTTATAAAGTACAGAATTTTTGTTATCTGTTCCCTAGAAATATTATCAGAACTGTATTTATTTGCTATTTTTTGCACAGATAATGGTTGATCTATAATTTTTATTATAACTATAGCTTCAAGTCTATAAGAACCTTGCCCTTATAACCCAAAGGAACAGTCTAAAGAAAAGATAAAAATGAAAAACAAGAATGAATATTGGGCTATGAAAGAGCCAAATACCTCTACCAGATCTTTTCAGGGCTCCAAACTTAAAATATTTCAGTACTGAACATTTCTTCTATGATCAAAGTTGTACATTTTTCATTTGCTGCTCAAGACTAGAATATTGTAGGTGTGTTGGTGTCTTAAGTGTCTGTATTCACTCACACTGGAAAACAGATTGTATTGCTCACTATTTCTTCTCCCTGCCAACTCATTCCACAGTGCTCTGGTACAAAGAGTTTGTGGAGATGGACTTTTGCCAAAATGGTCATTAATGGCCATCATTATCTGTTTACTGTCCTATACACAGGCTAGAGAAAAAGAGGGAAGGATTTCCAGGCCCCAATCACAGATATGCAGTACAGCCACTGACCAAGCTCTTTTTAAAAAATCAGACTATATTACACATGTTAAGGATCCTCAGTGAATGGGAAATCTGGGGGAAAACAAGCATTAGTCACTTTATTTCTCATTTTTGAGCCAAAGTAGGACAAATTGTAACTTAGAGTGGTAATTCTCAAGTAGGAATGTCAATACTGTGGAACAATGGGAGGTAGCTTGGTACTGAGGAGTCCTTGTCAACCCCATACCAGAAGGAAACCACTCTATTTTTTAAAACTGGTGTTCCCTGACCTTCCATTTTGAATCAGGATCAGGATCCAGGAAGTGCTACAGGAGCCTCAGAAGGGAAGATTTCTCTCCTCAGCTGCTGCAGTGCAGAACAGTGGGGCAGCGCTCCCCCGCTACGGGGGGGAGAGCTGCCCCAGAACCAGAACACGCAGGATGGTTTCACTGTGGCCCCGAGCTGTGGGAGACTGGTCAGACGTGGTCCTTGTAGAAGCGTCGCAGGTTTAGAAAGGCAGCTGTTTCGTTCCAGGTCTCCATGGTGCTTTTATTGTAGAAAACAGGGGAGGGATGGGGAGACTGAGGAGGGGGGTGGGAATACAAGGGAGGGTGCAAGTTCCATACGAGCCCAGAACCAAAGAGGCCTGTTCCAGGGCTTGCTGTGGTTTTTATCTCTAGGGAGGGGGGGCGGTCCTGAGTCACATCCAGTCAGACGGGGTCAGGGGGGCGGGATCAGGGACAGGAAGGACACAGCAACACTCAGCAATATTATTATGCTTTGTGAAAGAACATCGCAAGTACATATACATTTTTTCCAAGTATGGAATTCATGATTGAATGCCTAGTTCTGAAGATGACTAAAAATCCTTATGGAGATGCCTGGCAGCTCTATTTCCAGTTGCATACTAATTTGGAGATTTGTAACAGCTAATAATAAAACCCTGAATACCTTTGCCACTCCTATCAGACAGCCCCAAATGGTGCTTTGCCCACTTCCAGTGGACCCCACCATGGATAGTGGGATAGCCCAGATCAATTGCATGCCTGCCATTCTCCATCTGTCTCTGTCCCCAAAATACCTCAAGCCTGCTGCAAAGATTCTAAAGAGCCTGCCTGCCTCTGTTTACCTCAGTTTCTGAGTCCCAGGAATTTTCCTCAGCCTGGACCTGGAGTTTTCATAGCCCTTATACAGGACTAACCCCAGTCTTTATCTTGAAATTGTGGAACCAAATTGAGGGTAAGCTCATGTCAAATAGCCAAGATTTAATTTTCTTCTCACTTGTTTTTATTTTTTTTCATTTAATACCAAAAATGAAAGAATATTCACAGAGTGGAATATGCCGTTTTTGTCAATATTTGTTAATTTTATTAGCAGTACAATCTTATTTTTTATATAGTCATATATCAACTATTCTCATAATCAATTAATATTATATAAAACCAAATAAATTATCAGATAAAATAGACATAAATATTGAAAAGATTAAAAAATGTTTAAATAATGATACATAAGATAAAATGAAAAACAACTTTTAGAAAACTTCCTTAAATTTAAAAATGTAAAAAAAGGAAAAATTTTCAATCAATGACATGCAACAGGGAGTTTGATTATCACAAGATAATAATTCCCCCAGGCCTTCCCACCAGTATTCAATCCAAGTTATAAATAGCATCACAGTAAATGCTAACGGCTGAGTTACACATTCATTTTCCATGTAATCACTGTAAAGGTCTTAAGGGATGCATTCTGGACAATGTCCATCATGCCCATCTTGCAAAATGAGCAGAATTCCAGATAGGAATATAAACAATAGATTTTAGAGAGGAAAAACATTCCTAATTTTTTAAAAAAATCTTGAAGTAGAAAGAGGTTTTATGGAAAATCTCATACCTTCTTCCATATACAGAGTGTAAAAATGTATTTTCACCTCTGAATCATTTCTATGAGAATAGCAGAACTCTAATAATAGTCATCATATTTCCATTAGTGTCCATATTTTGTACCCAAATTACAGAACATTGTGTGGCAGATGGAAAGAATATGGATTAAAAATGTGTTAACAATAACTCGCCATGCTGTCTATATGCTTTGGGAATTCTTGAATCAAGAAAAAATGTGAGCTTTTAATCTGTTTACAAAAAATGATAAGAATAGGTAAAGGCTCTTAAGAGCTGAAAGAAATAAGAAACATTTGCCATCTAATAAGCAGATTTCAGAGAGGGTTTTGTACACAAACTATATTTTAGTAGCTTTTACCTGTGTATCTCTTCACTCTCAAATTCAAATTAATTTAAATAACAAGGTAAAGCAGACATAAAGACATTCTGGGAAGGCATCATTGCAAACTGAAACTCTTTAGAGGCACAGCGTACCATGTGTGATCAAACTTGACACATTCTAATTAATATGCAGTCTCAGTAGATTTCAGAGGCAATGTTTGAAAGGGTCCAGTGGTCCTGTTGTAATTTTTGGACTTGCACCTTGCGCATGGAGATGTGAAAGGCAGCCCCACTCATTTGCTTGGAGTTTCTTCTTTCAGCAAAGACGCCAGCAGAGACTACTTCTTCCTGTTCTAAAATTATAATTTACGTCTAGAATAAAAGTCCACCCATGACAAAAGTCCATCCAGAAAAAATGCTCCTACATAGCTGTATGCAACTGATGAAGATACTTTTCAGGAGCTGAGCTTTGATGATCCTTGTGGGTCCCTTCCAACTCAGGATATTTCATGACTCACAATTTTCATATTCCCTGTCAATACATAACATGTTCATGATTATCGAAAAATAAGGTGTAGAGAGTATGCAAACCTTGGCCATGATTTATTGATCTCTTGTAGGTTGCTCTTTGTTGGTGGTTCTCAAAGCTGTGTATCATGAAATACCATTACTGCTGACATTTCCAGGCATGAGAAACAAAACCACAGAGAGAAATATCTGTTTACCAAGATCATTAATTACTCAACAACATAATTTGGAATACAAACCAGGTTTCTTTGGTCTCAAGCCTCCACACTGTTTCCAATTATTTCTTTGATCACCTCTGTACTCTCCAAGAAACACATATTACAAATACTTTGTCATCTATAGCTCAAATTATCCAATAAAACTAGCCACATTTGTTATTTTGTTGTATTGCAAAGCTTGTCATAGGATCAAATCCACTTTAAAATGATTTCCAGTTCTGTTTTTTATCAAAACAGATGCTTATTTTCTGTGGTAATTTTTAAAGAAAAGCAATTCCAAAATATTCAGAAAATAAATGTAAATAATCACAGGGAAAACATAATTTCCTTTTAGAAAGACACCCACTTATCTTCAGATATTCTTTTTCTATTCTTATGCCAGATGTTAATTTGGCTTGCACACCCTTGCATACAGCCCGATCGCAACTTTAATCAAGTGATTAAGAGAGCTGTTATTTCATTAGTACATCCTTTTACTAATCATTGTGACGCATTAGTCATAGTTAAAATGAGTACCAGAGGCTTGCTTTAAAAATTATGTATTGTTGTTTTCACTGCAATAACACTTTTTTTGCCTTTCAGTCCACAAGAATGTAATTGTACTTAACAATCTGGCCTAGAAACACTTCCATCTCTGTCTGAAGGATGCTTTATTCTAGAAAAATAAAGATTCCTTTTGTCTTTCTTAAGAAAGAAAGAAAGAAAGAAAAAACGAAAGAGAAAAAAGAAAGAGAGAGAGAAAGAAAGGAGAAATGACAAAACAATGCCAATGGGTATTTAATTTTTTTTAAAGGACTCTTGACATGAGGGAAAGACTTGTTATTAATAATCAGCCAGATACCTCCTCCACCACTTGTAGTAAAATTGATCTAACTACTTAAAAAAGCACTATGCTACAGTTTTCATTTTCTGGCACTTGCTGACTCATTTATGCAAATCACTGAGGGCAATGGATATGAAGGACAGAGTATTATTTTTTTGTAGTAGAGTCCAGTAAGAAATGGACTTCACAGTGCAACAGATGATATTAAGAGTCAAAATTAAAGTATATGTATTAAAAAATACCCATTTTTGAGCTTTAATTTAAAAAAAACTACAGAAATTTCCGATGACACAAAGACAAATTATACAAACCCTAATCCTTTAGTGAATGACATACATCTCAGATTCTTAAAATTCAGAAGTCTGTAAAATCCATCCCATCTTCCCAGACACCTTCAGCTTTATACTACACCAATGTAGTTCAGCATATAATGACAGAAGTCATTTAGGTATTCATTTACAATAGGTATGATCACATACATCATTTGTCGTTTTTGGGCATATTTACCAAGAGTTTGGGGCTCAGCAGCCCCACAGGTGACCTTGATGTCCTTGCCAAGAGCTACCCCACAGCCAGTGACTCTGTTTCCCAGGCTGGATCTGTGAGTATTCCACTGCCATCATCTACAGAAATCAGATTCAACATGACAATGAATGGGTCACCAATATTAATTCTTAAAAGGTGTGTTCAAGGAAGAAATTTTAGTGGCTGACAGTAAAAGCTATTTTTTGTTTCTTGTACAATCAGCTCCATAGCTGAGAGATCAGTGATAAAAAAACCTTGAGCTTTTGGTCCAGAATTGGATATGATCTAATCTAAAGAGTATGTCAGCTTCCTTTAACAGAGAAGCAGGCCTTTTAATCTTGAATCAGTGTGGGGGCCTAATTGAACAGACCAACCTTTCCCCACAATTTCAACTCAAATTTGTAAAAGAAATGGATTTGTAAATAGTTGTTCATTCCACCAAGAAAAAATAGCTTTCAGGTCTGCTATTAAAGAAGCATTTGACATCTATTATTACAGTCTAATTGCTGCACATTCACAATGCCATAAAAGTGTGAAAGGGTATGCTGTTACTTTTTACTGGCAAGTGTGCCATGATGTAAAATGTGTGGAAGTATAGGGTATGAAAAAGCTAGAGTGAAATTCAATAACTGTAACATTACATGTAAGTTTTGAGAAAAACATAACAGGAACATGCAACTCTTACTGACAGCTAATCAAAGTACTGGCTACTTTTCACAATTGTTGTAGGAGAAGATTTTTTTTTATAAAAGTTTGGGGTTTTTTAAAAGCATAATATGTACTGCTTCTTTAAAGAATACAAAAATAACCAAAGAAAAGCCAGCAGAATGAAAAGCATTAACAGAAATCGCATTCAATCTCCCATAAACTCTTCTGCCTCCAAAACAAACACAGAATAGCCCTGCATTTTATTATTTGTTTCATCATTAGATTCAGGTTCAGAGCTGCGATTAAGACCTGAAAATCTTAGGCTGAATCTGCAAGATGCACTTCAGTAGCAAATATGTAGTAATTATCATGGAATTAAGTTCATTCCATATTTTAGCTAATCACCATGGAAACCTATATTCATTGGTGCCTAATTGGAAATGTTCCCGACCTGGAAAACACTGTGGGCTTAAGACTGCATAATTTCTTATTTAAGCAATTGTACTATCCTTCTGTGTTTGTGACAGTACACCCTGACAGTTTTGGCAATAACCCCAGAGAAAAATATTTTTCTGAGAAGCCTGCTTCTGCAAGTGTTTTTCGCACACTAGTGGGGCTTCTGCCCTAGAAGGTCGCTTCATCAAGCCACTTCTACTGTTTGTGACATTAATACCTGAATACCCAGCCACAAGTGTCACAGAAGGCTTCTGTCCTAGTAACTCCAAACTGAAAAGTAACAAAAATGATAATGGAGGTTGTGGCTTTCTGTCTGAAAGAAAACCGTGGTGTCATAAAAGCATTAGGAAAACTCATGCAAAAAAAATGTTCTTCAGGGATTATTTAGCTTGCCATAACACAGTACACCACTAGAGAGGAAAGAGTAACTACAGGTTGGAAAAAACACCCTAACTACAGGTTGGAAAAAACACCCTATGTAGAGGAACTTTTACCTAGGACTCATGCCACTAGACTGAACTCAATAGTACTGCTGCATTACAGAGGTACTGATGTCTGAACTAGCTTTTTATAAATCAGTTCTGATTCATCTACAACCACACTGTTAGATTACTATGCATATGCTTCCCAAACTGCTAACAAAAGAATTTTATAAATGCATTTCTTTCATCCATTACTATCTTCAAGAAGTACAAAATTAATCCTTGTTGCAGCTAAAAAAGGGCACAGAATACTTCAAATTATTGGAAATAGTTCTGGGGGTTTTTCTTTCCATGAATAGAAAGGTTTAGCATTCATGTTATTCTTCCTCCCTGAAACTCACACAAAATACACAAAGAGCAAGGGAATATCCAGACACTTACACCCTTATATGCATTTACACCACTTTTATTAAAGGGAACATTTACATGTGTGTTCCATGGAATCTGCTACAGCAGTAAGTGGTGTTAATCCACAAATTGATCTAGTTTTTTGGCATGGCATTAACTCCTACAGCCTAATGTTTCTCAGTGGGGTGCTACTTCTTTCTGAACCCTGTTTTCTGCTAGAAAGTTAATTAAATGATGAGTCAAAAGAATATATTTCTCAAAATCACAAAACTGAAATGAAAAGCAATTGTGTATGAAATCCATGATCTTCAGGTGGAGCACAATATATTTATTTGTGTTTCAATCAGGTCTTCAAGCAAATAAAACAAGAAATACACAATTCTTTTTCATTTTCATGGTGCTAAGATTTAGTCTTGCATATTCACAGCATAGTGTGCAACAAAGACATTGGCTTGGTTTTTCTCTATGTTCAATCATATTTCTGGATTTAACCTCCCCCGTTAGTGGGGAACATGGAGAAGTAATGCAACTCGTTCAGCATTTAGTAAAACATTTTTTGGATCAGCTATAACAAAGGTGGGGAAGTGCAGAAAACATGCCTTTATTCTTTCTATTCTTCAGCTCCTGGTTTGGATTTAGCCTTTGGCTCTCATCACAAACATCCTACTCAATGCCTTCTGTATTTCATGCTCATAAGCTGCTGACTATGTACTCCTATCCTTGCTATGCAAACTTGCCACAGAGTCTCAGTATCATCAGGTTATTTGCAGTATGTATTGAATTCTCTCTTTTTCTTACAGTGAAAATTGCCTCAAGTTCTTCAAGAGCCAATCTTTGGTGGTTTTGCCTCCTGATGGTGCTGCTGCCTCAGGTTAGCTATGACCTAGTCCGGGGTATCCAAGTCCCAGACATGCAGTGCAGCCTCTCCAGTGCTAAAAGATGCTGCCAAAAACTGCTCCCATCCCTTCTTCCTTCCACTAATGACTGCAGCCTCCTGCTGTTACTCTTGGCCTTTTTTTTCCCCTATTCTTTCCCTTTTCTCAAGGAATAATCAGCAAATAATTCCGTCTGAATTTTCTCCAGTGATACTGTGAGCATGAGATGATAAAATGGGGAATCCATTTTCCTAATTGGACCAGGGTTCAGTATTGTCATATGAAAGGTCAGTGCTCTTTTTCCAATAAGTGGTCATTGTGATACCTATTGCGCTACACTCTCTGGCTTGTTTGCTAAATTTGAGTTTTCATCAGGATTTTGCTGCCTCAGTAGCTAAAAGTCTAAATATTCCTTATTTGTTCTTTCAGAGAAGTAGCTTCCTGTTGGCTGTTAAAATCTTGCACTTAACATGTGTTTAAGTGATTTAAATGTTTTATCTATCTGTTACACTGACTTTAAAACCTTCCAAGCTTTTGGAATCATTCCTATGAGACATCATGGCCTGGCATAATAATTTATCTGGCATTGAGAAAACCTTTAAATTTTGTTTTAACAATCTGTTAAGTTTAAATCTTGATACACCTGATAACTGAAGTTTGGGAGCATAAGTCTTCTCTTTCTCTTCTCCTGAGACCCTTATGAATAACCAGTCTTCTGACAACTAAATGCATCCATTAATTTTATTATTATTTCTCTCTGAGTACAGTTCCTTTTCTCCTGAAAATGTTTGGCAAACTTTGAAGTTTTCTGTTATCCTAACACTTAAGAGCATTCAAAGTGTTGATATCTTTTGCCAAGGTATTCTCCTCAAGTCTTCTTACTGCCCTCAAATGAGCCATTTTACTCCTATAAATTCTTACATGATGAATGAATGCACGTTTCATGCGGTTGCATTACAAAACAAGCATTTTTTGAGTTCATGCTTAGAATGTTTGTTCTCTGTAATCTATTCCCATAAGTGAAACTCCAGAAAGATTAATGGTGCTAAATTAGAGCACATATATTTTAATTCTTATTGCTCTCTTAATGTCTACATGACTGTCAGTATCTTCCTTTCTGTATGCTCACCGTGTTGCTCTTTTAGGATGGCAAAGGGATGTCAAAGTATTAGTTGGGAAATAAAGGTTTTTTTGCACTTCAGCTGTGCAGAAAATGAATTAAAATTAGAATTCATGAAATCAAAAAGCAAAGCAAATTCACTTCAGGTAAAAATAATGATTAATATTTATTATTAATTATATTCACTGTTAACAGCAAAGAGTAGACTTCGTTTTGTTAATTTATATACAAGGCAAATAAATAAATGGCTGGTTTGTAAAAAGTGTTTGTGGTTGTCAACTCTTTCCCAGAAAAGCAATGATTGAAAGAGTCTTCCAGGATGTATGAGATAAAGATCTTAAGTGATTTAAACATAAAAGGAAGACTGGGATAACCAGGGATAATACAGGAAGTTTTCGGTTTTCATGTCCTATGTAGAAAGACCATTTGCAAAGTACTTTAATATTGCTCTAACTGTGGATAAAATTACCAGATTGTGCCTTTCTTATTTTAAAAGCCATTACAAATATTCAGGTTTCATCATTACCATCTCGAAATTTTCTTCCTCTTGGAATGAGCTGAGCAAGAATTTGTTTTGGAGATCCTTCTGTTCTGCTGGGGGCAGCTGCTGGAGGTTATCTGCAGATGGGAAGGCTTCTCGTTGAAATTTAAGTATTTGAGACTAAATACACCACTAAAAAATAATTGAGCTACAAATAATAATTACGAAGGAAAACAGCTCCGTGTTTTCCAGAGTATATCCTTCTTTATAGATTCTTCTGGTGTTTAATCTTTCTGAGTACTGTGGTTTAGGAATGGTGTTCCCAATTTAGTGCTCCCACTAAAACATTCAAACCATGTGCCATTCATTCATTACTCACTCCCTCTCCTTCTCCCCCTGCAACCTCTGGAGAGAAGAATTGAATGTACAGGAAGTAGCGATAATGGGCTGAGATAAGAACAATTTACTGGAAACAGCAGTGAAATAAAAACCAAACAGTAACGGCAACAATATTAATAAACGGGTGTAGACATGGCACTCTCCTTGCAAATATTCTGTCACTTAATCAAGGTTCTGCAGTTGTTCAGGGGAGTACTTCCAAACCATTGGAGAACAATAGTCCTTTGAAAGCTGGCCCGTTGTCTCCCTCCTTTTGTGCCACTCATGACTATCCACCCTCAGGACAGATCTCTGAACTACCTTCCTGGGGAAGTCTCTGTCCTCACTCTAAACATGGTATTGACTCTAAACCTGGTCTAGACCATACTGAGAACACATAACAGACGTTGCAACATCAGCATGCTTTCCTTAACATCCAAACGAAATTCAGAATTCTTAAAAGCTGTTACAGGTTTCAAGGAGAAAAAAAGGTGTGAAAAGCTGAGGAAAATCATCCTCCCTTGTTCTCTACATAGACTGGGTATGGTTATTAATGGACTTCAAAAGGTAGCACTTGAGGTAAGGGTAGGAGAGCAACACTGAATACACATCCCAAATGACCCTCATTGGCCTTGATGTTCTTGTGACATAAGCTGATATGACACAGTACAGAAACAAAGCAATCCTGATCCCTCTCCCTGCTCTGAAAAAGAGCACAGCTTTGGACACATGTTGCATACATGGAAATATATGCAGGGTCATGTACCACAACCATGTGAACAGTCCGAGACACGTTGTGACCAGTGTCTCGGGTTGTAACAAAGCAAATGCTTAGACCAAATATTTTCCAGCCTCCTCTGGGCAGATCTGTTGTTATCTCAGCCTTTATGTCTCACAGTGGGTGCCAAATAAGGTTGTTGTGGTTTAGGAATGGTGTTCCCAATTTAGTATTCTCACTAAAACACTCCAAACCATGCACTGTTTACTCACTCTCCCCTCTCCCTCCTTTTCCCCCTGTGGTAGGATGGAGGGGAGAATTGAAGGCACAAAAGATAAAGGTCATGGGTTGAAATAAGAACAATTTACTGGAAACGGCAATGAAATAGGAAACTAATAGTAACAGCAGCAATATTAATGAAAGGGTGTGCAGGAAAGGCAAATGATTCACACGTGAAAGAAGCTCATCATGTGGCAACCTGCAATACTTGAACCACCGCCCTGCTACCCTGACCAGGAGAGAGTAATGACATGAGGTGACATTGAGTAACTTCTGCGTCCTTGCCATGACCCCCTCTGGCTACTGCAAAAACTAACCCTGTGTTGTCCAGAAACAGGACAGTGAGCATTACTGAGCTTGATTTATGATAGAAACATGTCTTCAAATAATGAAACTTTCCAGAAATCACCATTTTACTTTCAGAAATCAGTTCTGGAGATAAAATGTTGATGTGTGAACAAAACACATTTGCGTCTAGCTCAGGTAAACCCTTTCTTCTATGGTGGACAAGGAAATTCAGACAGAGGGATTGAAATCACCATGTTTTTTTAAGAGAGGAATTAATTTTAAATCTTACAAGGCAGAGATAAGAGAAGAGACATACTAATACCATTCTGAAAGCAGAGAGGGTATTGCAATTTGAAAACCTTAAAATATCCAATTTATATGGTTAATTTATATCCATCCTGTTATTAAAGTAATTTAGTGGTTTTTTTTCCCCAAAAAAATGTGTTTAGGATCTTGGACAATGCAATGAAAGGTGTTAATAGAAAACTTAGAAAATTATGTGGTGCTACATTAATTCAGATGGAATAGTTGGCTGGGCTTTACAAAGTTCTGATATCACTTGCTTTATAATACCGTGAACAGCTAAGTAAAGTTCAGAATTTGAGTGTCATGATAATAAACACTACCCAAAATCTTTTAAACTTTTATTAAACATACAGAAATAACAAGAAAAAACAGTTAAACTTTATGACATATAAGGAACTAAACGAGGCTCATTTTAAACAACATATTTCTTATTACTCTCTTTTTTTGCTCTAAAGCTTTTAGAAATAGACTTTTTATATCATAGCTTCTGGATGGTAATAGCTGTCCATTTCAGATAGAGTAAAAAAAAGGAAGAGTGGTTTAAAATGAGGTTGTTGTTGCAGTCTGTGTCCTTCAGAACAAAAGAGGATAAATGGAAACAAAAGGAAGATAAAAAGAGCAGTGGAAAAAAATAAAAGGAAAACATAGATTCTGTTTCTGAGCCTCACTTTTGAATTATAGACTAGATTTAGATTATAACTACTTTTTAAACTATGATGAAAGACACACTCTCCTTTTGGCTAATCTGAAGAGGGAACATTCCTGTTTTGGACTTGCATGATCCAGGGCAAGACTCAAGGTCTGCACTGGGGCTTCAAACCCTATTTCTTTTTGACAACGCGTCTGCGGATATGTAAATTTATTTGCCCATAATGAGAAGAGGTGGTCCAGTGGCCGGGACAGAGGTCATGTGGTTCTAATCCACCCTTCAGAAAGTTGATGTGAACCTTCTGTAATAGGAAGGCTCATCAAAATCATTAGCACCCTTGGATACACAGAGAGCTGAGAGGTTGCCTTAGCTAATCCACAATGCCCCTACCAGAGAGAGATTTCTTTTCTGTTCACAGCTGTGCTGCCTAAAGAAGTTCCTTTTGTCAGCCAGAAAAGGATGAAGTATTTGCTCACCAGACAGTCTCTGTGTGGGGTTGATAAAACCTCCATCAGCTGCAGGTTATTTCTTCAGCAGCATGTATGAGATGAAGCTGTGGCTGGTAAAAACAGGCTCTTTTTAATACAGAAGACCAAAAGAAAGAGGAAGGGAAAAAAAAAGCAGAAAAATAAAATGGAAATAAAACAATGTGTGAGGGAAGATCGAGGTGATGCTATTGGTGCTTTAGTTCATAGTGTGAAGCTGGCATTTGCACTTAGTTATCTCCATCTAGCAAGGTACATTCAGGGCATTTTTCACAACCCATTGTGAAAGTTTCGGGTGTTACAATGGAACTCCAAAAAACTGTGTGGATCTCCTTTCAGTAAAGAAACCTGGTATGTTGGTGGGAATATCCTATCCTCTCATATTTATTTTTGTCCACCAACTGTAGTAATTTTTTGTCCCACACTTGACAGACTCATGTGTGTGAGACACAAATTTAGCACAATTCTTTGCGGATAATTGTGGTTTTGTTTGTTTGTTTCTTGGTTTTGGATGGGTTTTGTTTGCGTGTATGTTTTGAGGGAAAGAACAGCTTGGCACAGTCAGTATATAGCTAGCTTAACAATCTCTGTATGAGATGAATTCAGAAAGCCAGAGATTTTGCATAGAACACCAATTGCAATAATTGCACTGACAAATCAAACCCATTAATTGAAGAACCTGCGTCTGAAGATAATGCCTTTAATTGGAATGACATTAAATATTTCTGACAAAAGTGAATCCTTTTGTCATATGACATGACTTGGGAAGAGAATGTCAATCTACATTATGTTCCATGGCTGTAACATTATTCTTCACAGACTCAAACATGCGCAAGTAAGTTATATCAGAAGTTGCATAATACTGATCTTATTGCCCCTGAGACTATTGCAAATGTCTATCATTAAAGCAGCTACAGCTAGCCAGTCAGTGTCAATCAAAGCCTGTGAGGCATTTTGCAAATTAGTCCCTACTGATATCTAATGATATATGAATTAAAAGCAGGAGATGGAGCCATTTGTCATTGTAACAGCTAAGTTTCCAGTTAGCCTATTTAGTTACTCTTATTGCATATGCCATGTGTATGCCATGCATATATTATTACTCAATTCATTTTAATTGAATAACACAAATGCTGGAAGGACCTGATATTAAATCAGAAATTTTTGGTTGTTTAAATCTACTGTATGTATAGAGGTAGGAGGAAAATAACATTTCTTAATTTATTCTTAATTTCATTTTGCCTTCAACATTTACTTCTCATTTCTTCACACAGACTAAAGCTTTAACCAAAGCCTTTCTGACAATATTTTGGGGCTAAATTTGGTGATTAATTTTTTTTTTTTTTTTTTGGACAGAGAGAATACAGAGCAGAAATATCTATCTCACTCCTATAGATTAAGTTAAATCTCTTGGTGATAATTGATTTGCTCCCACATTTTACCAGCGAAGATGAAACGAGAAGTTAATCCACACTTTTCAAACAATTCCTTGGGGTTACTTTTGCACTTCTGTAGTAAACCTCACTGAAAGTATGCTCCTTTCAGGTGTGTTGGTGTACCCCAAAAAGCATGCTCAATTTCCTCCTTAGGATATTTGACAGGGGACAGTGGATCAGAGAAGAAGATGGAATGACATTCTCGCAACTGTACTGCAGCATTTCTCTATTCCCTGTCTAGGCATCCCCCGAAGCATAAAACATCAACTCAGCAGCTGGCTGATAAACTGCAAGAACAGAAAATTTATGCTGTGTCAGGAGCTGCTTTGCTCTAGTTAGATTAGGAGAAACTGTTTTAATTATTCTTTATTGCTCTAGATTTCAAGTAGTGAAGTAACAATTTATCTCAATTTCTAAAATGTATCTCTTTCATGTATAATATTCTCTATCGGAACAGTAATCTTACCAAGATTATTCTAGAGTTATTTCCATGCTACATGCTGATTTTTGCATATCAGATCTTAAGTATTTTAGACATTGATTTGTCATTTGTTTGTCCTCTTGTACTCAGAGAATATGATAGTTCCATTAATTAACTATAAGATGTATACTCATTCTAAATTGATATATCACAAAGAATAAGATGTCTTTCAAAGAACAAGAATAAAGAAAACTTTAAAAAAATAGCAGGAAATTATACATTTCACATAACTATATTAAATAGTTACACAAGTCTGCTAGAGTACAAAAGAATAACCACAAGTAAAAGAAGGTATTGCTATAAATACTCTTTTTAAGGATATTTCTAGTCCAAAGCTTCCTGTCACATATTGTGTTTTGAATCTTCAAAAGCAGTCAAGGGATTTACACATTAAAGTCCCTCTGGAAGAGTCTTTGAAGGTCCTTCCAAGGAGAACAGCCTAGAAGGAGTTTTGTGCAAGGAGTAATTAGGAGCTACAGTGTACCTGCAAGCTGAGCAAATGCAGAATAACACCATCTGTGTAGCAACTCACATTCTGCATAGGAGTTAGTCCCATAATATCACCTTTCTTCACTTCTTAATCTGATTGTCCACACTTTACCTTCTCCTGCATATTCTCCATCTACGGAGAGAAAACTTGGACTCAACTGATTGCATCGTTTTGTTGGTTTTTTTATTCTTAAAGAAACTCCATTTAGTGAGAATTAAGCTATTTAATAACTCTTCATGAACTAACATTACATGTTTCATTGTAATACCCTGTTACCAGTTCTTGACATAAAGCTGAATATTATCTGAATGTGGTGGAGCAGAGGTGCTACAGCATATAGACTGACCAGGAAAGGTAGAAATAAAGGCAGGTAAGAGAGGAATCACAGGGATTTCTAAAGCCTTGGTACTCTGCAGAGTAACAGGTAGAACAAAAAGAGAAGAAAGAATCAATACGAGTCAAACTCTTTTGGGGAAAGTGCATTATAATGTTTTACAGGTGTGATCTCCCATCACTCTAGAGAACTCTGTTATTAAAATAAGGGCAAAATTCCTGAAAGACTTTACAGGAGATCTTTCTTTTCCAGATATAAATGAAGAATAAATGCTATTAAAATCAAGAGTCTGAGAAGAGAGTTAATTGTTCTCTCACAGGGTAAACACAAGGAAGGTGTAAAAGTGATTTACAATGAAGGACAGAACTGACATAAAACAAATGAGTGTACATTCGTGAGGAATTAATTCAGGCTGGAAAGTAGAAGCTATAGAGCCATCTTGAGAGCTGGCTTCCAAAATGCTCAGCATGTGACCCAGAAAAAGAATCCATTTTATGCTGGAATATCAGAAATTGGCAGTTGCATGGTAGTTTCGTATCCTGGGAAGTGATTTGAAAGTGGGAAAAATACCAAATCAAACCAAACCAAACCAAACCAAACCAAACCAAACCCAACCCCCTCCTGCCAACTGTTTGGTTGACCTGCTACTTACTATTACATAATTAAACTTTGAGCAGCAATTATCTTTTCACTATATATTTGGACACTGCAAAGGAGAATCTGAATCAAACCCAGCTAACATAGTAGAAATAATAACAGAATAACATTGAGGTTTTGAAGAGAACTATTTAGGGAAAAGATTAAATTATGATAGTGTCTGCCATAGGAAATTTCAGTAAATATGTCAGAGCCAGGTGAGTTCAGAGTCAGTGTGATGAGGCTGAATTATGACCACACCTATTAGGTAGAAGTGACCCAAGTGTGTAATTTCTGAAACAGGGAGAATTAGGGAAAAAATGGGAAATGGATTTCTGGAAATAAATGAGAACTTAGAGTTCACTCAAGCCAAACATTTTCACTTTTTTTCTTTTTTGTTCCTCTCCCCCCCCAGCAAAATAGTGCAATAGTGCAGTTTAACTCCTTACTTCACAAGCATCAAATTATCCTAGATGTTGCTCAAGATCAGATTTACACAAAACCACGGTTGCAGTAGAATTTATTAGAGCCAAATAACAAGAACCACATAAGTAGAAGCATGTCTTTTAAAATTAATGTTTTAGTGTGCCTTTACTACTTAATTTATGAGTCCAATGCCTAAGATTCATGTAGAAGGAAGAGATTAATATCCTGTGACTATGTCCTGTTTGATTCATACTATCTCTTAAATAAATTAATATATGCTGTACCACAGACACTTGTAAAAGTAATTGTAAGGAAAAAAAAAAAAAGAGTAAAGCCGGGATATCATAAACATTCCAGTCATCTTCATGTAACTCAGAGATCATTGCTAATGAATGAATGGAGCAAAATTCTGGATTTGGCTCATCCTCTGTGATAATAACTTCTTAAAAGTTGGGCTATATTACTATGAAACTTATTTAATATGCTTACAAACCCAGCTAAAACTAAGAAAGGAAGATTAAAAGGAATACCCTGCAAGTGTAAAGTTTTGATGATCCTCTTTCTGGACTCAAACATCTAGGCAAAATTTCCATTTATACAAAGCCAATAGAAGTAAATGAATAAGAACTGCCTCTCTGCCTCAGAACACAATACCACAAATGGTTGAGGACAGTTCCTTTTTTGGAGTCATGAATCTACACCTTCATGGCGGGCATTTCACTTAAATTCATCAGTAGCTTTGAAATATTCAGCACCACTGTCTCTGAGATAGATGTACTTGATTAAGACTAATAATAATGTACATTGCTATTTAACAAGACACCTTCCAAAACAATGACATGCAGAGCAACTTCTTTGAAAAATTGTATTCCTCTCTCCCCAAGGCATATTTCACCTCTCTGAAAATTAGTGAGAAACTTTCAAGAATCTGAGGGAAAACAAGTGTTTTTCTCCATATGTAGAGATTTGCCTCAACAACTGGTAATGCAACATTAAATGAAGAATAGTCATTACATGTTCTTTGACTGGTATTTAAAATTATACTATTGTCTTTAGCAACAACTCAGACTTTTACTACAAACAATGCTTAAGAATCAAAGTTAGCCTTTGATTGAACACTTTTCATTTTCACTGAAGTGAACATTAATCATATAGATTCCTGAGCCATACTTGTCATTTATAAACTTTTCTGATGTCTTCTATGCAGCCTTGATAATAATCTTAACCAGACTCCATCTTCAGACTCTTGCAAGACTGGCTTTATAAACACACCAGAAAACTATTATGGCTAAATTATACTATCAGGTGATATCTGTGTAATGAGGATAAAAACCCAGTTTCCTCGTGGACAGGTATTGCGACTTCAGTCATGTACAAGATAAGGAATTTTCTTTTCATATCAACTGTCTTAACACAGCCAAATGCATATTTCTCAAGTTGAAGATTTTGCTGAATGGCTCAACTGGCTTTATAATACAGGAAAAAAAATCCATGGAATTACTCACATGTTGTGGAATTGTCTCCCAGTCCAGGAAGCCATTGGTGGATATGGCTGCTGACTGTGAAAGCAGCTGGCTTTTTTAGCAGCTGATTATTGTATAAGTTAAGTTGCAATATGTAATCACCAGAATTATTTTAAAAAATAAATTAAAATAAAACATGCATAGATAGCATCAAGGAAAGCATTATATGTTTGAATATTCGCTATCTCTATATTCATCTCTTGGTAATGTTTCAGCTGCTGGGGTCAGCCAGACATACTTTATAGGACTTGATGGACAAATTGTCCCAGTACTTTAAATTCTATGCTCCTATTTCTGATAAATTCAGGTTGATGCCATGACATTTACTTTCACTGGTAAGCAGAAGTAGGATGATTCATTCATATCTATTCCTCTTAGCAGTTACTTTCTTTTTTTACCATGAAACTGGAAGGAAAAAAGGAAAATGAGGGATTATCTGGATTCAGGGTTACTATATTCTTAATATTGAAAGAATTTATTCACTGCTAGCATCAACCTGTCTCTTAAGTAACTTTTGCATACTGTCCTAAGACAGTATGGTTAATTTTTCTTCAGGTAATTTTATGGATCTAAGAAGCAATTGCAAACAAAAAATGAAATAAGCATATAAATATAAACTTTAATTCATAATGCACTTAGACAAAGATAATTGTCCCTTTTTTTCCCCTGTTCCAGAACTTAAATAAACCAGAAGATGCTTTGTTTTTTTGGTGCACATTACTTATGCTTGTGTGATGTCAACTTGCTCTACTGTTACAAGAATTTTCATGTTCAGCTACAAAGACTTTCAGAAGGAGTCAATTGTTTTCAAGACTAAAGCTGCAGCTGAAGAAGTTCCAATTCATTATCCATATTTACATGTTATTCTGCCTGGAAATGTTTTTTTTATAAATTTCAGGCCTTGCTGTATTTCTTTTGAAGTCAAAAAGTTTTTGCAATTGAATTCATTGTGAAAAAAACATCCTTGTCTTTTTTAAGGGATAATTCAAAGTCAAAGGATTATAGAATCACAGAATAGCCCAGGCTGCAAGGGACCTCAAAGACCATCAGGTCCAGCCTTCCAAGGGAAAGGGAAAGGAAGCCTAGATGAGAACAATTCCTTTCTCCTGTTTTCCTGCTTAGATATGACTCATTGTCTATATGTTTTATTTTATTTTAAAAGTAAAGGTTTCACAATATCTAGAAAAGACCTGCAGCCTTGGAGTAGATGGATGGTTATGGACATAAGAGTGATGTTCTCTCAGAAAAATATCTTTTATGCACCTGTTCTTCTGAGATTTATTTCTTCCTTTTGAAGTGCAATCCAGCAGCCAGTAAATGTATGTAGGAGCTCTTTTGTAAGACACAGGGTGAAATCCTGCTTCTCTTAATCATCAGGTAGAATCCTTCCAAAGTAAAGGACCTGACTACTAATTCTGCTTTGAAATGGAAAACTTGGAGGGCAGAAGATTTCACCACTTAAAAGAACAAGGTATACTGATATCAGTTATTTCAGAATTCAGAGTTGCAAAGGTTGTACTAAATATAGTAATGGTTTTGAGATGAGGACTAAAGCCTAAAAAAATCTGTAGAAAATTCTGGTCTAGAAAAGTCTTTTTGCTTGTGAAACTTCTTACATATTAGAAATGAAACAGATGCTTAATTAAGGCCAGATTCCACTAATTTACAGTAATCCTTGTTAGACCAAAATCTTGTGATTTAGGAGAACAATAGTTGCCAGATTTGCCTGATTTGTACTGTGAGTCAGAAAGAACAAAAAAAGAAACATTATTCCTTTTTTTTTTCCAGTCACTCTCACACTATCTATCTCTACCAGCTTATGAGCATTAGCTCAAGAAGCAGAGAAGGAAAAGGAAGGCAAGCATTCGTCTAAAACAAATTTAATGATGTTTTTTGGCCAAAAAGACAGGTTAATATTTTTGGCAACGTGCATTTTTCTCTCTGCAGCTGGAATTCAGGAACTCATAGCTGTCTGCCAAAGCAGATGCATAATCTAGGCCACTGCCTCACAACAGCTTTTGTGTGCTGTTAAAAGAAGCGCTTTCTAGATAAATACTGCTAGAGTCTTAAAATTAGAGAGTTTGAATAAAAATGACAGAATTCACTTGTCCAAGCTGGAGCAGAGGAAACAGCTGGTTGCATAATTTAGGTATGGAGATAGTTCTTCTCCTTTCTAATAAAAACACATTATTATTTCCTCAGTCTGGTACTTCTAATTCTGAGGATGCTGTATTGATGAAATCAAGAATTTTTTAAAGTATTCTATTAATATGAATGCAATCATCATGCCATCTTGAATATGAGAAAAATTAAATCACCATAAAGTTTTGTTGTTCATAGTCCTAAGTCTTTTTTAGGTAGAGTTCTGACTTTAGAGCTTTCTTTTCAAATATATTTACAGTGTAGGCATGATACTTTCCCCTCCCCTTTTTGATTTTCTGTTAGCTTCCCTCTTTCTCCATACACACACGTGCATGCACATATCTACCTATTCAAGAAAATACTGAGAAATATCATCCTATGTGCTTTGTATTGAGGAGTCGGAGACTGTTATTTACTCAGCTGTCTCCTGTAAAAGCACTTACACTAATAATTCTGAGAAACCAAAACATTAAAACCAACAGTTTTAGTAACGTTCTATCCAAATCCACTAGTTTTATGGAGCTGATTAAGATCTCCTTCAAATCAGGAAAATTTTGTGGACTTGTGATCTATTACGTGCAATTAAAAAATTTCTGCATTTTTTTCTCCATCTCTGGACGTCGCCTTTTCTCAAAGTACAAGCACTGCTTTAGAGAAGATGGTTCAGGGTAAGATTTCATAGTCTGAGAAACCCATCCCAGTGTTTGATTGCACTCACTCCGATGTTGCTCTTTCTATTACATATTGAGAATTTCCCCTATTGTAACTTGTGCCTGTTTCTCTTTCACTGCTGACTTCCAAGAACGGTCTGGCTCCTTTGTTTTCTGCACACCCTCATTAGATGTTTGAAGACAGCAGTGAGATCCCCATCCAGAACACAATTCTCTCAGCCTCCTCTCATTTGTCATGTTCTCCATTCTTTAACCACCACAGTGGTTCTCAGCTGAATTTACTCCAATTAGCCAAACTGTTTTTTACAGCAGCGGTGTTTTGGAAAGCCCATCATGGAAGAAAGCCCCTGAGGGTGGATGTCACAAGTCTACTGCTTCTTGCTCTTCCACAAGCAGTATGCCAGCCATCCTTCTGTCTCTTCCAGCTCATGGAATGGATTTTTAACTAGAAATATATTAGGTCTGGAAGTAGTCCACCCTTTCCATAGCACAGTTCCCAAGATACTTTTTCCTGGCACCAAAACAACTAAGACCATTGATAGAGATAGGGCCAACCAGCACCTTATTATTCTGAGAGTGTCTGCAAAACAGTGAATTTGGCTAGTGCTTCTTAATTACCGCTGTTTTTTTATGGACTAGCTTTTTGGCTGTTTTTCTATTAATTCCAAGGCTTCTGAAGAAATGATTACAGAAGCTGTACGAGCTGATCAACCATGCCAAACTTCACTCATTCTCCATTAGGTCACTTCAGGTGCATTTATACCACAGATGGTGCATCTCTGATTCCTGCACGGTAAGATAGCTGTTTTCTGTAGAGATGTGGATTCATATACTGTGTATCCATCCATCCATCCATCCATCCATCCATCCATCCATCCATCCATCCATCTTCCATACATCCTATGGTCTATAAAATACAGTTATTCTAGATGTGAAAAATCCACCAACACCACAAGAACCCCCAGCCTAAACCACAGATATGCTTCTTTGTGGCCATTAATGGTGAAATAAGCAGGACATTAGATGTGATTTAAACACAATTTCTGTACCAGCTAATGTAAGGAAGACCTTTGGCACCTACTTTGTTGTAGCTACTTTTTCATGCTAAAATATTAATTCTGTATAGACATGGTGTGTGAAATGACACTGATGTTTTATTCTAAACCAGGCAGTATTGTCCAAAACCTTCCTTAACTAACTATTTTTGACATCAATTGTGGAAAAGAATCAATATGTTTTAATGCAATATCCTCTCAGAAAAAAAAAAAAGTTAAACACACATATTCATACATCATAAAGAAATATATTATAAAAGGAGAGGGGAGGGGAGGGGAGGGGAAGGGAGGGGAGGAGAGGAGAGGA
>VZRM01004423.1:732184-755871 GCA_013397955.1 Grantiella picta | reverse complement strand
GAGGAGAGGAGAGGAGAGGAGAGGCTTTTCGCTCATTAACCAATAATCACCAAGGTTATCAGGGAAGAAGTCAGAAAGTCTTGAGCATGTATTTGGTAAATCTTGACTATGTATAATTGTTGGCCAAATTTATGGCTGCATTCATCAAGCTCTTTTCTCAAAAAGTATTTTAATGAACATATTATAGTTAATATTGCTTTAAGACAAAAAGAAAAATAACTATAATGAAACACAGTGGGTATCATTTAATGTTTTTATATTCCCGTCATGAAGACAGATGTGTTCTTTTTGTGCTGCCTGACACATGCATCCCTGAAGCAATAGCCACATGAGGTCACTGTTGTTCATACATGAGTCACAAGCTCGAATCACAAAATTTTGAGTTGACTGAAACCAAAATATGTGATTGGAAAATAAAGTTCATTGTACTACACATTAACAAAAATCTGTCTTGCACAGTCTGCAAAAATAATTTATTAACATGGGAAATATTAAATATAACATTAAATGCATAAAATGCAGAATATACTTTGTTTCTTTGCATCTGAAAAAGCTAAAAATTATTCCATAATGGCTGAAAAGAGCATGAGCATTACCTACTGTATTTACTGGAACTTTTTCTGTAGCAGTTACTTAGCTGTACCAGCATAATAGCATTAAAAAAGTTTCAATAGTCTTAGAACTTTGGAATTTTTTAATTGCTCATTTTTCATGAGAGATTTTATTTTTCTTTCTGCTTTTACATGTAAAGTTTAGTGTCTTCAGAATCATGAAACTGCAAAAATTGTAAATATTACTAGCAATGTGAGATGCTCTGGCATTAGATGAGCAAGCTATTAGACAAGCATCGTTACAGCAAACCTGTGTACTGAACTGCAGTGAGAAGCCATCCTAGCTGTGAATTTGCTACAAGTTTTTTGTCAATTCTTAAAATATATTGTACCTATTATGCTGATAGACTTTCTCTGAATGATTCATCCATTCATGTGATTATATCAGCATACATTAACATAACAGCTTCTCTTAAAAGATTACATAGCATATATGAATTCAGTGTTATGAGATTTCAGAAACAGTACATTTCTTTTTGTTGAATTCTTCTCATAAAAGAACAAAGTGTCACATTCACCAGTGCTATATAGTCATGAAATAAAAAACCTTATCACGATCCAAATCATCAAGAGAATAGAACAGAAATAGCAATCAAAAATGTCAGCTGAATTTGAAGAACTGCATAATTAAAATCTTACTCCCCAAACTGAATCAAAGTCACATTTGTATGCTGAGATTCCATCAGGGAGGTGGGTTTTTTTTTATGCTGGTGTATTTGTCAGCATTCATTTAGATGCAAAAGCACAATTTGTTCTACTAATAAAATAAAAAATAACTTTAAAAGTTGATTAGTTTTTGCAACATCTTTTATCAAACTACCATGCATATTAACTTTTACATTTGAGCATTAAAAACCCTCCCTACATAATGTAATAGAAGTCTGCTTTAACAGGACATCAACACAGTAAAAAAAAAACAGACATGTGCTCAATGATTCTTGCATTTGTTTCTTCATTCGTAAGCATGTGAGTAAATAAAATTCCTCACTTATATGATTATTTCATACCTTTTGATCCCCATATGGGATGTTAGAGATCATCAAGAAAACTTAAACATTCAATATATTCATCTTCAGTAAAAGAGCAACAAAATGAGTCTTAAAGGACAGAGCCTATATAAAAAATTGATAGAAAAGTGGGTCAATACAGGACATTACCCCCAATATCTATCGTCAGTAAATAGCCTAAAAACTGGAAGCAAAAAAAAAAAATCTCATAATTAAATAACCATTAGCTTAAACTCTACAGCTGATCTGACTACACATAATATGACCTCCATGTTTATAGAAAAAAAACATTACATAATTATCAAATATATTTAACTACACTAATTAAGCTATAAAATAACAATAACTCTCTGTAAGTATGTCACTACAATTTGCTGCTTAACTAAATTATTCCATGACTGCAAGGGAAGACTAAAAGAATGAGATGCAGGAGTGAAAGAATTCATGCAGCCTCAGAAGTCAACTAAATTTTGAAAATCTGTCAGAATAATTGGTGAAAAATCAGTAGTAGCATGTGCAGCAGATGGTTGTTGAACAGTGGAAATTGGTGTGAGTGTGCATGGCTGCAAACACCATGGCTGTAGCTGGTGGCCCTTCTGCTATCTGAAAGGACAAGACGAGTTTTATCTCAGGATTTGTTAGCAGGATTGCAGCAGTGCAGAACCCTTGGGCAGCCCCCTCCTGCTGCAGGGGAGGGCTGCCCCAAAACTGGAAACATGCTGGGTGGTCTCTCTGTGGCCAGAGCTGCGGGACTGGTCAGACTCGGTCCTGGCAGAAGTGTTGCAAGTTTAGAAAGGCAGCTGTTTCGTTCCAGGTCTCCATGGTGTTTTTAATATGGAAAACAGGGGAGGGGTTGGGGGACTGAGGAGGGGGAGGGAAGACAGGGGAGGATGTGAGTTCCATTCGGGGCCGGAACCAAAGACGCCTGTTCCAGATCGTGCTGGAGTTTTTATCTCTGGGGANGCTGCAGGGGAGGGCTGCCCCAAAACTGGAAACATGCTGGGTGGTCTCTCTGTGGCCAGAGCTGCGGGACTGGTCAGACTCGGTCCTGGCAGAAGTGTTGCAAGTTTAGAAAGGCAGCTGTTTCGTTCCAGGTCTCCATAGTGTTTTTATTATGGAAAACAGGGGAGGGGTTGGGGGACTGAGGAGGGGGAGGGAAGACAGGGGAGGATGTGAGTTCCATTCGGGGCCGGAACCAAAGACGCCTGTTCCAGATCGTGCTGGAGTTTTTATCTCTGGGGATGGGAGGCCGTCCTGACTCACATCCAGTCAGGAGGGGTCAGGGAGGTGGGGTCAGGGGCAGGAAGGACGCTTCACAACACAGGATCCCCAGACCAGCAGTTCAGCCAGCACTGGTGTTAAAGAGGAGTTGGATAATTACACACAGAAAAGTTTGATAGGGAAGCAACAACTGAGTGTTTCACCTTGCAGAGCACAGTACATAAAATTACTTGATAATGCCATCATGCAGGAAGAGAGAAACCTCTTTCACTCCCTACACTCAGATCACTTCCATGGAAAAAATGAATACTTTTATTTTGGCTCTTATGTTCAAATAGATCGTGACACATTGTACTAAAAAATGTCCTAACACATCTGGCCTTTTAACCATACCAGCTATCAATTGTTGTACAGGATAAATATATGAGACATATTTTCAGGAACGAGTCACATGACAAAAAATCTAACTTAATGTTTCTTAGCTGTTTATTAACTTGTGAGTTCCTTCTTTCTTTTGCTATTTTTTTCTAGCAAAGCAAATGAGCTAAAATATCTCCTGCTACCTTGCAGCAATCAAAATCCTTACCTAAATCATTTATCACAGTGTTAGGACCATATTTTTGAGTGGAATCCCTTCAAGATATTGGCAACACACCACTGGGTTCCCAAAGAAAGGGGGAAAAAATCTTCTTTATTAGAAATACATATTATTATACCAACAATTATTCCATGTAAAATCTCATCAACACAGGGGACTACTTTTCATCACTGAATATAGCTGCCCAACGTGTAACTCCAGCAGATGATGATGGCACAGGTGGAGGGCCCTTATATTCATTTATTTCAAGTGAGTTTTATTTTATTCTCCAGCTATTTTTTCACTGAGAGCTTCTCTCCCTTGCCTTCATAACCCACTCCATCAGGGTGTCTGGTAAGTCAGTGAAGAGGAGAGAGGGTAACATTTTTGTGTGGGTCATATGCTGGTAATAGGCTGAGCTATTTTACTGTCTAAAGTAGCTCTTTCATCTCACAGGTAGTTTTACTACTGCTAGTTAAATGCTTAAAGGAATGTATGGTCAGTCTGACTTAGGGGCAGCTGACACACAGTCAGAAAATATATTGGGGAAATTTTAGATCAGAGGGCTCAAATATCATTTAGAAGCAACAAGCAAAGAAAGCATTTCCCCACAATCCTGTGATCTCAAATGCAGCTTTTTTTAATGTATCTCTATAGCTTGTGAGTTATAAGGATCAATTTGGTAGCACTCTAGAAAATTTTTTGAGATTTCATCCTTTCAGTTATTCAAAATTGTAGTAATGTGATTTTCAGATCTCCATGTGGCTTCCTTTGTTCCCCTGCCCTGTATGCTATTGGTTCTTTTTGAAATATGCTCCCTGCTGTACCTGAAATCTTTTGGTGTGTACCCGTTGCCAGTCTTCCCTTCCATCTCCCGGGACTGGCTCCAGGGGAGACAGTCCCCCCACCTCTTCCTCTCACTTATAAGCTGATGCCTACATCAGTTCGAGGTCTCATCTCTGAGCTGGCAGCCCCTACCCCCATCCTCGCTTTCCTCACCCCCTCCTTTCCCTGCAACCCTCTTCCCTTACCCCAAATAAACCTCCCTGGCAGAAAAGAGATGGGTCCAGTTCGTTCCTTTGTCTTACTTTGTTTCCTGCTGAATTTCTGTGGCTCCGAGGCTCAGGCCATGCTGAGAGCACCCCGGGAGCCGCGTGCCCCGAATTCAGTGGAGATATGCGCCCCAGGGATCTTGTTCCGGGGGGCTGCCGGCTCCTGCAGCCCTCCTGGAGCCTGCTACATCACGTAATTACATTTATAAGAAAAAAATTAGCACAGTTTGTGTCACCCCTAACTCTTTTATATGAACCCACATAATTTAAACATATGTATTATGTATTTTGCCTTTCTTTCAAATTCATCATTCATCCACAGAGATGAAAATATCACTGCTGATATACACAAATCAGGATGTGAGGCCATTCAGAAGTCTACCAGGATGTAATAGCAATAATAACAATACTATTGTAACCATAATTAAACCCGTGTATAATATTAATATGAAGTAAAGAAGTTTGTTCCAGCTGTTGTATAGATTTTTGAAGAGCTTACTCTCTGTACAGAAGTTACTCTTCCAAACCACAGAATCCAAGGTTGAGAGCCACAGAAGGCACCACCTCTCTTGTCACTGCTTACCAGCATATCCATGCCTTGTACATATCTTTTCTTTAAGTGAGTTTTCTAATTTCCATCTTATCAAGATACAGGAGACATGTAAATATGCATTTACTCATCATCAAGGCATTTTTGTAATCCATTTTTATTTTGGAAATGTGTGTGTGTGCACTTTTTTTTTTTTTTGGTGTATAAACAGGGTCACAAAATAATTTAGATTGGGAGAGGTTTCTGAAGGTCAGCTTGTCCAGCTCTCCTTGCTCAAGGCAGGTATACATTCACTAATTAGGCTAGAAATAGCAAATTATTTATTTATATTAGCATCAGGACAGCTATGAAAAAGAAGCACTTAGATGAGAAAATAATCTAGTATGTTGCAATTTTATACATTAAAGAACACCATTTCTCAGTTACCTTTCTAATATATACACATTTCTCTTTACACACATATATATCTATACACACACACCATGTATAAGGATAGAAACATGGAAGCTGGAAAGATAAAGAAAAGCATGTATAAATATACAAATATATACACAAGAAATTGCATTTGTCAAAAGGAATATGTTTATAAGAAATGTTCTAAAATAATACTCTTTTCCTCATGAAATAAGGGCAAATCCACAGAGCCTAATAAGAGAGATAAAGGGGTCAGAAGACCACTTGTCTTTTACTTACATCAACCTTTTCAAACAAAATTATCGTATAATGGAGCCTGGATACAAGATGTGACATTTTGAGAACACATCAGTTGCCCCTCAGTGCATTCTGTATGAGCTTAACAAGTCAGTGCTAACCTGGGTGACAACTAATTAAGACACTACTAATGAGGCCATAAAAACTGGTGTCCTTAGAGATTTCTGACTACTGACCTCTATTGCTCTTTGGTCATTATATGGGGAGAAATGTCCCTGGGTGAAAGCTTGAATGTTTCAAGTAGATTTTCCAGAGAACAGCTTTATATGGTAAATAGAAAAACAAATGTAGTTAATCATGCAGATATCAGCAAAACATGGTACATTTTGCCTTTGTGTTCATGCAGAAAGAAAATGTGTCTGATGTAGATGTTTAGATTTACAATAGCTTAATAGAACCAATATTTGGCATATTAAAATACCAAACTACAAACAAATGTTCTGTCACTCTGAAAGCTTTCATATGGTTACAATTTTCAAATTAGCAAACTGAAAGTTATCTAAAAGGCAACATATTGTTATACTCTAATAGGCCATCATAGCATAACTTATTTAGTTATCTGTTCCAGCTTTAAATCAATTTCTCCAGATTTTGGGCTCAGAATCCCCACAGGGTTTTTACAATTTGGCTACTGTATAGCCTGCTCTTTTCTCAAGAAGTAGACGTTTTCTTCTAGGCTATATTACAGGAACATGTATACCACAGGACTTGGCAATACATCTGAGGAAATGCAACCTGTATAGGCATTTTTTTCCTGTCCTTATCACCCCTAGTACAACACCACTGTAATGCAAAGACTCTCTTGTTATAGTATATCCTTGCATACAGGAAAGCAACAGGACTGATCTGAGCCTATTCAGAGAGAAAATATCTGATCTCAGCACACAGGGAGAAGCTGAGTAAGGCAAGATTGCAGCCAATTGACCTGAAAGGAAAACATCCAAGCTCCTATATTAGTTCCATTGACACTCTCCTGACCAAAAAGCATTTATACTCCTGATAATTTCCCTGTGCTTTTTCTCCAGACGTTTTCCTACTTTAAAGCAGACAACTTGGAAAAAGTTGCCTTCTTTATCCCATGTACATAACCCTAATTCAGAAATGTTGTTTTCGCAGATTCAGGCGTCTTTTCATGACCCAGACTTTAATTACCCACAATGTAAATGTCCATGTATGAAACTGTTGTTTTAAACAAACTGGCTTTATTGTCAAATGAAACCAATCTGTGTAATCAACACAGTTTACTTGAGAAGGAATTGCATCTGTAACTTCTCTTCAGTGTTATTACCAGATCTCTGTTGACTACAGAGATACTGCATGATGATTTTTCAGATGATTTCCAAAACTATTTAAATTTGTTTTGTAATGACACCATTGCTCAGTATAGTTCCATGTGGAAAAAATGTCGAAAACATGATCTTGTTCCTTTGACTTTTCTCTGAAGGGTTGCTTCTTTTAAGCATCAGACCTTTTACTCTTAGGTATCCAAGTGACCCTCAGAATTCATTTTGATCTTCGTTTACAAAATCAGAGTATACAAAAGTGAGGAGGTAAAGCACTAATCCATGAAACTCAGAGATAACCACAGCTGGAATACTAGACTCAATTTCATTTTTGAGTTTTACGCTCAGTCTACTGCTATCGGTTGAAAGATTGGCATTGGTGTGCATACCCACTGGATTTGGTTCCAGATATTAGGATTTTTTTACAATTTGGGGGAGAAAAAAAAATAATTCTGAGTTACATTTAGCACTTATACTGGCCAGATTTTTCAGTGCTACTAAATGATCTGGGTGTCAGTATTTTCTACAAGCATACTGCATATGATCCATGACTTTTCTTGTGACTTATTTTCAAAGCTGCTAAAAAACTTTAAAATATTTTTATCGGACCTGTTTGGCTCTTTTTCCCCCCAATTTAATCCTAATACAGAGATGGCTGGAATTAGTCATTTGAAGTAGTGAATGATTCTGTCCCTGTTAATGCATGCTCTTTACATATGTAAAACAAATATTTGTTTCCCTTCAAAATGCAGTGCACTGTCTCCTAGATCATGAATATGCTATTTATTCTCCTTATTCTAAGATTTTATTTCAGAAAGAAAAACAAAAAGATTTATCACTGATTCAGTAAGGGTAATCTCAGAAACCTTAGCCATATATAGGCGACCTTTTCAATTCATGGGTATATAACATTTCTCTTATAAAATCATCATATCATTTTACATCTATTTCTTTGTTTTAACAGCAATTCTATCATAACTATTAAGGAAAATAAATCACAATTGTGTTTATGTTGAAGTTATTTTCATATTATTTAGGTAGAGTTTGTGGTCCCTGATGTAAAACTGTAGTTGGAATCCAGCACAGATCTCAGGACAGGGTTGGAGATTTAGACCTCTCTGCTCCCAAGACTGTATATTTAATAATAGTAGGACAAAATACACCAAAAGTATCTGAAGCAGGAACCAGAAGCTGGAAGTATCTTGTCTCCCAGAAAAGGACTCTTAGCAGTGGTTTGTTACAGCTGGCTTTCCCGTTTCTCCCGTATCTTTGCAGAATGTCCCATTTTTACCATGAACATGAGAAACATCTTACTACTGTGGTTTAACTGGTGATTATGACAGTTTCCTTGACAACAGAGCAGTGTGTAGCTGCTTCTCCAGATTAGTCTCACAAGACCTAGTAGCTACAAGCAAAAGTATGAAATTATGTGATTAACAGAGGTGAAAAAGTTTATTTAGCTAGGCTATATACAAGAGACATGCAATCACATTTTCCTCATAGGCTCACACTCTATAAGACAATGATGAGCAATTAAACCTTCCTAAATGAAATTCATAAAAGACTAATTGCAGAAGAACATTTTTGATTGTTTCTTTCCATTTTCATATACATGCCAGCTGAAGACTGTGAGGCAATGGCTATTAGCAAGATTTCAGATAATCCATTCTTTATTCACATGAAAGATCTAAGACATATTTTGTGATCTGCACACAGGCTGCCTCTTTCAGACATTTTACTGAGTCTCTTTTTGAAGCTATTAGCGCTCTACTCTTGGAGGTAGGACACTGAAAATGAAAAATCTTGATTAGTATCCCAGGTTGTTCCCTCTGGTTACCAACATTAACACAAAACAGACCTGAAAAATCTTCAGACAATAAGAGTGAAGCAAGACTTCGCAGTGAGCTGTCTCACCTAAACTTGCAACTCCCTAAAGCCCTCATAAATACACAGCCATGAGTTAATGACTTCTCTGGGGTGCATCTCTGCTGTCTTCTGCTGCACAGTGTGTGGAGCCCTGAGGCAGCATGCTGCCTGGTATTGCTTAGAATGCATCAGAGATCCCATCTGGAAAGTGCACTCATTTCTTTTGCAGGGAAACTGGAGCGTATGTGGAAGTGTGGGGAGGAGAAGAAAAGTTTGGAGAAGAGCTGGTGCGTGGCTTTCTCTTGTCCCATCAGGATAACCTGATGCATCTGTGCTTGAGCTTTGCATTCTATAAATCAGGACTCCAAGCCTGAGTCATAACGCAGCACTCATGACTCATATATCATCTTTCACTGCTTTCTGCAGATGGAAACCTTTAAGCTTTTAAATATATATTTCAAGATTGACCTAAAATTTAAAATCTTGGAGGAAGCCCCAAATGCATCCTTTCTTACATTGGTGTTTTGTATTGTATCATGCTGTTTTCCTTTCCTACTTCAAATCTTTTAATCTTATCTAAGTGTAAGCAATTTATCACACAAAATGCACTTTTATTCACTATGCCAACAAATAGAATGCAAATATTTTCCAGTTTGGCACACAGAGCATGTGTCACATCTTGTGACCATATAACAGCAGCACACTACATATAAACAAGAAGATAAAATCCCTTGGCAATGTATCAGTCATCACTTACCACCTCCCTCTCAAGACAGTGTAACATAAAATTGCTTAATAATCACCTGGCACTTTTTTTTTTCCTTCCAGTTAATGAGCCATACTTAAAAATTTCTCTCTTAAGATATAATGTGGTCCTCCACGATATTCTCATCATGACTCAAAGAAACATCTGAAAATCTTGTGAGAAGAGGTTTTGGCCTATTTGAACAGGAGTATGTTTCACTAATATATCTCTCAGCATACACTGATGAGGGATGTTTACATAAGCAATCAAAAGAAAATGCCAGCACCTGTTTGTTTTGACTTTAACCCAATCTGTTGGAAACATAAAAATCCCTGTTCAAGACTGCAACTTTTGGAAAATACAGGCAACTGGGTATACTATGGGGTAATTTTCTGAGATGTTAGAAATCTTCACATTGCTTGTATTTGCACATGAATAGAAGGAACACTCTTAAAGATAAGTATAATGTTTATAGACATTTATATGGCAGGTCAAATGGAAAAATTATTCTATTTTATTGAGAGATAATGATTACTTCTTATGACTAAATTTTATAGTGCTGCATTATTTACAAAGCTTTGCGCAGACATTAAAATAGTCATTACCAAGGGGAGGATTCTCCTTTCATTCTGTCTCTGTTCTTTCACATAAAAGAACATATTGCAAATGTAAACACGCTTTGAGCTGAATATTTACAGTATTTTTAACACTCTTACTGGCATCTTGCTGGCAGATGACTAGCTGTGATATAAAAAGTGATTTTTGTGACAATTGTTTTGTGACAATTGCTTTTTAGCCAGATTTTCTTCTGATACATGTGCTGCCAGAATGCACATGCACAACATATTTAAGCTGTGTTGACCACCCAGATTTAAGATATACCAGCTGGATATAGGACAATGGATGCGGTCAACCTCAAATATCTATGGATCTCAGCTCTGCCAGCTGAAGAAATCCAGGGAGCTTTCTAATACTTCCCTTGACTGTTCCATTTCTGTTCTCTTGCCTGTGTCTCTTTTTCTAATACTTACCTTGACTGTACTCTGTTTTTGTTCTCTTGCCTGTGTCTATTTACCCCATTTGTATGAAAAACAAGAAAAAAAAGAGTCATACACAGGCTATTATTACAGGCAGGATTAGGATTTTCAATATAGACAACAGATGAGGTACACCCTCTTAAGTGCAGACATCCCATGTATCGCTCCCAAAGTCAGTGTGCTTCTCTCAGACCCGGTTTTATACTCATTTCTCCCTGCAGCCCTAGGATCCATATGTAGAACAGGTTAACAGCAAATGCTAGCCTATACCACCAAGAAGGCACTTTTCCCCTCTGCTGGTTGCTCATCTGATCTAATAAAAAAGCCCATGAACCACAGAAAACCAGATGCTAGCTGCTATCTCTGTGCAACTGCGGACAAGTTAGCCCAGAAACAGAGCTCATGCCCACCACCAGTGCAGAGCTACTTTCTGCTTCCCGGCACATGAAGGCAAAACTCTTAATCAGAAGTTTCAGTTGGCTGCAATGTTGTCAGAAATTGCGTGGGCCTGCATGACAGGAATAATCAAGACTGAAAAGGGTTGTGAGGCTGAGCTCCATTTACATCTGTAAAATGTAAAAAAGAAGGCCTTAGTCTTTTGGAAAAGCCAGACCCCACAGGGGAGCAGATTATTGCTGTGCAATTGATGTATCCATAAGCTGATTGCATGGTGTGTGGGGTGGATGGGCAGAGATATGAGGGAGGGAAGGAAAGCCTCTGGTCTTACGGACTGACTGTGCTTCTGGTGAGGAAACAGTCCTTAAAACTGTCCCACTATGCCGACCAAGATGATGTCATATGTAAGCTGTAAAATATCACCTTGAGTGAATCACCCAAACTAAATGCATCGAGGAGAGATAAAGCAGACAAATGCGGAGAAAAATAAATTCAACATGTACAGGCTGGTGTTAAAAAAAAAGGTAACACCGATCATATTCCTTTATTTGAGATGATTTGCATTATCCCAGTCAGCTCTATCCACTCCTAGAATCTTGTATGATGAAATGAAAATCACTTTAGTAATATAGTTTGCAGAGGGCATGGAGAACAAGATTGTTTATTCTTATGTTATAACTTTATCACTCTGCGTATTTACAGGAGAAGTTGCTTACTGTAAGAAAAAAAATGAAGGTTTATAGCTTGGGTATTTGCTTCTGATATTTGGGGTTTTTCTCACATGTCACTTCCCATATAATTTTTAGATCATTAAAAAGAAAGCTACAAAGTTGGAAATTCCCTTGTAATAGAGAACTTTGGCAATGTCAAAACCTGCATGAGTGAGGTATCTTCATTTCTTGATTGTTTTCAATATTTTTTGATCAAATTGATACAATCGACAAACATCAGAAGTGGGAAGAATATCCAGTGTCTCTGAGTCTTCCTCACTTTTACCCTGTAGACAGATGTTGAATATGCAGCTTATGTGATTTTTTCCCCCCAGTATTGTTCAAGCAATAATCAGACTACTTGGACTAATGTTTTGAGAGTCAAGAAAAACAAATAAGTGGGAAAGAAAGCCCCAGGACTAGGAAAATAGATCAAATTGAGAGTTTCCTGCTGGAATTATCTGCAAATGAACCTCAGAGTTCTTAAGAAAGTTTGGGGTGTGAAAGGGATTTTAGCAAGTGAAGAAAGAACTTCAGTGAGGCAAAGAAATCTCGGTGACAGAAGCAAGAGCTACAGGCAGTGAGACCAAAGAGAAAGTGAGTCAATATGTGAGCAAAGAACAGCGTCAGGGAGTAAAAGAACCAAACAAAAAGTGATGAAGGAATAAAGAAGAAGAACCGGAATAAAATGTGATTGGAGACTACAGTTTTACTCTGGATGATTTGTTCATGTGAAATCTTCCTAACAAGTACTGAAAGATTACTCCAGGCTGGTTAAACCTTCTTAGGCAAACTAATCCTGAGAAATAGACTGAAGGGGAGATTTATTTTGGCCTTTTACTGAATATAATGGTAGAAATGGTACTGAACTCTTACCCCTAGAAATATACAGTCTTTTACATTATTTACCATCTTATTAACTATCATCTACTGCTCTATTTCTTGAGGGTCAGTAAAAATGAGAAAACTTTTTCATTATTTAAAAAAAACTATAGAAAAATGCTAGCAAAATTAGTATTTGCTAAGAAGTCTTCAAGTCAAAGTTAGTCTACCTTTGTGTGCTTCTAGAACAGATGCATGGAACTGTAATACTCAGTAGCTGGCTGGAGGGATGGATGGGAAACACATGAGAGGCACATATGTATTGTTAGGTGAGAGCATGAATTGAAATGTACCACATGAACTTTAATAACAACCAAGAAATAATTCACGTATTTTTCCTAAACACAAAAATAGAGATGAGAGTTTTGCATCCAGAAAGCAAATAAAATAGGTCTCTCATTTTATTTGGAAGGAATTTGCCCGGGAAGGCTTTGCCCAGAGAGGAAGGTAAAGACCAGTAAAAGACACATGGAGAAGGGAGCAACAACAAATCTTAAATAAAAAAATACAAAACACAGGAAAAAGTATAGGAACAACAACAACAATAAAGCCCTAGATCCGGTGGCTGCAGGAATTGACAAACCCTTCTCATTCAAATCTAACCTCAAGGCAGAACATGAAAAATTGGTAAAAGCATTAATTGCAAGAAAACTGTGAGAGCTGACATCTGCCACAGCTAAAGAAAAAGAAAAGAAATTAAATCCTTTTGAAATACTCAGTGAATTTAAGAGCAACTGAAAAATTCTGCAATAAATCTTAACAGGATACACAAAATAGGAGCTTAAAGGACACAGTTCTTTAACGGCCTAGCCTATTTAATGTCATTTCTTAAATGCCCAAATGTATTAAACATTTTATGATACAGTTTAAGGCCCAATCTCTGTCCTGAAGAATTCAATTTATATTTAAAGTACATCTTAGAAAAAAAAGTATTCCATAAAAAGAATTGGAATTGGTAGTTTCAGGCTACACTGTTCACATGGTTGCTTGTTAAGCTTTTGTGTGTCTCAGTGGTATGTGAAACCTATGTTTCATGTTGAAAAAAATATATCAGATACTAATTTTAAATAAAGGTTTAATGAAATGAGACAGAACAAAATAGACCAAAAATTTCTAAAAAATAATCAGACAATATTACTTCTAAATAATCAGATTGGTGGAAACTTCAGAAGCCTGTTACTAAAAAGAAAAAATAATCATAATTAAAATCAAAGCTTACACTAGCTTCACAGTTCTCTGATAGTTGAGTGATAGCAGGGAAGTTCATTTCACAGTTTTTATGATGTGATGATAAGTTTGTTACAGCTTCTTCCACCAAAAGATCTAATTCTTGTCCTGAGGAGCTGTTTGACCTAAATTTGCTTTATTTCACTTGAATAGAAAAATAAATTTATTCTGGGAAAAAAAATCAAAAACCAAGACAAAAACCAACCCCTCTCCCCAAACCCCCAAACAAAAAAAAACCCTTTAAAAAACAAACAAAAAAACTACAAACCGAGCTAAAACTGTTTTGGAGTTATTATTATAACTAAACTAATATACATGAAAGGTTAATAATTTTCCAACATGTATCTCCTTTTAGCACAATAACGTCTTGCACTATTATCTCCACATATTAAATCCATCTCAAATCTCTGTATCAGCTACATAGTTGAAGAAAATCACCATTCATGAAAAATAAATGGAAAGGATCATCTTCAAGTAAATATAAACCAGTGTGCTGTTACCCAAAGGCTAAGGCACAAAATGTGACACTTCTATTTGATAAACACTTTACGCCAGTCGGCAAAACTTTATCCATTAAAACTTTTTCCCTACTCTTTGTGAATTGTGTTAATCAAGGAGCTGGAAGCTGCTCCTGTGCTGTTTTTACCAGCTTTCCAGGCACAGGAGAGGAGCACCACAAGAGATACCTCTTTGCCTATGTCTTCCCCATCAACAGTGTTGGGGATTTCTGCCTAAGAGCCAGAAGGACCTGAAAATCCAGACGGCCACCCCTGCTTTCCCCCAGCACAGAAGGGTCCTGTGTGCAGAACTGAAGGTATTTCTTCTGCCTCTGTGTCTCTGACCAGGGAACTTCTGGCAGCCAACCCTGCCACAGCAGGGCTGGGGCAAGGACTACCACGGGATCCACTCCCACCCACAAGCTTGCTGTCCAGCTCTGCAGCAGACTTCCGCAACCCCTAGTCTGCACAGAGGAGGGCTTTTGGAAACCTGAGTCTCTTTTCAGCTCTGATTTACAGCCTGATTCCATGCAGAGTTGTATCGTCTCTGGGAACGTGGCCCATCATGGGGGATGCCTTAGTGAGAAGGAAAAACAGGAACTTCCTCCACTGACCTTACTACTAGTAGAAACATAATGGAAAATTATAACCTAAGCCTTGTAAGTGAAGGTGAATCATGGCCAAAGAAGAAGCCTGATTCTGAAAAAGTTCATACTGCCTATCTTTGGCAGCACTCTGCACTTGCTGTTGTAAATTCACTTTCTGCCTCTTGACGTGCTTTGCATTGAGAACTTCCACTGCCCATTTTACCAGGCAGCAAGGCACTAGAGTCCTTCTGCAAATGTTGTCTGAGGATGACAAACTAATAATGAGGGAATGACGGAGGGATGAGGGGAAGAGAACCGTCAAATTTAGCAAAAAATGAAGACACTTAAAATAAAATTAATCAAAAATCCAAAGGATATGAGAAAGAAAAAAATGTTTAATTGCCTATATTGCAAGGCTAGGAGCCTTTTTAATAAACAAGAGCTGGAATGGCTCATTTAGGAGCATGAATTTGTCCTTGTTGGCATTAGTGAGTCTTGATTGGGTGATCTGCATGACTGGAATACTGAAATCACTGGCTGTAATCTACTTAGGAAAGATGAAGCTTGGAGAAAGAGTGAAAAAAGACACTTCATGTCAAAAATAGCTCTTTACAAGTGCTGACAGCGTAGAAGTGACAAATATTGAAAGTTTTGGGATGAATATTTAACTGGCAAAGTACAAAGTAGCAGCTGGGATTAGTTGCAAGTTACCATATCACAGCAGAAAGCCTCAGGCTCAGGTGACTACCTGTCTGTACTGCAGGAGGAATAAATGGCTGTGTAATCAGAGGGACTTCATTGTGAGTGACACACACTGAAGAAATTCTGAGGCCAATGTTAACATTCTTCTAGAATTCCTAAGTTATAGGTAAAAATTTCTAACATATTACGGGGTAAAAATCATGGTTATGTTAATACAAATTCCTAGATTTGCTGCTTGCACAGAAAACAAAGCCCAGTCAGCACTGATCCTATATTGCTTTTAATGGGTTGATTTCAGTGAGTTGGTAGCAATTAATTAACCAAATTAAAAGGAAGTGGAGGGGAAAAATAGTATCACAATATAATGAGCATACATTGAAATAGGAACTTGAGAAAATAGATAAAGGAAACCAAAGTAAAAGCATACACAATCATTCAATAATGGACCTCACCAGATTCAGGTAAATCAAGATTAATCAATTACAAAATTGAAAAGGCAATAAGACCTGCTGCTAAGGTCAATAAGGAGAGAGACTATTTGGGCTTTTTAAAAGGATATTAAAAGCAAATAAAAGAGAAGAGCAATATTGGTTTTGCACTGGCTGATGGGAAATGCAGAATAAAGAATAATAATTCAGACAAACCATGTGTGATCAGTGCATAGCCCCATTCTCTGTTTTGGCAGGGAGAAAGTAGAAATTTTGCCATAGGGTAAGGCTGAAGTACTTTCCATTCCAGTTATCACTCCAGAGAATTGAAAGGCAGTTAAAAATTAGTTAATAAGCACACATTTCCAAATAAAAAGATCCAGGTAATTTTCATTTGAGAAATTTTAGAAAAATCTGATAAAGAAATTCCCTGGACTATTAATATGGATTCTCAATAAGAACTGGAGCACCAGAAAAGCCCCAGTGAAAAGGAGGAAAGCTAATGTTGTGCCAGTATTTTAAAGGGATAAATGAGATGACCTGGACAATTATATACCTGCCAGTCTAACATTGATCTGAAGCAAAATGATGAAACAGCTGATATGACTCAATTAATAAAGAATTAAATGAGGATAATTAATACTGATCAACATGAGTTTATGGAAAACAGATCTTATCAAGCTAACTTGATGGCTTTTATTGATGAGACTACAAGTTTGGTTGATGATGTTGGCTCAAAATATTAGACTTTTTGAGCTCATTTTGATGACCATTTAATTAGGAAAACTAGAAGGATGAGAAGTCAACATAGAGCATATTAAGTTAGTAAAAAAGGTAGCTAATGATACATCTCCAGCTAGAACTTTAAATGGAAAACAACCTCTGAATATGTCAATAGCACCATGGTACTATCTACTATTTTAAATATTTCTACATAAAAGGAAAACCAACAGAAATTGCTATCAATATAGTTTGAAGATGAAAAAAATAGCTTCAGTGGCATGTTCTGAAGAGGACTGGTTGTTCTACATAACTTGGGTAACTTGGCAAGCTGAACATAAAGAAACATTTATCAGAGCAGGGCAGAATGCAAAGTCTTATAGCCAGGAAAAGATAAGGCAATTCAGAGGGAATCTGTGGAGGAATCTATCTCAGGAAACAGAACCAGAGAAGGAGCTCTAGAGGTCATGGGAGATGCACAAGATGGACAGGACATTTCATGAGAGTGATGAAAGCAAATCTGATATGAGCCTTTTTGCATTTGAAAATGTCACATTCCTTAATAACAGGTTGTGCTCACTCCCACAGGACAAATTTCGAGAAAATATTGAACTGCTAGGGAGGATTAAAAAAAAAAATCAGTGAAAGTGATGGAAGGATTGAAATGTCTACCTGGTAGTATAATGCACAGGGAGACCAAGGTCTTTACCTTATCGGAAGGAAAATTATATATTGAAATGGCAACAGTCAAGACAAGCTTATAGAGAGAAGAAAGCAACTTCTTTCATTTCTAAAGGAAACTTTTTAGGGTTGCTGTTAGAAGTTGAGCAAGAAGCCGTTATTTAAAAATAAGGATTAGACTAGAAATAAAACGTAAATTTTTTTATTATTTCTTCCACCGGATCTCTAGGATTTATTACAGAATGCTTTGTGAATTCCTTGTTTTTAGCAAATTCTAAATACTATCTGGAACAGTACTTCCCAAATTTAGTTCAATCAGAAATCAGCCCAAAGAAGACCTATCACCTGTTTTAGAAGGCCAGTCTGGGTAAACACAGGGACTCCATTCCACCTAGACAGTCATTAAAATGCTACAAACAAACATAACTTGGGTTATCCTTCTCTCTGATCTGTCATGTGAGTTACAATGCCACCCACGATCTCAAGAAAACAGTAGGGTTTTCCAAGATCAGAGTCCAGAAGAGATTATTAGACCTGCTGCATGCCTTTTCCTTCTTACAGTTCGCTCTCCATGAAGCCCATTAATTCCCTGCGTGGCCAGGCGAGCCCGCGTTAGGCACAGCTGCCTCCTGCAGTTTGGTACCCACACTGCTTCCCCCGAGCCGCGGCGGACGGAGCGGGGCAGGGCGGGCGGGAGCGCTGCGGGCTGGGAATGTGCGCACACACAGGCATCCACCGGCATCCTCAGGCATCCACCGGCATCCGCAAGAGCGGCCGGCGCCGGGTGCCGTGTCTGTGCATGAACGCAGTGCCCTCTTTTGACGGGCTTCAGTTTATAAAGAATATCAAGGTTCAGCTGCGGCTGAGCGCGACTAGAGCTCATCCAACTGCTCAGATCTTTGTACACCGGCAGTACGACGGTTCCTTCTGCTGCTTCTATTTGCCCATCAAGTCTCGTCCTAGAATAAAAGCAATTTTTTTTACCCCTTGCCCCATCTTTTTTCTCCATTTCAAAGACCGTAGTCACACTTCTGTCACAGCCTCACCACAGAAGAAAGCATCCTTGTTTGTCAAACGTCAGGATTTTAGTTTCACTGGCAATCAAAATATTTGCTGAAAACAGAGTCTGTTTATTTCAGTATTAAAATATGTTAAAACAATTTGTTAAATAGATTACGTCACATACGAACTTGGTAAATAGAAATTAGTGGTTTTTCAGTGGCTTAAGGAAAAAACAACTTTCAAGAACATTAATAGCAAAATGTTTAAAATAGAATGTTAATGGATATGCATCCATGATTTCATGACAAGGAAACAAATAAAAAACCCAAAGCAATGGTCACAAAGAATAATTTGACCTCCTCACTGGCCAATTTTAAATGTGAGAAGAAACTCTAATGCTATGAAAATGATTTCTCCCTTGTGTTACCTTGCCCTAGGCAAAATGAGAACACATTTATTTTCCAGATGAGGTATATAAGAAGCAGAATGTTTAATCGACTTGCTAAAGGTTACACAAGTTTATGGGAGACAGATAAGAAAAATCTGCTGTGTGGATGTCCAAAGTACCTAACATATTAAGTGTTTCAAATCTCTGTATTCAGATCTACTGAAATGTAGGATCGATAATATTAAATTACCTATACAATGCTTTAATGTCCACAAGTGAGAAAACATTGACTAAAAATAAAGTAGTGATAGCATTATTAGGCCCTTTTTTTTTCCTCCAGAAAGACTACTAAGCACAGAAAATTACAGTGTTAGTTAAGAAAAACATTGTACAAACTGTGTTCACAGAGAGAAATGATAAGCCTTCAGGTTGACAATTTTGTTAACCATGTTCCTTTGTGAAACAAGACACTGCAAGAAGTTCCTCCTCGCCTGCAATTGCTATTTTCCCTATTTTCCCACAGAAGGTGGAGCACTCTGAAAAATGCCAAAGCTGTTGCATCCTTCATGTCCCTCCAGCCTGGGTGGAAAACAAACTCAACAGCAAGAATGCAGTGATAGCACTTGGCTGCCATTGATCTGTGGCCCCAGAGCAGGTTTTTTGCTTCTTATGGTGCATAAGCACCTGCAGTTGGTGGCCCAGGAAGGTCAGACACCTTTGGACACTACTCTGCTGATCCCTGGTCATACCCTGTGCTGCAGCCCACTGCAGGAGATCAGCTGAGCACCTGGGTGCAGCACCCCTCAAGAGAGGTTCAGCATTCATCCTCATGTATAATTCACTATCATTTTCTACTAGCATTCATAACGGCAGGTATGTGATGGCTGCATTGTCTACAAAGTCAGTGTATGACAGACTGCCAGGGACACATCATTCTCTTCTTCAATTTAACTGCTTGCTGAGCTTCCCCATCCTATTCCCTTCACATTTCGAAAACTGGCTTGTCCTTTGCCTGGACACAAGAAGTGAGATTGCTACTACTATTACTTCATCCACTTATTACCAGTAATAAAATGCCTAGAAAATTCCCTTACTGGTTAGTATTGCTAAGTAGAAATGACACATCACATTATTTCCAAAATTCAGTCACTTAGAATCAGTCAAGAAACTGAATACATTAAATGAATGGATTATCCTTATTACTGTTATTACTTACATCTCATCTAAGGTACAGATATTGTTGAATAAGAAAGTAAAATCTTATTCTTTTCTTCCCACCGGTTCCAGTGACCTAATATTTCTGTGCAGAGGGGAAAGGAAGCCTGTTTTTGTTTCCACTAGCCCGACTACATGATATGGCCTCAGATCTCCAGTTCAGGTTAGTAGGAATAACGGGTTTTGCAAATAGGAGCCAAGGACTTTTTCATCTTTGTAGCAACAATGATGTACAACACTAGGCTTCCCATTTCTATTTTTCATTTCATTCATGAAATGATGCCCCTCCTAATTTATCTCACCCTCTGGCTAGTTGTTGACTGGTGACTTTTACAAGTCTAAAATTCATGCCTGAAAGGGATAACACTGCTCTTCTCATTCAGTTAAAACAAAGACTTACTTAGAAAATGTACACATTTAAACCCACTTAATGTTTCAAATATCATTATTTTCAGTAGAAACTGCTTCTTAGTTAAATGGTTTTCAGGCATCAGACTATTATATGACAGATGATTGTGCACTATGCAAAATGTGAAACCTGTAATCAACTTGTTATGGCATTTCACAAAAGTATGTGACAGTAAAATAAGTAAACTGTCATTTGGGCAATCAAGTCTTGAAATCCTGCAGGAGGTAAAAAAAGTACCTGACACTCAATCTTCATGGTAGAGATGATGTTCAAAAAAGCATTTAATACTACCACAGTCTTAGAGGTCTGAATAGAATTTTTATTGAAGTATGCTTAAGCCTGCAATAATTTTGTATTATGTTTTAATCACTTATTTTCCCCCCCTAATTGATTTTTCCCCCAGATAATGAACACGCACATCACACAGCAGTGTGTTGGTTAAATTGAAACAATATTTTCCCTTTACTATTGATGACAATATTATCAATTACAAAGCATTTTCAGACTGGCTTGATACAAGAATGAATGCAGTAGGTAGGGGCCTATCCTGATTTACTGGCACCTGGGACAGCCTGGCTAGATGGTCCTGGTGACAGCAAGCTCCTACATAGCTGGAATGCTCGGGATGATGCACTGCTGAACCCGCGCTGTGCTGGCTTTAACGGATTTCTCATAAAAGTTTTATTAAAGGAAAGGGATACACAAGCTACAGTCCATAAGCCGCTTGTGGCCCTTCCTGCCAGTCTGTTTGGCCTGCGGCTTGTTCTCGCAAGTCCTTGTTCTCCCCTGTGGCTGCAGGTTTGATGCAGCAGGCTGGCAACCGCAGCCCTTCTTGGGCTTCTCTTTTCCCCAGGTGCTCCCCCAGACTCAGGGAAGGAGCAGGCTAGGGTCAGGCTTAAAACCAGTTAGCAAGTCCTGTCAAATCATAGGGAAGGCACTCTAGGGGACACAGGCTTTCACAATTATGCCACTGAAAGGCATGTTCCCCTCTCATCTCCAAAAAGCAGACATCCTGTGAGTATAGGGACTAGCAATGAGCTCTTATAACCGGAACTGTAAAATGAATCTGTAGCCTCCTGTTTCCAGTCATTAGTGACAATCACAGATTTTGGAACTGATCTGCTCCCAGAAATGAGTTATAGAAATAGGAATAAAATTACATTTGATTACGAGAAGAGTGAAGGGAAACAGGGAAACCTATTTTTATCTGGCCTTTTTTTTTCCTTTTTGGCGTCTTTATGATTACAAACCAACTGGTGAAACCACCATCCACAAGTTAATGTTTTGCATGGAATAACCTTCAGTGAAAAACCTTGCACAGCCTGCCTTCGAAGAAAATTGGTTTTGTTTTGACAAAGTTATGAACATTTGGAAATTACTCATGGAGCACACACAACAGGCCTTTTGTTAAGTCTGAGAACTGAAAAAACAGTATTTCTGTGTGTACACAGCTGGTTTTGCTGCATGCTGAGGCTGCAGGGCCCCAAGAAGAGGCTTAGACTGGAGTGAAAAAGGCCCTGAGCATTTGACCCAACAAGAACTCAATCCTTAGGCTCACTCCGAGTCCTCTTGATAAAAGAGATTAAACAGATAAAAGTGACATAGAGAAAGGAATTTTGTGTGGATAGATAAGCCACAGACCAGGGGAGCTGGATAACAGTGACACAAGGAGACCCATTTACTTTAAAGGTATTTAGGAGAAGGCAAAGAAGTAAAGATTCTTACTATAATGCAAAGCTATTGGAGAAGGCGTTGAGAAGAAAAAGGATCAGGGAGCTTTGGGAAGCTGTCAGAGTCCACGGAGATCATCGTTTTGGACTCTGTCACTACTGCCCACATTTTTCCTAAGAAAACTACCTCTGTAATGAACAACCAGATCAGTTAAGGGCACAGAGAGAGAACTAGTGTTCGCTTCCTCTCTAGAGTCTAAAAAAGTACAAGTTACCCTTTCTGTTAACTTCCCAGCTCCCAGTCTCAGATAATGAGATACAGTGTTCTTGCCACTGCCATGTGCTATAGGATGACCCTGCTTGAGAAGGGAGGCTGGACCAGGCTGAACCACTGTGGTCCCTTCCAACTCGACCCATTCTGTGATCCTATAAATGTAGGCATGATATGCTGAAGAAGTCAAAAAAGACTGAGTTCAGAGGTACCTGATCTATTCTCTGCCACTTGCTGGACACTTCCGCTGTCTCTCAGCTGTTCCACAGCTTTATTTGTTCTCAGATATGGCTCTCCCTAGTAGTTGCCTCCTTAGATCCTTAAGTGAATATGTTCGCTGTGTTTGATACTCCTCATGACCAGTGATTTGACTGGTCCATGCTGTTTCTGATGGCACAGAGGCTGACAATCAATAGAACGTACTCATGGAGTAGAGGAAAAACACTGCCACCTTTGTGTGTGTTTTGCTTCCCTGGAGAGTGCTCATTACATTATCAGAATTTTAGGAGTCTTAACTGATCATCTGACAATCTGCCAACTATTTTGAGAAACTCACTTATAAAGTGAGAGCAAACTACATGGGGTTCTAAGCTTCCAGAGAGCTTCCAGTTTTATAGGACCTTTGTGCTGCAAACAATGTGCTCAGGAAACCCAGTGGCATTCCATTATCAATTATCCGTAACAATTATCATCGTAATTGTTGATGTCACTGATAAAACTACCTCTGTTAATGGGCAGCTCAGTAAGGGTGACCTGGTCCAAATGCAAAGTCAAGGTGGTTGCTGATGACAAAGCAATTAGTAACCTTTGGAGGCTGATTGACACACCAGATCTTGACACATAATTGCCCAACAACTTAATGTATTCTGAATGCTTTTAACAGCAGAGCAAGGCTGGATCGAGTCACTAAGTGCAAACGTACCTCATCATAATGGTGGGCAGAACCAGTTCCCTGAAACCAATTAATAATTTTTCTAAATTTGACCAGTCTTGTCCTTCTTTTCCTGCCCTCACCCTCCAGCTCCCAGCCTTTGCCTCGGATTCCTCTCAGTCTTCCAGGTCCGAATCTTCTGATGTGCCTTCGCCTGTGACCTCTGCTGAGGATGGGAGGGACAGCGGTGCGGCGGGCAGCTGTGGCCGGCGTGTCCCCGGCGCTCGCGGGGAGCTCTCCCCGGCGCCGGCAGCAGCGGAGGAAGCGCGGCTGGGGCGGCTTCCCCTGCACCGCCGCCCGCGCCCCGCCAG
>VZRM01004423.1:533786-731393 GCA_013397955.1 Grantiella picta | reverse complement strand
GAGTGGGGGCCCGGGGCGGGGCAGGGTGGGCAAGCAGCGCCCGCGCTTTGGGCGAGGAGAGGGCGCGGGGGCCGGGATGGGGATCCGCGCCAGGCGGCAGGGTGGGAAATAGGGGCTGTGTTACAGGTAGTTTGGCGGGGGCTGTTCCAGCGAGGCTGCGGTGGGCGCACGGCGGAGTTAATAAACTCGGGCAGTTCTCCCAAGCGTTGAGTCAAGTTGGTACCTGGTTTCCTTTGACTGGCCCTGCGTAAGGCAAAGACGCGTGTCAGGGGTGATGCGCAGCTTGCAGTTTGCCATACAGGTGTGTGTCTGTGTGAAGTTGTCACGCCTGAGCTCTTCTGCAGATGTGTATTTATTTTTTTTTCCTTTCAGACTTGTTGTCCAGTGTATGTTAACACTCTATCATTATGTTGCTACAGAACTCAACCATATATTTATATTTACCTTTGGAGGAGACATGTGGCAGCACTTGTAAGCTCAACTACCAGCGAAACTAGAATGAGTTTAAAAAGTAGGCACTGAGATACAATAACAAAGAAGCTGCCTAAAAATAGGTCTGCTTAGCAAGACGGTTAGGCTGTGTGATTGTGTTGTGGCACTTTCAAAGAGACTGGGGTTAATGTTAAGAAACTCATGTCCCTTCCTGTAATGTATACATGTATTATTTAACTGTTGTGAGATCAGATACGTGATGTAAGGATTCCTGTGGATTTGGAAGCAATGACACATAGATAAAGACCTGTCAATGGAATATGCCCCATTTCTTATTCTCATTATATCGAATGTTCACGTGCTGGCAGAACAGGTGCTGGAAGCACCTTTGTTAAGCAGTTAACCTTATAGCAAAAATGAAATATTTCATGTTACTCCATCCCCCTACCTCTTACTGAATAGTTTTGCTGAGAAAGTGTAAGTCAGTTTCAATAGCAACCAGCATTGTTGCCAATTTCTTTCCTGCAGGCAGGTACTAAGAGAACTACAGAAGAAGAAAAATAATAGATTTCAGGGACCAAAATCTGTAAAACAGGGCGCAGGAAAGAAAGATGTGTTAGCAGATCAGAAATTCAAAATGCTTGTGATCTTTCTATCAGTTGTCATCAACCCTGAATCCTTTTGTATTCTGGAAAACATTTTATTTGTGTATGCTGTTCTACACCTAAGTTTTCTAATTCTTTGTAACTAGATGTATCTTATCAGCCATGATTTATTCATGCATATTGTCTAAAAAGGAATCTTGAGTACTAATAATAGTAGTAGTGAATCTTCAGTGGAATGGTAGGAATGTAGCCTTTTCCAGCAATTTGGAAACATAAAATTAATGACTGAAGTTCTTCAGATCCATTTAAGTTTCAGAGGCATACTTTTTTCTTTTTTTTTTCTTTCTTTGCTCCAAAGGGAACAAAAAATGGTTTAAATTGTGCTTCTTAAAGAGTTTTTTTTTTTCTTAATGCATTTAACAATCAGGAGGTCATGATGACTATAGAATGTGCTAAGATGTTAAATTGTTACTGTTTTGAAAGTCTGTGAAGGAAAACATATCTGCTAACTCATGGTGACAAAAAATACATACAGAACTCATAAAAACATCAACAGAAATGCCCTGTAGGAATGTATCAGCAGGTGAATGAGCAGGTAAGCTAATGCAGAATTGTAGCATTACTTTCTACATGAAGTTTTCTACAAGTGGTTGTAAACTAAAGGATCAAATAAATATATTTTTTTTAAAATAAATGGTGTTTTCTGGAGTAGCTTAAGGAATTTTTTTACAGAATCATAAAATGAAGGCTAACTTGAAAATTTTTATTGAGCAAGAAAAGGATGTGCTAACAGCAATGCAAACCTCTGAATCACACTTGGCCCATGTAATGACATTTAGATAGGTTAAAAGCAGGAATAATGATTTAAATGAGAAAAAGGAGACAGAATGGAAAAAAAATATGCATTTTATTAAAATCCCGTGTCATGTTCCTTCATGTGCTATATACCATCAGATGAGAATAGGTTATGAGTTTTAAGTCAAGGAGATTTAACTCTCCTCAGTAGGCCCATGGGTGATTAATTGGTTGTCACTACTTTTTTAGGTAAAGACTACTTAAAGGAGCAAATGCTGTCAAGATTCATCCTAGAATTAGCAGCCACGTTAAAGCAGATGCAAATCAAAAACAAAGGATCTAGTAGTTATCTAGCCTGAGGAGATGGGTGTGGGAAGCATTTCCACACTGATAACCATACTTAAAAAAAAAAAGCATAAAACTTACAAGGGGAAGGTTATGTGTTACTGGTACCTGGGATTCCGTTTTGAAATGGTCATCTTTGAGTAGAAAGAATACTTTTGTTTTGGGGAAAAAAGTTAGTAAAAAGAAATGTTTCTTTCATTTTTTAATGTAAGTATGTTCTTCCATCTCTACCAAGCTAGGGTGTGGTGATCTAATTGGTCTTTGTAGGCACTGCACAATAGACAATATTGTGGAATACTGCAGTTCATTAGAGAAGTTTTTGCATATTGTACGTATGTAAATGATGTGGATGTCACAAATGGATAAAAAAGGTGATTGTTTCAAATACTGGTGCAGGAGTAGAGCTGCATTAGCTTGAGAGACCCTGCACAAGCAGAATTATTTTCATAAATGCATTTTAAGTGCTCATAGTTAAGGCAACATACTGTATACCATCAGATTATCAGAAACCTCGAGGAATGCTTCTGCTCTCAAGGGCATACTGATCATTGCTCTCTGCTTATTAACATACATATACCTTGCTGTTTGTGATCTCATTTGTACTATGGAAAACAACCTTTGACAGCTCATTTTCCTCTGCATTTTTAGCCAACGAGAAAAATTAGCAGCAAGTAAGAGCTAATTTTGCTCATGTTAGGAACAAGGTATTGCCTTCTGTATACAAAATTAGTTATCTCAAAATACATATTTTAATTTTTTTTTTTAAGATACTACTATTGGTCTCTTGTTCTTTTTCCTTCTGAAGAGAACCCTGAGCGTAGGGGCTCTGGTGGTTTTTGTTGTATGATAACTATCCTGGTTGCAATGAAAGTTCTCTGCTATTTCATTTTGTCCTTTAAACCTCTTTATTTTTGGGTGTATCATTTTCTATAAATAGCTTACATCAGTAGCACTAATATCTTGTTGCCTAGTCTTTTTAATAGCAAGAGCAGCAAAGGTGATACTGCCAAGATGATTGTGCTTTCTGGAAGTCTTCAAGAGCCCCACAGAAACCAGTTTGAAACTTTCTTCCTTCCTACTGTTGCTGCTTGGGCAAACTTGGAGCATGACAAAACAGTAAACACCACATCATGTTTTCAACTTGGAATGTCTCCCTGCCAAGTGCAGTGATGAGAATGGACAATATTTCATAAGGAAACTTTAGGTGCTCAGTAATCATTGCCTTATTGTTTCTATCCATCAGACAAAGATTGCCACAGTCCCAAAACTAATTAGATAACAGATAATTCAGCCTTTACACTCCCTTCTCTCTGTTTCCATCTGAATTGGCTGAATTCATTTATATAATTATTTCTGTAAAATTTGCCTGTTCTGCCTGTTCTTTTTCATTTCTTCTTTTTTTTTTTTTTTAATTTTTAAGTAAATTGTATTTCAGTTCAGATATTTCAACTAATTATTAAAAACAATAAAAAAATTTGTAAACAAGCCACATATATCCAAAGTGTCAATTAGTGATTCTGGGGTATTCAACCTGATGCTCTAAAGAAGCGTGTATTATAATGTACATATCCCTGAATCTCTGGAAACTGGTGTCTTTCACAAACACCAGTGTATGACGCTTGCAGTCTCTCCTTGCTGACACCTCACAGTTGGGGCCATGAGCACACTGACACAAGACCTGGTGGTGACTCTTTGTGAACTCATCCTGTTACAGTTCTGGCTGAAGCCGCTGTCCAAGTCCATCACGCTGACCAAGCGGAATGAAAAAGACACCCAGAGTTGGTTGCTTTTTCTAAGAGGCTGAATCTTTTTAGCTGATAAAAAAAAATGACCAAAATGCTAATGTTTTGTATAGAATGTCCTTGTTCTGTACTTTTCTACAAATGAATAATGCTAATTAAGAGAAAATTAAAATACTATGTTTCAAAATCTTTCAGCTGAGGTAATTTCTGTACTTAACTGTGATACTGGTGTCTGTAAACACATTTAATTGCCTGTTGGACATGAAGATACATATTTGATCTGCAGCAGGTAAAGTGGTGGAATCTAGGAAAGTAATTACATGCAAACTAATATGGGAAATAGTATCTACCATATTTCTTCTATGACAATAGATGTCATGAGAGATACCCATGATATATATTGCACATTTGATATAAGAATAAAGAGTTTCTTGTACGCTTCCAATTCTCACTTGCATTATTAAAAATCAGTACATGTAACTACAGAGAACAGAGCTTGGTACTTGGAGGAAAAGGTCTGCCTTAGTGGTCAGTCCTGTAAAGTTTAGGTTTGCCTTTTTTAAATATGAGTAGCAAACATTCTTGTGCTCATTCAAACACTTCGGGAGTGGTGATCATGACAGGCTCTAGTCTATGTCACAAAACTAGCTACATGGTTTAATACACTTTAATACCACAAATATCCTTACTTGGGGAAAACATCATGTTTTAAGTGTTTAGAGGTTGAATTGTCTTGGGACTTCCAGCTAGCAAACTTTGCTGAATTAGAGCTCAGGTCCTACTGGGAGCAAAGCAAAGTCAGTCACAGCAGATACTCCTTAGAATTAGCTATCCTGAACTGTGTAATAAAGAATATATTTTTGTTAATATAGGGTCTTACACCGTGTATAGTGTCAAGATACTTTCCCATATCACACTAGACTACATAACTAGTGAACACAGCATGTCTTTTTTTTTTTTTTTTTCGTTTTTGTTACAGGGAAGCAGTAGTGGAGTTTTTCGACTTTGCTTTAAGTTGCTGGGTTATGGGTAGAGTTTGGTCTTTTTTTTCCTTTTTACATATATGTTTTGATTGTGTTTCACTGTCACTGCTGCCAATGGTTTTCTATAGCAGCTTTAGGAGAGAAGTGTCTGTGATGGAAAATTCTGATTACATGTACATGTTCCTAGATTTTCTGCTAGCAAAAGGGAAATGAAAAACGTGGGCTTTTCACGTGGAATAGAAAGTGATGTTGTTGCTGCACTTAACCTGTGGAGCTGCAGTTTTATCAATCTGCAAAGAACAGAAAGAATTGGTTTCTGTGTTTTGTATAATACTTAAATATAAATGCTGCCTTTGAAAATGTGACTGTGTCAAAAACTTGTGTCTATCCCTTCTTTAAAGTCCTGCTTCTTGCTTTGTTTCAAGTTTGATAGGAAAGTGGAAGTTTCATTGTATCCAAAAACATGTGATCCCACTAGCAATGGAAACAGTCTGTGAATAACAGACTTTCAGCAGATGTATGTTTGAGAGCTATTGTATAACACTGAGTAGATTTTGAGGTGTTGCAGGAAATATATAAAACAGGAGCTTGATCATGAATTTAGAGAGCTAACATCTCTTGTCATGAGAAAATAGGTAGCAATATTTTTAAGGTTTTGAGACCTTGGTAGAAAAATAAACGCTTTTAAAAAATTTTCGTTTTGAGATAAAATACCAGTGATTCCTAACCAAACTCTTTTTTCCATATAAACTGAGCTCAGAAAGGGTGTTGAATGCAAAAAAAATGGATGTCAGAGGTAGCAGTCCGTTATATAATTTAATTTTAGTGGCTTGACATTTGCTATGAATGGTACAGTATTATTTTACGTAGAAATGTGAATGTATAACAGTTGTGAGTAACAGGTCATGCACTTCAAGAAAAACAGAGTATATGTTGTTTTAAGTTACAGGGGTAAAAGATTTAAGACCAGCTGAATAATGGTTTTAATTCACTGCTTTTTGAAGCTGAACTCCTTTAGAGTTCAGTGAGCAGACTCAACATTCTGCGGATACTGTGGTGTTTGGTGAGAAGGATGGGTTTAAATAGATTGAGAGAAGTTGAATAAACTACTCGAATGTAGGCACCTAGAATATCTAGTCAAGTTACTCTTCTTGTATAGCCATGGGGAAAATCTGTGACAGTAGGAATTAATTTCGTATTGACAGAGATTTGAGCTAGCACCTTGAACGATGAATGCAGGTAGTTGTGGCTTTGTTTTTGTTTTTTTCCCTAAATAAGCATTTTAAAAATACACCAAAAGCTCTCTCTAGTCAGTCTGTAGTCAATGAAGGGAAATAGCTCATTCTGTAGTTAACAGAAAGGAACAGGTTCTATGGTTCAAAACAGAAACATAATATTTTGAGTTAGTAGTGACTTTGTTGTCCCAGGCTGGGGGAATGTACACAGTGCAAAGTGCAGCAGATAAGGTGTGAAAACAAGTACTTGGTGAGTTGTTCCAGAAAGGAATCTGCATCCATATGGGGTCTTCTCAATGTTATGGTGCATTTGATGACACAGATGTCAACATCCAGTTTCATTTAGCATGAAGTTTTTAGAAACTCCCCTGGGCTTAGGGACTGGTGGGATTCAGACAGTATTTGCTCTGGAGGCTGATGTTAGTGAACTATTTGTGTATCCCTATGCACTCCAAACTTCAGTTTTGGTCCCATAGTCCCACTGACCTCAAGAGATTGTCCCAGGTGTAATATGCCAAAAGAGGCAGCTGTTTCCAATGGTGTTTTATAGAAGTTAAGTCAGAAATTTTAAATTTTTACAGGGTTTTACTTAAGATTCTGAATTTAATTGACATTTTTTGGAGAATAACTATAGTATTTTCAGATTTGGATGGGGAGAAGAGTACTGATGATCTGACTAAATCAGAATAGTCTCTCTAGGCTTCTCTGTGGTTGAAAGAGGGAGTCCATCAGGGGATAGGTCAGAGTGCTTAAAGTAGTTTCTTGGCCTACACTGACTGTTAGAGCTGTGCCTTAAGTAAAGTGGTCTTTCAACTAAAGTAGGCTCTTTGGGAGTGGGAGAGAGAAGAAAAATCACAGACCCAGTGTATGATGTTAGCCCTTCACAGTACTTATTATTTATATTGTCCTTCCTCTTGCATTTTCACTTGTTATTTTCAATCAGTAGGTGAGGACATTTTGATTTTAAGGACAACTGTGATTTACAGATTGAGAAATGCTGTTTTGGAAAGGTATTTGTGTCTTCACTGACTATGAAGAGAAACTAAGGAGCCTACTTTCACTAGAACAATGTCAGCCTTTGTGCATATTCCCTTATGATTCCCTAAAATATGATGCTAAAATCACATAGATAAAACTAATTTATGCTCACTTTGAGATTTGGATTATTTTCTGTGGCTTCCAATAACAGTGGGGAAGACAGGGAGCATTGCAAATAATGTGTGATCATGAAGAGTGTGCTGAAAATGCAATAACTTTAAAGAATCAGATAGTTTATTATCATCCAGATTAGTCTTAATTTACTTTTCTTATCATGGTGAGTGAAAGTGAGGGGCTGTTGAGTGCTACCTGACTTTTAAAGTAGAATGGGCACAATAGTTGAAATGACATTTTCTTGCCCCTGTGGCAAATAAAGATTTCACAGTGCATTATTTTATGTCCTCTCCCCAGTTGTGCATGTACCAGCTGGATGGCATCTGAGACTCGTTTAAGCATTTCATCATTCTATAACTCTCTGATGGAAATGACATTTAGAAGAAAAATTACTGATTTCTGTGTTACTAAAAAGTAAACATGCATAGCTAATGGTTCTATTCACCACAGATCACACTTATGCATTTTTAATAAAAACTTGATTTTAATTCATACATAACTTATGAGAAATGTTTATCAGTTTAGGGATCTGCTGATTCCCACTTAAATGTTTACATATATCTGGATACCTTGAAAATATCTTTCATCTGATGCTCAGAATGCTCAGATTGAGGTGAATCTTTGTAGAGAACTTACTTCTCTGCTGCCTACATAATGATGTAAAGTATATAGGAAATGTTGATTATTATACTGATTGCTGAAAACAGTAAAAAACCCATTTATTTGACATAAATGAATCTCAAATTTTCCTATGCTGTTTGAAGTAATAGCTTTCTAATATTGGAATTTTGGGCAGCAGTGTGTGTTTGTGTGTGTGGGGTGTTCTTCCTTTTTTTTTTTTTTTGTATTTAGGATGTTAGGCAGTATGTCTAGTGGAAAGTCACCAGTTACATGTAACTGGCAAGGTACCAGTTATGTGAATGGGAATAACAAAAGTCTGCTGTATTCTATATTCATACCATAACAGATTGAGTTCTGGTTTCATCCTCGCCCTTCTTTAATTATGAAGGAATTCTCATTAGCGGCGTCTTGTGCAGAAAGCAGCATGTGAGGTTAATTCTAGTATTTCTAAAAGGAAAGTTGAAATGATGAAGCCTGTCATGTTTATACATCACATCACCTTTCAGAAGGCAAAAAATGCGGGACCATTTGCAGATGGTGGGAGAGAGACTCATGCTGCCAGATTCAAACATGTAATGAATAGGCTCTGAACCACCTTCTGGAAGTGGCTGCCTCTTTTCATTGCCAGTATAAGCCTCTCTTCTGCATGCACCTTTATTTGCCTCATTATATAGTTAAGCCTGCTTATTTTTGATGATATCTTGCTACTAAAGAAGATTAGATAGACTGTCAAACTCTTTTTTTAGAATTCAAGGAGAACGTAATTGAGTGGTGCGTAACATTTCTTTTGGATGAATGGAAGTCATGCTGGAGGCCTAGAACAAGGGTCAAAGGGCTGCCCCTCTTCACCTTGAGTAGCATTTACTGTCACTCTTGAGTGATGCTCAGTAGTGAATTAAATTGGTGTACAAGAACAAGATTGTATTAAGAGCTAGAGGGTCTTGAATCTAGGGTACTGACTAATATTTGCGTAAGAAAGCTTAACTGTCTTAGGAAATGATGTCATTCCTCTCCAGGTGACTCATAGTATGGGTCAGTTTACTAATTAAAAATTCCTTTAAACTTCTTAGACAGACTACTAATTGGCCCTCAACAAGTATATTCTTCCTTTTTGAAGATAAAAAGAGCTCTCCTCTTCTTGTTGAGGAGAGGAAGATAGATGCTGTGATGTCTCTTTAGAACAATACATGTCTCTTTGAAAAGCCATTCTTCAATAATTAAACAAAATGTGAAGTTTGCAAATTTTTGCCATGACTGACAATGGCTTAGCATTTTTCATTATACTCTGGTCTCAGTCTTTGTGGCAGGGTGTTCTGTTACAGAGCACAGAAACAAAAGGAGAAAAAATCCCGTTGTGTGTCATTGCTGCCTTCACAAAGCTACAAATACATTAAATTCAAGATACAGTTCATTGTGCTCTTGAGCTACCAGTGACAAAGGTGTTGTGAATACCATTGAATATGAGGAAGTCATATGCCATTACATCACTGTTCAGATTGGCAGAGAAAATAGCAGTAAAACAAATGAAAACATTAGCAGCTAGGGGAATGCAAAACAGTAAGGCTTGTCTGAAAAAAAAATATAATGTAGAACTTAGATGTTATTTTTGTCATAAGTTATAAAGTTTATTTTACCTTTCTTCTGTCTTTTTTTTTCCAATTTATTTTTAAGTTCTTGTCCACGCCCATTTCATGCCCTTGAGACCAGTTAGCTTTTATTTTCTTTGACACACACTTGCAGCAGTCACAGGCAGTGACAGCAGCTTGGTAACAAGCCAGATGATGGCACTGGTTGTGTTAACATAAGATATGGGCTTCAGTGTGTCCTGAAAACAGAGTTCATTGTCTTGGATTTTATCAGACTGGCTCTCCTGAGTGTAGAGCTGGCAGTAAATTTGGTACCTCTAGAAGGAAATCCACAACAAACTGGAGCTGGATGCAGTATTCAGCAATATTCCTAGTAGTGCCTATTTCTAGTCCTGGCAACCTCGCAGACTGTTTAGAGGGCCTATTGTCTGGTACAATATTTTTTTGCTTTTTCTTTCTTTTTTTGTAAATGAAAGCAGTCATCCAGTGGTGGGGTCACAATGGCAAGTACAGAAGAAAAGTTATTGGCCTCAGCAACTGGAAGAAATATCTGTTCTGCATCGTGTTAAACTGTGCTTTTTCAGATGCATAATAAAAGTTATTTATTGACACCAATAAATTGGTATCTGTTGTATAATATCACAGATAGGCATAAGGATAATAACAAAAAGGCAGCTGGTTTAGTAAGCTCTATTTGCTGCAGAAATGTGCTGTTCTTTGTGAATTGAAATAAAAAAAGTAGGGGAGAATGTTGGGGTTATTTCCTGCTTCCTGGCATTTGCAATCATCCTTGCTTTGCAGTGTGCTTATAAAGACAATTATGTGGGTCCCATGTCAGTATTATATTTGTCATGACTAGCACCTTATTAGAGGACAGCTGCTCTTCTCTGCCCAGCACAGTTATGTAACTACCACTGATGATAATAGAAGCTGTGAGTGTAACCCTCCTGTACATTTCACCGATAGGAGATGCTGGAGCTCTTGTGGTTTCAGTTAAATAACTTAGGTTTAAAGCCAGGATCAAAATAGTGATGGATTTGGGACCATTCAGATGCTTGTTCAGAGTTCATTGCCTGTAAGGATGTTTTCAATTTCCAGCAATTATTAGTTGGCCTTTTTAACAAGGTAAGAAAGTTGCTGTCCAAATGCACAACATCTGAGTCTTTCGGAGCATTCTGAATGTCTTCACTAGAAGGCCAGGTATTCAGGACCCCAGCAGCCCAAGAGAGCCCAAGGAAGCTTGGTGTGCAGGAGATATTTCCAGCTTGTCAGCGTTTTGTAGTAACTCCTCGGTCTCTCTACAGCTACTCAGATGCTGTAAGGGTGCTTTGGCTGCTGTCACTTCTGCTGAGATCTGGACTGAATTGGAACAAAAAAGAAGAATATAGAAGTGGCACAGTGCCATCATAATGCTGTTAAGAGCTAATGTAAACTCAGCTGGAGAAAACCATTTGCAGTGAACAACAAGGTTTATTGACCATGGCAAGCCCAAGAACATATTCTCAAGAACTACCTCTTGGCATTTTTAGCTATTGTAATGAGCTTCTTATGTAAATCTGTAAGCACTTTCTTTGGGCTCAGAGCTGCCTGGTGGGCAGCCCAGACTGGTGTAAGGAATGTAAACACATGCCTCTATGTTCATGTAAGTTTCTCTTTTGTTTTTTGTTTGCTTTTCAGAGTTTGAGTAAATCGGAAATTCTGCAATACTTGAGGTGACTAATTAGATTTCTTGGTGAGCACAAGCCCTGAGTTTTTTTTGAAGGTGAAAATTATTAATCTTGAAACTACAGCATCTATTCCAGACAGTTTCCTTACTAATTTAAGACAAGGTACAAAACTACAGTGATGAATGGATTGAACAGTTAATATTTGACATTTCCTTTTATGCTTATGCCATTTAAAAATAGATGACTTCTGACAAACTGCCAATATGTTTTTATATGAATTAGAAAACCTAGACTAACAGAAAGTTGCTGCTACCTTTCAGTTTGAGGTCCCTGCAGAATGGCTGTGCTGAAAGTCTCATTTGCTTTGATGTTCAGCACGAGCACAATGATGCTAAATTGGGAGGAGCTGTTGATTCTCTCGAGAGCAGAGAGGCCCTACAGAGAGACCTCAGCAAATTAGAGGGCTGGGTAATCACCAGCCATATGAAGTTTAACAAGGGCAAGTGCTGGATGCTGCAGCTGGGATGAGGCAACCTGGAATATACATACAGGCTGGGGAATGAGACACTGAAGAGCAGCCCTGCAGAAAGGGACCTGGGGGTCCTGGTCAATGGCAAGTTGATCATGAGTCAGCAGTTCCCTGGCACCCAGGAGGGCCAACCCTGTCCTGGGAGCATCAGGTACAGCATCGCCAGCTGGGCAAGGCAGAGGACTGTCTTGCTCAGCTCTGCTCTGGGGCAGCCTCGTCTTGAGTACTGTATTTTTGTCACTGCAGTATAAGAAGTATTTAAAGCTATTAGAGAGCATCCAAAGGAGGGCCATGAGGATGGTGAAGGGCCTTGTGGGGAAACTGTGTGAGGAGTGGCTGAGGTCACTTTGTGTATTCAGCCTGGAGAAGATACTGAGGGGAGATCTTGTAGCATTGTACAGCTTCTTCATGAGGGGAAGAGGAAGAGCAGGCACTGATCTCTTCACTGTGGTGACCAGAGACAGGACCCAAGGGAATGGCATGAAGCTGTGTGTTGGTAGTAAACTTTAAAAGCTTGATTAACTTCTTTTTTATAATTAGATATTTTAAATCTCTAGAAAAAGTGCAAACTGGTGATATCAGCAGGTGCCAGAGGAGTACTTTTGAACAGCCCTTCCTGAGGCAATTTGGAAGGTATGCCTCTCATACTGAGGTGCAAGACTCATATTTTTGCCTCTATAGATTTAATGAGAACATGACTCTAATGTCTGCACCCGAGGGCCACCTGCACAATTTAGGACAAGATTTTTTCTGTTCTCGTAGATGTCTCCCTGTGTTGGTAGTGCCTTGTGATAGGACATACTCGATGTCCTCCCTGTAAGCTGTGAATGGTGGCATCTGGGGGACTGAGCCATGCTGGAATCCTTCATAACTAAACACAACGATGACTACTGAATTGCATTCTTGCAGTGTAAAATTATTTCACAGTGAATTACATCCATTTTGTACCCACATAATCCAGCAGGAAGGTGAAGGAAAAGGTCTGTTCTCATGTAAATACCTGAGACTCTTGCACTTAGAGGAGTGTTATAACTTAGAGCTTTTATCTCATTTATCTTGAAGATGTGAAATTTGTTAAGGAGTGTGCTGAGACATGCTTGCTGAGCAAAGGAATGATTAATCTTCCAGGACTGTTTCCATATAAAGTGTCAAATTACATTTATGAGGAATCTCTACATCATAGCCATCCTAGGACTTTTATATAAGGTCAGTATAAAAACACAGCCAACAAAATCACTTTAGAACATCAAATTTGATAGAGATAAAATGTGCTTAGTAAATTTTTTTTAAAGGTCAAAAAGAAAGATCATGTATTTACTTCAATTGAAATTCAGCAGGTCTTAGGTTAGAGTGACGGATAAAGAAAATAAATCTCTAGCATGATGTTATACTTGACAGAATATTGATCAGTAATTGTCTCAGTAGGAGCCAATGGTAAGCTGAAAATTTATTTACAAATTTACCTAAATAGTTCTGATTGGCATGTCTTGTACATAGGTGTACATAGCTTTACCCTTGATTTTTGTTCCACGCTTTGTCTCCACATTAATGTTTTAGCAATGTTGGACCATCCTTATTTTTTATTAAAATATTTTAGAAAATTCTGTCTTTTGGTTAATGTTCCTACAGTGTAAGAAAATAAATACTTGCTTGGACATTGTTAGCTTACTAATTTCTTGAGGAAGAGCACTGCAGTGCTTTTGCTGGATACTCCACAGAGTGAGTACTGCTACAGTAAGGAAGTTGGCCTTGGAAAGGGAAGCATTTTCAAAGGAAAGGGTGCGAATATGTATCTATGGATTCCTTCTAAAAAGACTACTCATATTTGAAAAATGTCATACAGGTATTTTCTTTTATAGCACCTTTCTTCTTGTGTCTACTTTACAGTCTCCCTATGACTGAAGAAGTAATACAAAGGTGTCCTTCCTCTTAAGGGTGGGTCATCACAGTCTTTCTCTAGTCAGCTAGTATAATCTTAAAGTAAGTATTTCTAGTGCACCGTATTGGAGATCTGTGTTATTTTCTGTACCACTTTATTTGCTGCCATACTCTCCCATGCATGCAAGCAGCTGGGAGGAATTCCCTCCAGGTACCTACCTCAGTGTCTAGGCTGCCTATCAGGATGATGGAGGCAGGCAGGGGCCTCCTGGGGGAGAATTCACTACTCTTTGTTAGAATGTAGAAACCTAATCTAGGTGCTTTAAATCATGCTCTGAAAGGACAAATGTCTCCACAAACTTGGTATAGAATATTGAATCATAAATAAAATGTCTGGAATACAGAGAATACCTGTGCTTTTTCTGCTCCCATGCAAATCTGATGTATACTTCTTTGTACTAAATATACGTTAAGTTAAAATATGGATAATTTTTTTCTTTTTTTTCCCTTTCTTTTTACCCCCCTCTATATTTCACAGAATCACAGAATGGTTGGGGTTGAAGGGATCTCTGGAGACGATCTCTCCATCTGCATAGTCCAACCCTCCTGCTAAAGCAGCCTCACCTAGAGCAGCTTCCACAGGATTATATTCAGGTGGGGCTTCACAACCCCTCTGGGCTGCCTGTTCCAGTGCTCTGACACCCTCAAAGTAAAGAAGTGTTTCTTCATGTTCAGGTGGAGTTTCCTATATTTCGGTTTGGGCCTGTTGCCCCTTGTCCTGTCACTGAGCACCACTGAAAAGATTCAGGCCCCATCTTGACATGCACATGGCTCTGCCATAACCAGATTTTTAAAGTTATATCATCTCCTTGTGGATTTGCAGAATACATCAAGGAAACAAACAAAAGAGACACTATTTCTTCAGGCTTACTTATGCAATAAGATGGATGTAATTGTAAACAGGAAAACTGTAAAATAGAGGTAATAAACTTCATCCCCTCATAATGGTGACTGAGTCTCTGCTTTCTGAGAACTGACATGCACTAATGGACTATGTGACTGTGGTTTTCTTTCATACCTTCTTTTTGTCACTGTTCATATCTTTTCCCCACTCAAGTCCTACTTGTTTTACTTCCTTGAAATGTCTCGGTAGGAAGAAATGTCACATGGAGCCACTGCTTAGTTGGTATTTTTTATATTAGCTCACCTTCAGCTGCTGCCATGAGCTATAAGCTAAGCTATATAAACAGCAAGGATTGCCTACTAAGTAGCTACAAATACACATGAAATCTTTGTAGATTGAATCACTCTTTTTGATTCTTTCACAGGTTTCTGAGTCTGCATGAATTTTCTTGGTTGCAGTCAGTCAGTGATCTATTTGGTGACAAGGCCATGTATAGCCAAATAAACCTGCCTGTATTTCACTGGACTATCTTCTTTATTCCCATAGATAATAGGGGTTAAAAATGTGAGGCACCACAACAGAAGAAAAAAAGACAGAGCTGATTCCCCCAAATACTGCACATCTTGAGGAAATGCTCCTTTAGTGAAAGAAAATCCATTGATAATAAGTGAATGAAATTACAGTAAGGCTTATTAAGGTCAAGAAGTGCAGGTAGGAAAATAAGAACTGGTCTCTGCTGTGGTAACAGCTACCATGAGATGTGGGGATGAAGGAGTGGGGAGAAGAGATAGAGGGAAGAGAAAAGAAAGAAAATACATCATCGATGGAACTAATTTTTAATTTTGGGAATTTGTTCTCAGAGGGGTTTCTTTCCCCTAGACCAACCTCTTTTTATGCTTGTATGTTTAAAAAGAACAACAGCTTTTCAGGTATTCATGGTTCAGATGAGATAAAGAGATTGAAGGAAGAAAGTCAGTTTTAAATATTTATTCAATGTATGTGTATATATATATATATATATACAGGAAATGTATGTTGATGTGTTTATCTAACAGGAAAAAATGTGTGTGTCTCAGTGATGTGTGAAGATGTCATACTTGACATTGAATTCATATTTTAAGCAGTGATGTGTCAGGTACTGCAGGTGTACTGCAGTGCATGCATGATGACACTGAATGTATCACAGAATTGGGGACTTTCAAAGAAAAACTCAAAAGAAATTTATAACTTGAGCTGGAAAATTTGGCTGCTGGGGAAAAGTAGATGGAGCTTAGGCACAGGCAGAGTCTTAATATGTTGAATAGACGGTGCATATAAGCAATGGATTACATATTCATTTTCAGCTCAGTGTTGCAACAAAGGAGACAGCAGCTTAAGAAAATATGCCTGAATGAAGTCACAGCTCTGAATGTGTGTGCTGTGGGTTTTTTAAATAGAATCCTGTTGAATTGTATAGAATCATAATCTCCTACGCTGCATGGGTGGTACTCAAGACTCTAGGTGGATGGATGATAAGTCTGATCCTAATGGAAGTCTATTAGAAAGAGATATGAATTTATCTTGCCTGTGTCATGGGTGAATTTGTCTTTAGCAGACCTACGAGTTGAGTTAATGATAAATGTTTCGTATTTATGTCATTGAATTAAATGGGAAAGGTCCTTCATTCAGCCACTTCCTATTATTATCAGTGCTAGACTGCTAACTTGGGAGAAAAAGGAAGGAGAGCAGAAGGAAAAAAAAGTAACATGGGTAATGAGTGAAGGTGACAAGACTCAGGGCTTTTCTGGGAACACAGAAATACAGAACTGCTCTTCAGAGATGGTATAATCTCCAGGAGCAAATGCAGATGGAGGGCCTCTGCTGCTGGATCTTGCTGACGAGAGATCTCTGGACATTCTTTGAGGAATTAGGAGTCCAGGGAAAGTAGAGGTTTGTTCATAGAGGGATGGACAAGCTGTTGCATGCCCACAGAGTTGGCTTTATTATGCCAGTAACCAGTATTGCTGACCATCAGAAATTGTGTTCCTTTTTGTGGAAAAATACCCTGCATTTCTGTTCATTCCAAACACCCATGGCTTACTCACCTAGCAGAGAAATCAGTTCAGGCATTTGAGCAGTGGGGGTGGAAAAAACCCATGCTTTTAGCTTATGTGCCCTATCAGCAAGCACACACATTTAAAGTTCATTTTGTAAAAAAAAAAAAAAAACCTTGAAAATATTTTTAGCCCAGTAATATAGAAGTTGTGATAAAGTCTATGGGTTATATTGAACATATTTAGAAAGTGTACTAAAATTTAGGCTTCAGCTCAGATTTTACGATAAAGGAATCAAAATAAATTGAGCACCCAGTGTAATGTCAGTAAGACACTTTTATTCAAAAATTGTATAAAAGTTGATTTTTAAAGCCCACACTAACAAGACACATGATAGAGGAAAGAATGCATTACAGTTGGGCAACTATGGTATTTTTAAGACTACCCACAGTGACATTTGGCTAAGACAAGGTAATAGTTTGCAGGGTTCTAGGGTTCTTCTACTTATGAAACTTGCTTTTTTTTGTTTTTTCACTCACTTAGCTTAGAAAAACATAAAATAATTTTCCTTTTCCATTTTTCTTTTCACTTTTTGTCAAGTATTACATGCTTTGTAGTTGCCGAATGTATAATAATTAATGTTATTTTGATTTTGTGGTGGGTTAATTCTTGCCGATCTGAGCTTTTAATATGACTAACTTGATTTTAGTACTCCTTTAAATATATCTGTGTTTGTTTCCTGGAGTTTATCAATCACATCCAAAAAAATGTAATCAAAATTTAACTATGTACTAAACTCCCTTGAAGCTTTGCTGGTATCATATTGATGTGTTTAGGTTAGATCATTTTCCCTTAATCATCTTTCCTGTGCTTGTCCTTATTTATTTTAGCTTCTACTTGGGCCTAAAGATACTTTCCTGCTTTAGCTACTTAGTAAGCTAAGAAATAGTACAGTGAAAGCTGTTTAGATTAGTTCCATGGATTTGCCTTAGGTTCTAACATAGGCTGCTTGCTTGGTTAGTCTGCTGTGACCAGGGCATGCAGAGCAGGCAGAAGTACTGGGTCATTCTGGGGGTGTGGAAGGTGTCTCATTCCCCTTCCTGGCTGGGTTTAAGTGACCACCTACTGCACACCTTAGATGCCTACATGGTGTTAAGATCCACACTTGCAGCCTGTGCAACTGAGGTTGCTCTTTCATCCCCAAGATGAAGCTTGGTGCTTTCTGCCATGGTGTGTCTGGAGCAAGAGTAGTGATAGCTGTAGTGCTGCCCAGTGTTCAAGTAGTAAGTGACTTGTTAGTTGGCACGCACAAGAAAAAAACATCCAATTGTTTGTCCTCTTGACAAGAGGGGCTGAAGCCTTCATTTCTCAGCCCTTTTCAGAGAGAGCACCCTTGCCAGCAGCCCAGGTGCAATGGGTACATTTATCCAGCTCTTACTCAGTCTGGACCAGAAACAGAGAAAGAAAGACAGAAGATGCCTGAGCTCTCTCTATGTAAAATAGAAGAATTCCCTAAAGAAATGTACCTAGACTCACTTCTTTGGACCACTCTACTCATTTTCTGTGATAGAGTTTTAAGATGCATAAACAATATTAAAACCAGATCTCTACTGGGAATTTGTTTAGTGTGGTATAGAGTCAGGTAGAAATAATCTTAGTCATTCACCCAGAGTCATGACTGAGTGGGAACTGGATCTGAGTCCTTAACCCTTGATGTTTTTCCTTTCAGGATGGAGCTTTTTAAATTTCTTCTTTGGTGAATTGGTTCAAAGATTAGCTACATTAATCATCTGCGTTACCAAAAAAGTAGATTCAGGCTCCAGTACTAAAGTCTCTTTATGAGGCAAAAGGTCTCACTAAAATATCAATTAAGTCCCTAGAAGATCCCTTATAAAGGCATACTGTTACTACAACACCAAGTCGCTATGTCAGGAAAAGCAAGATTAAGGTAGAAAGATAAAGCATAACTTTTCTTTCTTTCTTTTTTTCCCCTTACACTGTAAATTATGGTTGTTTCTCTTACTATCAGTAGTTATCTGAAAAAAGCTTTACAGGGGAAAATATCTTAAGTTTGCTTTTGTGCAGGGCAATGCTGTGAGTGTGTCACCTGCCATGGACTGTGAGTCCTTCAGAGGTGGGACATCACATGGGAGGGGCCTGTGGCAGCATCCAGAGCACTGTCACTCCTCACCGGATTGTGGTCTTTTGCCTTTGAGTATCCCTCTATGGATGTTTTATTTCTCTGAATAGCTCCTTACAGCAATGTCCAGAACTGATGAAAATACTCTGATATTTGAATTAAGACTTATTATTTTTTAGAGTAATGTTTCCTGGGTGCTCTTTTAAATGTGCCTGTACAATGTTTTGCACAGAATAATGTTTTTGCTGGACATTGTCCCATGTCTTACATGATTCTTGTGGATTCTCCAACTCAAGATATTCTATGATTCTATCTCTGGCGTCCCACAGACAGAACTGAACAGTGAATTTCCTAATCTGTCCTTCTCTTTAGCTGCACTTTTCTTTGAATCTGGGAGGAAAAAAATTGATGTGGTTTATTTGTTGCTTATCCATCTGATTACTTTGTTCTAAACTTACTGCTGTCTTCCAGACAAGGGAAAAAACCCAAAACACCAACACTAGAAGAAAAAACCCAAACCCTTGCAGTTAAAATGTATTTCTTTAATGACCTACAGTCTTCCTAAGTACTGTTATGATACTGTCAGATGGGTGTTGTGCTTTCTGGGCTTATCAAAGGTCAGTCATCGTCATGTTTCCAGTGTCTTAATCCTAACAAGTGTGCTTTCAACAGACCAATTGTGAGTTTATGAAAGCAAGACTCAAGTTTTTGAAAGCTGCCCCTGTTTTCTGTCACCCAAATCTGCTAAAATTTAAAAATAAAATGAACATCCAAATGCCTTTCTGGCAGCTTTGAAAGTCTTAACCTTATGGGGTCTCTGTTGCAATTGCCAGAGTAGCTGTTCATGAAGCTGCCAAGGGATTCAAGAAAATTATTGGTAGCCACCATTATGGTTTTGTTTTCATTGGCAAAAACATTAGTGTAGTAGCTTTGCTGTCTTGCCTCAGTTTTTAATCCAAACTGCCAGTAATAAAAAGTATGATTACTTCATTGGAAATATGCTGCTTGCTATAATTCCTGTAATCTTCTCTGTTTTATTTTCTTTTCCTTGTCTTAGTTTTATTTCTCTTATTATACAAATAAAATTAATCAGAAGATGATGTCTGGCATTTGTAAAGCTTAAACTGCACCGTCTATTTGGCAAACAGCTCAATCAGGAATCTTTTCCAGTTTTGATTTTTTTTAACTCCCATTGCTCACCTTTATTAGCATTTTGTAAATATTGTCAAAAAAGGAAGGAAATATAGTAGAAAACAGTTTCTTGACTACTTTTTAATTTCTTTCTTTTTTCTTCCATACCATCTCCCAGTAAAATTTTAAAGCATGACTTCCTATTCTATATGAAGGGATTAAATATTATGTTAAATGTGATTTGTAGAAACAGATGGGTGATAGATGCTATCACGCTAAGATGTATATCTTTAAAATACTTCCTTATATGAACGTTTACTCATGTACAAGTTATTCCCTCTATAAGGAGCTCTGATAAGTAATAATGAGGTGGGTTGACATTGGCTGAATGCCAGTTGCCCACCAAAGCATCTCTATCACTCTCCCTCCTTCCCTGGACAGGAGAGAGAAAATATAACAAAAGGCTTGTCAGTCGAGGTCAGGACAGGATGAGATCACTCACCAGTTACTGTCATGAGCAAAAAAGACTGACTCGGGGACATTAGTTTAATTTATAACCAGTCAAATCAGAGTAGAACAATTAGAAATAAAAAGTAAACCATAAAAAACCCTTCTTCTAAGACTATCAAGTTCTCTACTTCCTCCCTCCCTGTTGCGGCACAGCGGGACAGGGAATGGCGGCTGCATTCAATTCATCACACATTGTCTCTGCTGTTCCTTCCGCTACAGGAAGATGACTCCTCATACTCCCATGGCAGACAGTCCTCCACCAACTCCTCCAGTGTGAGTCCTTCCTCCAGGCTGCAGATCTTCACAGGCTGTGCCAGTGGGTCCCTTCTATGGGGCGTTGTCTTTTAGGACTTCAGGCCCCCCTACTCCAGCAGGTGTCCCCTACAGGGTCACAAGTCCTTCCATAAAACCTGCTCTGGTGTGGGCTCCTCTCTCCATGGGTGCACAGGTCCTGCCAGGAGCCTGCTCCAGTGAGGGTTTTTGTTAGTTTCAAACAAACAAACCAGTGGGAGATCACAAGTCAGGATTATAGTTTTAATAGGAAAATTAAAAATAAGTGCAATAATACAAGGAAAAAACATTGACAGAGTCGGATACAGCCTGACACCCTTTTAGGGTGGTGATAGCAGTCCAAGTGAGGTAGTTCAGTTAAAGTGGTGAGCCTGTGGAAGGTCTGGTCTCCACCTGGAGGTCCAGTGGTAGCTCTTCTCCTCTTGGAATCTAGTAGACAGGACTGCACTGGGCAGTTCCAAAGCCAGGTTATATCCAGGTGGGAATGCTTGGCTCCTCCCCCCTGGGCAGAGCATCTCACAATGGGATAAGTCCATGAGTCATGCGGTGGGTCCTTGATGGCTCATTGTCTGTTATCAGGGGTGAGTCATAGCAGGAGATAACAGCTAATGCCCCACAGCTGGTGGTAATAGAATACTAAATACATCTATATTGTAACCTAGGACAGGGTTTCCACACGGTCACAGCCTCCTTCGGATACTGCTGTGGTGTGGGATCCTCCATGGGCTGCAGGGGGATCTCTGCTCCCCTGTGGACCTCCATGTGCTACAGAGGCACAGCTTCTTCACCATGATTTGCACCATGGGCTGCAGGGGAATCTCTGTTCTGGTGTCTAGAGCACCTCCTGCCCCTTCTTCATGAATCTTGGGGTCTGCAGAGTTGTTAATCTCACATATTCTCTCTCTTTCTCTAGTTGAAGTTCCTCTGGTGGTTTTTTTTTTTTTTTTATTTTCCTCCTTCTTAAGTGCAGTATCTGAGAGGTACCACCACTGCTACTGATGGGGCTCAGCCTTGGCCAATAGCAGGTCTGTCTTGGAGCCAGCTGGAATTGGCTCTCTTGGATCTTGGGTGAAGCTTCTAGTAGCTCTTCACAGAAGCCACCCCTCCAGCTCTCTGCTGCCAAACCCTTGCCACACAAAGCCAATAGATACTAGTTATAAGAATTTGTGTGTGAGGAAAGATTAATTTAAGAAGGTATTGAAGCCTAAATTCTGTTATATTGAAAGTACATTTTCCTTCAGTTTATGTAGCACAGACACAAGAGCAGTTAAGCTGAGTTTCCTTTTATGACAAGTAATCTAGACAGTGATTATCACTGGGTCTAAAGAAAACAAAAATAGTTATGATGAAAGAAGACGTGGTGTATTTTCAGTATTTGGGTACATCTGTCCTGTTAATTTTTATGGCAGTACTGAAGTTAGACTACAGATGTTTTTTCCTAGTCATCATATAAAAATGTCAGAGAACATAGATCCCCATCTGACAAAGCTGTCAGAGCGATTATGACAGCAGGCAAGGGTATGCAGTTGTAGTAAATTATCAATGGTTATAAACTTCACAGCATTCCTAGTCACACAGAGGAATATAGATATAGGCTGGAAGTGATAATCACTGGTGCTGTTTCCTTAGGTGGCTGTAATTCTGAAGGCTCTTCCAAGAACTGATTGGAAAGCAAAAGGAACCTTTGCCTTATCTTTTGCAGCCTAGTACATAAAAGGTTTATGGCAAACAAAAAAGTATTCAGGATCTGCTTTTAGAGATTTGAAAATTTTCTTAAATACTTTTTGCTGCCAGTGATGATGCCTGCTGAGATGGAAGTTCAGATGATAGCAGTCTTCAAAACAGAGTTGAGAAGGTGACTTGGCTTTGAAGTGGTGATCCTTTAACTAAAGGTCGAGGGAACAAGTTACCATGCCTGTACATTTCAGAAATCTGTTGATCGGGGCCAGTGTGTTGTCTCTAAGCTCTATGATATTGTAAAATGGCTTTGTTTTACTACCATCTACATGATATTGTAATTGACTTTATTTAACCTATCAGGGCAAATTTGGAAAAGTATAGGTGTCTGTTGCTCACAAACACTCTTGCTCTTGTTATTTATGTATACTCATACAGTAAACATATCTGCATCTTCAGACTCTTTTACAATGCTAATCTAACTCATTACAATATTTAAAGGACAGCAGTCTCTGCATTTTATATGAACTGAAAATCTGAAGTTGCAACATTGTCATTGATTAAGCTGTAATAAATAATTGTACTGAAGTATGGTGTCAACTGATTTCTGAATGCAAAACATTCGTCTGAGAAGTTTTTTCTTCAACATTATTTTCAAGGCGCAGAAATAAATATTGTTGGAATGATCAAAGTGAATCACCCATGTTTTCCAATGCAAACTTATTTGGAAATGCTTATTATTAAGCTATATGGGAATTTGGTCTGGTGTATTAAGTTTTGAAAAAAATATACAGGCATGTTTAATCTAGAGCAACAATGATGAAACCAGTAGCTATTCTGGTAGTGAAGTGCAGTCTGGGTTAACACCTTTATTTTGGGCTATCCAGTCCACCTATTTCAGGGAATCTCTCAGAGGATAGTGCTCAGATGTTAATTAAACATCAAAATTGCAATTGTTAGGATAAATTTTAATATGTACTTTTATTTTGCTTCACCTAATATGTGTTTGCTTCACCTAAATGTATGCTTAGCTTCAAATATTTTTACTATTTCATTTATTCCTTGACTTTGACCTAGAAATTGTAGCACATACTGTAAAAGTTATAATTGAATAATATTGTATTATTTTCAATTACCACTATTCTCTAAATACTACTTAGATATTCTTACCAAATTATTATATACTGTTCTTAAAATATTTACTTTTTTTCAATGGTTGAAGTGATAGGAAAAATTTACATATAAATTACATCTCTGACTTAAAAAATGGCAGAACACACGGGACAAAAAGAAGAAAAAAGTGATTCCTCAAGTTTCTCTTCTATCGAAGGTGGCTTTCAAATTTACTACTAAAAAGTGCTCAACTGCGCAAAAAAAAAAATTAGATTTTTTTGTTACTTAAATTTTTCCCTAACAAGATTCTGACTTGAAATAGTAGCCAGAGCTCTGATACAGAGGGATACAAAAATAAAAGACTTCAAAAGCAATAATTCAGAATTTAGTCTGATTATTTTGGCTCTCATTTTTTTTTAAATGCAACTTTTTTCCACCTACCTTTACTATGCTTTAAATATGTCCTGAGAACTTTGTGATCATATGATTAAAGACAATATGGTAATGCATATCTTAATGGTGTATCATAAGCTCATAAAATGAAATCTGCAGAGGCTGCCTCATGACATTTTTCTAAAATTTGCATGTGCATTTTCTTCAAACTTTCTTATCAAATTTTTAGCTTTTTTAAAAATTGTTATTAAGAAGCACATACTGCATGTTATGCACTGACCACTGAGGTGAAATCCCTCCATTTCAACCCCTGTTAGCTGTTAGTGAGTCTGCAGAGTCTCTGGTAGCTGTTGTGTGCTGTTTGTCCTCCCTCACGTCAGTCATTAGTAGTGTCTGGTGCCTGCAGAGTGCTCTGTGGATGAGTTTCACAGCTCTGTGCTGACAGCTGAGGAGCACTGAAACTTGCAAGATGGGCGATTCCATTGACTTTGGGTCATGCAGAGATGTCCATCCCAAGCCAAAGGATGCTTCCTGTGAAACAGGGAACTTGACTCTGGAGCTGTAAGTCTTCAGCATTATCTGCTCTCAGCAGGCAGTTAAGAATCCTTTTGACAAAATGTCCTACTTTCAGAAATAGTTGCTCAAAATAGCAAGTTCTTGCCACTGATGACATGCTATGTTTGTTCTTCTGGCTGTCAAATGATCTGCTATTAGTAACCTGATAACCTCCCTAACGAACTGAGTGGTTGAGTGAAAACATGGGGTGGGGAAGAAAGCTACCATTTCCTGGATGGGCTTTCTTATTAATTATGATTTCAATTTCCTTAGTCTTCAGCATCTTCAGGGTCTAGAACAGTGCTCAGTGTATTGCAAAAATGCTGGACGACAGCAGGTCTTCAACACCAGCATTTCCTGTGACATCATGAGACTTACAATATCCAGACCATGTATCCTGCCTCATACTGCAGCAAATGTCTCCCTCCTTCATCTCTCTGTGCTGCAGAGGGTGTCATTTTTCCCTTCCCACTTCTGTACTAGGTTTGTCCACGTCCCATCTGTTGTATCCTTGCAACCCACCTACTCTTAACTCACTTGCTTTCCTAATTTGGGCCCCTTAAAATAAAAAGGCAAAGAGCTCTGCTCCAGTATATGGTTCAGTATTAGAAGTGATAAACTATGAGGCCTCTCTCTCCTAGTATCAATTTAGTCTATCTGGACCACATAATCTGAGCCCTTTTTCATACCTCTCTGTATCTGTTCTTCTTTTTCTACTTTTGCCATTGCTTCCCACTATGATCCTTCCCATTCCTTCAGGCCTCCTACTTTATTTCTGTCCTGCCTCATTTTTTTTTTTACAACCTTTTTTTCTTCCCTGTTCCTTGTTCTGCTTAGTGGGTGTCACGCTACCTCTTCCTTCATTTGGTATCATTTGGCATGAAAGCGAGTTAAAACAACATTTTATTGCATTGACACGGAAAAAACACCAAGTGGATGGAAGTCAGGTGGTGTTGTCATTTGTCAGCCTCTTCTGGATATTGCTCTTCTACCTCAGAGACATGTTTGAAGCAGTTCCTGAACTTCGCTGTATGTAGACACATCAGGTGGGGTGTGTGTTGTAAATATCCTGGTTCTGTTTCAAGTGAAGTCTGACATCCTCCCTAGGCTACCAGCTAATGAATGGAAGAAAGATGTGGCTAGTGGAGCAGAAACCATGTCAGGAGTCCAACTTTTCCTCATAAATCAACACTCTTGGAGTGAAAAATGCATAATATCTAAGCTGATAATGCTGTTGTAAATGAAGAAGGTTTGACTAGTGAGAGTGATGGTGATTGGGAAGCAAGAGGAGTAATTTCTCATGTGTACTTGTAGTCTCTGGCATGGGATTTTCTTCAATGTATGAGATGTGGTTCTTTAGAATATGAAACAAACATGAATTTAAGCTGTTAAACTTCTAATTACATAATTAACTTTTGGAGAAAAAAGTGATTGTTGGAATGTATTTTCATCTGACTTTACAAACTGTTAGGCAACCTTCCAGTCCCACATTTTGAAGTTAAGATTACTTTGCCACTTTCTAAATAAGACAAATGTAAATTTTGCAAAAGTGTGTAATGAATTCTGGTAGTTCCTGTGTCAGTTATGCTGACAGAGTGATTGATAAAATCATTATGTGATTTTGCATCATACAGTCTTGGATAACATCTTTTGAAAGAGAGCTTCATTCTTACTCAAATTGCAAATACCTTTGCGTGCCTTATTGTATACCTTGTCAGAGAATCTCATGCTGTTTGTTCTGTTCATTCTTGACTGCAAAAGCCTCTGGTTGCACTAAAGAAAAGGGAATATCACTGGATTTTCTAAAATACTGGCAGTCAGGCGTCTGCTGAGGCCAAGGGAAGTGACAAGAGATGTGTCCATAGTGGGGGTGAGGTATATGCTGTGGGGTCCCCATCTGACTGGTGCCTCACTGATACAGGTAGAATTAAGGTTGATCCATGAGGCAGCTGCTGAGGTCCTGAGGGTGCAGTTGCTGGAAGAGTTCTGACGTTGTCTGGGGTACCCACCCAATAGCATAGCACATACACAGAGGTAGTCTCACTGTTGAGGTGATTGGTCGGAATTCTGGGTGAAGAATATCCTGATACCAAAATTTCATCAACAGACCCAAGGTCTGTAGTCACAGTTCCCTCTGTGAGTCACTCAGGGGTTTAAGCAGCGATGGAATTACAGAGCAATGGCCACAGGCAATACAGCAGCTGTCACATTATCGGAATACCATGAATTCATTAATCACAAAGTTTGTTGTAATGTGATTGTCCCTGATCTGGGGGTCTGTAGTTGCCAGCAAGATTGTCAGGACTGCACTTTGACTCCCCATGGAAATAGTTTTTATTTACTGTATAATTAATTGGTAAGTTAAATGTCTGAATAATACAAGGCCTGACATTAACTTTGACGCTGGTTTTCTGGCAGCCCTTCAGGGCAGTGCTCTTCTCCCAGTGTTCCCAGCATAATTAAATATCATTCATCCTTTGAAGGACTTCTCAGGTAGGAAAGAAAGAAAAGAGAACAGTGGGAGCAGGGAGAATGCAGAAGGAAAAAAGCAGAATGGGGCTCCTTAGCATGGGGGAAAGGAGAGAGTGGGGACAGGATAGGGACGGTATTTTTGAGGCAGGTAGAGGTGTTTAACACAGGTCTGTCAGCTGTCTGAGAGCAGCTGAGGATTTCAAGATATTCAAAAGCACAGGCAAGTTACGGTATCAGCTGATGCATTAAAGTATGCTTTGCATATTTAAAAACACATCCCTGTGTCTTTCTGGTACCCTTTTTTGGTAGATGTAAGCATTAGAAAAATGTTTTAGAAGGATGAGTGACCTTCAGAAGTTCTCTGAAGTGGCCATTGCTTTCAGATAGCTCAATTTTAAAGGTATAACTTGAAATATACTAGGATATAATTTCACTGGGGTTTATAGCCACATTTTCTGTTTACTGTACTTTGGATTTTGGATTTTAAATAGTTGATTTTAAACCACAGATTTATTTGGTGACATCCATGAAATTGTTGTTCCCTTGCAAAAGTACTGGCCCAAAATGAAATTCCAGTCCCCCATGAAAGCGTTAGTAAAAAAAAAAGTACTATATTCCGAGTGCAATATGTGCATCTCATTCAATTCTGAAAGAAAGTGAAAGAACTATAATGCAAGAAGAGCATATGATGTTAATTTACATCACTGAAAGTTTGTTCTAGTGGAGTTTACAATTTCTGGTTATGTGATTGTAGTTTATAGAAATTAAAAAGCATTTTGTAGCTTACTTGTGAAAGTTTAGAATGACAACTTTGCAGTTTTCATTGAGAGTTATTGATGATAGAGTAGAAATTTACTCTTCATTGAATGTCTCTGGGTATTCAGGCTTTTTTCCCTCTTAGCAGGGATAAAAAGGAAGGCAATGGGTAGCACAGGATTTATAGAATCAAGAAGTTAAAAATACAGAAGTGAGTGTAGAATGGACCTTAGGGTAACAATCAGAAAGCATTCAAAGAACAAGTCTGTTGATGAGTTTATATATAAAAGGTAGGTATTTGTAGATAGATAGATTAGATGAGGGATCAAATCCTGGAGCTCATGGATTTACACTAGTTGAGTTTCTAGCACAGGGGGCTTGCTATTCCTTTGGGAGTCTGTTTTGCTGCTATTCTCCAATGCTACCCCTGACCAATTACAGTGAATATTACTGGCAACATGTGGAAATCCTGGATTATTATACATTATCATAAATTATCACTAAGGATCTGGTGATAATTTATGATAATGTGCATTTTCTGCAGCTTTGCTGTTGTCATTCTTCATATGCCTGTTTAAAGTACCTGATTTTTGCTGCGAGCGTAAGTGCTCAGAGCTAAATTGGGGCTGACTGCTGCCACTGCTGAGGGCGAGAGGGCCACAGAGCAGAACGTTGCTGCTTTTGACCTGAAAACTTGCCGAGCACAAGCTCCTCAGGGAGCCGCAGCTAAAGGTCTGTGGTGCCCTGAGCCCAGCAGTGCCACAGCTCTGGCATATATGTCTTTGTGCCTTGCTGAGTGTGATCCAGAGCAGAAGGCAGAAGGACCCTTTACTGCGTCTTGCTTTTCTCACTTTGTTACCTTCTTTTCGCCGCTCTGATGGAACATCAGTGAAATGCTGTACCATTTATTTACAATGCTCTATGTATTCATTAGATGTGCAGAATAAAGTAGATATATAGTGAGTCTGCGAGGAAAAAATATAATCAGGGAATCAATAGCTGAAGAAACACTGCTATTAGGCTGTCAGCTGTTCTCAGCAGCATATGGCAAAGCAAACTTCAGCCAAGTGACCTAGAAAGACGTATGCTTTATCAAGGAGTCAGCCTGCTTTTCAGGCGATAAAGTATCGCAAGTGAACGGTCGGTAGCTGTGTGCTGACCTGTGTGCTCGCCTGCCCTGCTGCAAACAGCTTCTGCTCTTGCGCCGTCTCTGCTAAAAAAACATGTAAGCTCTTACAGCTCACATGCACAGGAAAGAAGTTATTTCACTGGAACAATTTTTATTTAAGCCAGCCTTTTCCATATCTTTCCATAAAACCATCAGGGCTGTTGTTAGTGTGCCAGCAGGCAGGCTGAGGCTGCAGTCTGCTCTGCTGACCAGGGTTATAGGTGTCTGATTCACTGAGGTATCTTGATTGTCTGTACCCTTCTGCTACCTTCCTTACATGCCGTATGCTCTTTGCTTCATTTACTATCATATATTGTGTTTTCATTATGCTGAGTCCTGAGATCTGACATGGATTTTACACACTACAAAAACACTTCTATTACTGTGCTCTTCCTTATATAGGAGTTGGTGAAATAATCTCTCTGTTTAAAATTAAATTTTCAAAGCAACACTGTAATATTTAATGTTTTGAAATTAGGCTGCTTTCAAAGCTCCTACATCATACAATCGCTAAGCCTGAAGCATTGCTAGCACTAGAAATGGAAAGGAAAATATTTCAGGTATCTTTAGCAGGATGTGGATTCTCCTAGCTCATCACTTCTGTTGGTTTCCAAGCACAATAGCAATTCTTAGATCCTTCAGAAATTCAGACATGGGGCTAACTCCAGCAGGAGAATACACTTTGCACAGAAGTAAGATATTACTAATCAAACTGCTTTGATGATGTCAGAATTGGGGACTGGTTTTTCTCCGGCCTGCTGCCTGGTGCTTTCAGCATGTCAGTGGGACCTGCAGTCTTCTGAATGCGTGCATTTTTTTTCTAAAATATATGATTGCGTTCAAAGACACACGAGTGCTCTGCCACACTATTTTCTACTGACCTGCTTTGAGTAGTAGGCATGGTTTATCTTGAACACTCCAGAGGCCTGCTGGCAGGGCTAAAATGCAATTAATTAACTAAAAGTAATATCATGATGAGTAAAGAACAAAATGTTGAATATTCTTTGCATGTGCATCTCCTAGCTTCGTAATGTGTGCAAATCTGAGTATTCATTTAATGTATTTTTTTCCTGAGTATTTCATTTTCCCTGTTTCTTCACCTGCTTCCAGAAAGCTCATAATTGACAAACAATGAGGCCCACATGTTCATCAGTACTATTGAAAGTGCATAATTAATAGCAGGAGAAAGGTGTTACTCTAAGTGCAGATCAACTGCTAGTGGTTGATCTAGCAAGAACAACTAGCAAGATCAACCTTGCTAGTGGTCAGCAAGGTTTTGGAGATACAACATCAGTGGTACAGAGCGAATCAGAATTCATTTAAATGGTTTTGAGGGGCATGCCTAGTAGCACTTGAACAGTAAGAGCTCTAACTGGTGGAACATGCTTGCTCTGTAAAGAAAAGAGTGCAATCAGTAGTGTAATGCACACATATAGATATATAGGTGCATAGAAACACGTATCTATGGGCATATGGAGCTGGGAAGTTCCAGTATCAAAGGCAAACCAAAAGGGACAGAATGAATTTTGACAGGAAACCATTGCATGCTTCTTTCTTTGGCTGTGCAGAACCTGGCTTATTATTTCTGCTCTGACTGGTGATAACTCCTTGCCAGATTGCATATGTCAGACCTTCAACCCAGGCTCTTTGATCAGCTTATGATGATATTTTCCTCCTCCCCACCTACCCTTACGCTTCTGGATATCAGCGAGTCTGTAGTATTTTTCTTTTAAATTTGACATTTGTGCATTTTCACATTGACAGTTTGTTTTTATTCTGCAAGAATGCATGTTTTTGCCCCCTTTTTGGCTTTTTGGTTTTTTTAATTACTGCCCCTGACTAGCTAGCCAGCTTGTTTCTAGCAGATTGGCTCCTTATCTGCCAAGAAAGAGGCAATCAAAATTATGCAGAACTTCTCTGTACAAACTGGATTATCATTACACCAAGCTCAAGCTTTCTGTTTTATAAAATATTTCCTTCCATAGCTGATTTACTTCCACAGCCTTTTGCTTCCTTTCCTCCCTCCCCCTGCCTTCCCAATCTCGTTTGTGGAACAGACAGGCTTGCCAGGGAAAAAAAAATAATCCTGTCCTTCATTGCCCTTTTAAATTAATTCTCTGTTGTCTGCGAATGACTGAAGCAAATAGTACTTATATTAAAATCTGTAGCCCTGTGGGTTCTGATGATTTTAGAAATCTGTTCAGAGCACAATACTGGGAAACCATCATATCATCCTCCTGGGCATCAACCTCTTACAGATTTGTTTACTGTTTTTCATAGAGTAGAAACTTAAACAAGGATCAAGTGACATCCTTAGAAAGTTGGTGATCTCTTCATTAATACACTTACAGCCTTTGGGCTGGCCTTCAGAATTATCTGTTCTACCCATGTGTTCGCAATTTCAGGGATCTTTAGTGAAATTTCTAAACCGAGAAGCTGATATTGCTGATTTGTTGGTTTTTTTTTCAGTTTGGTTTATTTGCTTATTTGTTTTTCATGGAAGCTTTTAGCTCTGTAGAATGTCACCTGGTTTATTAGCTTCTGGTAAATTAATTGCAAATATCTCTGATTTTCAGTCTCTCTTATTCTTTATATATTCTTTGGTTCCTGAATCTTGTGTGCTAATGTTTCATTTTAGTATATTTTTCAGGTTCTCGTCCTTTTAAATTGTTTTAAAACTGTACTTTGTTTTTTCTAGATATTTATTTAAACACTTACTCCAATAGAATTTCACAATGTCTTGTCTGAAGCCAGAAAGCATGTTTTGGGGTTGTTTGGGGGTTTTGCTTGTTTGTGTGTTTGGTTGTTTTTTGGGGCAGGTCTGATTGTTGGCTCTTGTGTTTGTGGTGATACTCCTATCACTGGACTAAAATAAAATCTTTAAGCAGAATTACAATGGGAGTGTTTTTGTTGTCCTCGTGTATTTCAGACAAGAACAGATACTATGATTTGCTCTTTTTTGTCTTTGCAAAGAGACGCTGGAATGAAGGATTACATTCAGGGTAATATCACTTTGCTGGTTGTTTTGTAGCAAGATTAAGGGAAGAGGTGAGGGGAGGCCAATATACCTACTCCATTTAATGACTATCTCATAGCTACCATTACTGGAAAAGAACATAACATGGAGAGCATTGGTTGAGCAGAACAGCAAACTCTGGTGACCGGTATTATAAGGAAGTTGTTCGATTTTTGGAGAGCTCCCCCATGAAGAAGACCAAAGGACTTTTTTTATAATGTGAACCTTATGGTACAGGAAATTGCTCTGCAATTCAGTGTTTCACTGAGGGAGTATTTCACTTTTCTCTTGGTTGTACATGCCTTCAGTGCCATGGCACAGGATCGCGGGACTCCCATGACTTGTGATTTTCAGGGCCTTGGGAGCTGCTCCATGATGCTGTCCCTTGGTCTGGGCCCTTATGTGTGACCTGGTCACCTGAAATCACAGATGCACAAAGAACCTGGCTTACACCAAGGTGTCATTTGTACCTCACAAAGAAGCAGAGGTGTGGCAGTGGCGATAAGGGTTATCCATATCCAAGTATAAACTATTTATTTTGGCTCACTGAAGGGTAAGGTCTGTCTCTTATCTCCTGCCTGGATAACTATTTTGTTATGAGTTTTGAAGGCAGGTGGCTTGGGGCCCCTTCTCAAATGTGTATCATAGATAGCACCGTCATTTTCCCCTAGTGAAATGACTTTGCAATCAGACCAACCAATTGCCAGAAATAAACCAGATTAACACCTTCATTATCTGTCCCTAATTAAAATAAAATCCTTAAACCTTGAGTAATTTGGAAACAAAGGAGTCAGGAAAGTTAATTACCAAGAAGGGCATGTTTAGAGTAAGATGAGAGACAGGTTTCCTGCGTATGTATATATTGGGTTTGGGTTTGGTTTTTTTTCCTACCTATGGAGGTAATAAAGAGTTTAACTTGAAGCTTAGTAGCATATATGATGAGTGAGGAAAGGGGGTAAGTGTGGATTTTGCCACTGACTTTTTAAGACTGAGATCTAGGAAAAAGGTAACTGACGAGTTACAAAATGGTAGCATCTAAACGTAATGTGGTTGATATATTAATTTAAACATATACATTCATAAGTTTTGATCCATAATAAAGTTGGAATATGAAAATGTGAAGTTTGACACTTTTTCAGTGTTAGGTTTTCCTCCTGATGTTTTAGAAAGCCACTATAAGGTGTAATTTAAACATAAAATTTATTATGCTAGTTTCCATACCCAACTTATTTTTACATTCCAAAGTAAATGGCTATCATGGAAAATTCTGTATTGAACGCTTGTGTTTTAAGTTTAATTAAGCTTTTGTTATGTTTTGTTTTCAACTTTTGATTGTAGCCATTTATAATTTATCCTCTCTATGATAATACATGAAGAAAATCCACTAAGAAGAATATTCTTAATTAAACTTGGAGGGATGGATGGTACTTTCTTTCTTCTCAGTGAGATCACCTATAGGATATGTCTGAAACACAAATGACTTTATCTAAAATACAGCTAAACCTAATTTAACTAATGTAGTTACTAGCTACTCCTAACATCTGTGAAAATTATTTCCCTCCAGGCTATTTTAATGTCAGCTTGCTATTTGGGACTAATTGTGAACATGTGATAATCATCACACATTATGTAAAATAAGAGAGCAAGAGCAAGGACAAGGTATACGAGGTAGGTTATCTTAATAGCCTAAAATTACTTACTCTTCAGTTTTGCTTTGTCACTTTCTCTATTCATATATTTTCAGTTTATATAAATAACCTGTGTCTGTGTTTCCTTTGGCTTGGAGTTCCACAGAGAAAAAGAGAACATGAAATCTTTGTGTGAGAGGAATAATTTTCTTTCCCAGAGGAAAGTAACTCAGCTAAAGTGAATAACACTGAAAAGCCAATTTTCTGAAAAGACGAGTCTCTTGCAAACAGCCCACAGGTATTCTCGTTCCATTTAGTATGAAGAGTATAAATGCTTGAAACCAAACTAGATCAATGGTCTGGTTTTGGGTGTGTGCACATTTGTCAAACACTATGGTTGAGTCTTCACTGAACTTTGAATCCTGCATGTAGTGCTGGAAATAGACTGTTGGGCAAGTAAAAGTGCAATTCTTCATCTAATATGTGTGCAAATCTAGACATATGGTGTAACTCTGTCTTCCACTGATGGTGGAAGAGTGTCCATAGAACTCGTTCTTTAATGGCATGAATAGCACCTGGGACAGGACAACCCTGAATGTACAAATCGGGGAATGCGATGCTGGAGAGCAGTGCCATGGAAAGGGACCTGGGGGTCCTGGTTGATGGCAAGTTGATAATGAGTCAGCAGTGCCCTGGTAGCCAGGAGGGCTAAACATGTCCTGGGGTGCATCAGGCACAGCATGACCAGCTGGGCAAGGGAGGGGATTGTCCTGCTCTGCTCTGCACTGGGGCAGCCTCACCTTGAATATTGTATTTTTAGCACCACAGTATAAGACGGATTTAAAGCTATTAGAGAGCATCCAAAGGAGGGCCTTGAGGGGAAACTGTGTGAGGAGTGGCTGAGGTCACTTTGTGTATTCAGCCTGGAGGAGACTGAGGGGAGACCTCATAGCATTGTACAGCTTCCTCATGAGGGGAAGAGGAGGAGCAGGCACTGATCTCTTCACTGTGGTGACCAGAGACAGGACCTGAGGGAATGGCCTGAAATTGTGTCAGGGAAGGTTTAGTTTAGATATTAGAAAAATGTTTCTCCCCCAGTGGGTGGTTGAGCATGGTAAGAGGCTCTCCAGGGAAGTGGTCACAGCACCAAGCCTGAGAATTATAGGAGAGTTTGGGCAGTGCTCTTAGGCACATGGCGTGATCATTGGGGATGGTGCTGTGCAGGGCTAAGAGTTGGACTTGGCCATCCTTGTGGCTCCTGTCCAATTCAAAATATTCTACAAATCTATGATTCTTTCATTCTGTGATTCTATGATCAAGAGCACCACCTTATTGACAGTCAAACCACTTTCTGAAATAACTATAATAAATCAAAGTATAAAACCTCTCTTGTGTGTTACTTCTAGCCTTCCTGTTCTGTGAGTGTTGAATTTTATGTGGTTCTGACTTGAAAAGCAATTCTCTAAAAATTACATAACAAGGTTCCATTTTGTATCATCTTTTTGCCTCTCATAAGTACACAACTTACAAGTAAAGCAGTATTATTTTTTTAATGCATCTTTAACCATCTACCAACATATCTGGGATTGAGTACTGAGATTCTGACCATGGGTTGTTTATATTACTGAGAGGTTTTCCAGGTGAATCATGTGTTCAGGACCTTAGTATTTGCATCAGATCAGAGTTAGCAAGCTGTCCTGGTGACTCAGGAATGAAAAGCTCCAGTTTGTGCTGTCTGTGTTAGCTCAAGAGGTTTCATAGGACTAAAGTGCAGTTTTCATTTTCATCTTGGTTGATTACATATTGCACTAGTCCATGTGAAATGTAATACTATGATGCACCCTGGTTCTGCAGTGGTATTTCTTTAACAATTCCCAGTGGAAAGCTGTGGCCTGCCTTATGGCCAATTTGCTGCCAAAAACTGGAATGGGATGGTTGCAGCTGATTTCTACCTGAGAAAGGCTTCAAGTACCATGATGGTATTGGTAGAATGATTGTGCTCCAGGAGTTTTGTAAAAGAGGCGGCAGAAAATAGTAGGGTGATGAGAAAGACAGAGTAAAGACAAATGTCTTTCCAGAATTCAGAGCTGAACTCTGGTGCAGACTGAGAGAGCAGTCATGATGCTGGTTATTCAAGCAGAATGGACCTGTTGAGTAAGGACAACTTTTTAACAGACAATCAGTTTTTAAAGGTATTTAAATGATGAGCTAATACTGATTTCACCAAGGGTTAAATGCTTCAATAACATATCTTTATTATTTAACATGCATTGATATCTTTGCTGTCTTTTGTGCTGTATGACGTGCATAGGCATCTAAATGGTAGGAAGAGCTGTGCAAATAAAGATACACTGAGAGAGAATATCCTCATTCATTATAAAATGACCTTTAGAAAATACATGATGTATTAAAAAATTGCTGCCAAGATAATATGACCTACTACACCCATGCTAGACACCAATCTAAACAGAAACTTTTGTTAAATTATGTTTTATTTTGTTTATTATAATTTATGTTTTATTTTGTTAAATTATGTGAATTTTATTCCTATTTCTCCAGTGTATTTATCAAGCAGTGATGTACAACTGACAGTACTACTCAATGGCAGAGAATTTTGTTGTTAAGCATCAATGTCCTGGCTAGAATTCTACATTTTCCATCAATCTTTGTTGTCAGGTTATTATAGATTATCCATGGTTGTACAGGGTTCTGTTATTTAATGGCATGTGGTAGATATGACACAATATCTGATGTGATGGTAGACACATGCATTTGTGTTGTGCGTTAAACATCATTACTGCCTGACATTTTAGGTCAATCAGCATCTGGAATGCAAATGTTGCTATTCAATGCCTAAAATTAATGTGAAGCTATCCTAAGTAGTTGTTTATTTGAATGTCATTACTTTAATTGGACTGCACAGAATCCTGTCAAAATTATTAAGGCTGTTGTAAGAGGAGCAGTAGGTTGAATGCGCTGCTTGTAACCTGCGACTGTAAATGTATTCCTGAGCAATTTCCAAAGATATATTGTGTTGGAAGTTTAGGTATAAGTATACTACAATCACCAAAGTACCTGAATTATTGTAATGCTAAATGACCCATAATTTAACCATTAATTGTTGGGAAGAAAAAAGTGGGGAAATCTTCTTTTTTACTCACATGGAGATTAAGCTGAATTCTCTGCAGTAGGTGTGGTAGTATTTGCAAGTTAAAAGGATGTCTTTGATCCCAAATCACAGTTGTTCTAGGACCATTTCAGTCATGTTTTCTTAAAGATTTTTCTGTGTTTCTATAAAACATTAAATGTTCACTTCAGCTGGTAAAAAAGCTTTCACTGTTTTTTTGAGAATATGAAAAATGATGGTTTAATTAGAATACAAATGATGAAGATAGGAACTGAAATGCCGCTTCAAATTATTGTTAACTGAATAATCTCACTTTTACAACATGCAGTGTACAAACATGTATAAGAAGCATTTTGTCTGATGCCAGTTGTTTGCAAATGGTTCTTTGAAGGCACATGAGTGATGAGTATCAACTCTAAATTGTTTATCTGCCCTATATGGCTTCAACATGTGAAAAAAACATGGTTGGTCCCATTCTTCATGGATGCTGAGTTTTTTTTTTACTGTGTTTTTTATCCATAGACTAGTGTGTCAAGCCAATACAAATTCAATTTCAGGTCATGTTCCACCTATATGATAGAGTCTCCTAAATCCTCAAATTTAAATTTCTACATTAGCAGAGGTTAAGCAGGCTGGTTTTGCAACCAAAGTTTCTGTTTTAGCAAGGTAGAGCAGCTGAAGCTCTGGACATGGAAATGTGCTTCACAGGTAGGGAAATGAGTCCAAGGCATAGGTCTGCAAGAATACAGCAACTGGGGTTCCCTGTTGACTTAGCTAAAAGCATCAAGCTATTTAAATTTTTACCAATTCTTTACCATTTGAAACTTCTGAAATATTGAATGTATTTAATTTAAAATATTAGACTTAAATATCTAAAATATTCAGCTGACATCTTAATATGTCATCACTGCATATAAACACAGGCTGTAACATTTTCAGTCTGTCTATTCTGTAGCTGGTAGTCCTTAGTGGCTGTAATGGAGTTGTAATAATGTAAAAAAATTTGATTAAGGATTTTTTTTTTTTAAACTACATGTACTTTTTTTTAGATTTCCCATAATGGCTCCAGTGTGTAAACATGTAATTATGGAGCTTTCTTAAATGCTTACTATTTACTCAATAGGCTGTGAGGGCTACAGAAGGAGCTCTTTATTGCTTTGCAGATCATTGAACTTACAGACTGTGTAATAGCTCCTTTGAAGCCAACATGCGCTGTTTTAATGTGGGTGCTGTGTGGAGTCCACATGCCCACATCCCATTTTAAAGAAAGAATAGTAAAATGATCTTCTCTTAATAGAAAAAGCAGTTGCTTCACACTATGGGAGACTTCAAATGTTGTTTTAGAGTACAGAAACCCTTACTGATTTAGGCAGATAGGGTTTAGGTTTTTGTTAGTTATTTTGTGACTTTTTTTAGGCTGTATGACCCAGATTGACATTTTTGCAGCTAAATATGACTAACTTAATATAGAGCTTCATGAAAGAAAACATTGACATGATTTAACATTTGGAACATGAATAAACCCCTACAGAGAGTCCTTGCCAAATTAGAGAGAGGGGCAATCATCAACTGTATGAAGTTTAACAAGGGCAAGTGCTAGATTCTGCACCTGAGATGGGGCAACCCTGGGTGTGTGCATAGACTGGGGAATGAGGGGCTGGAGAGGAGCCCCATGGAAAGGGACCTGGGGGTCCTGGTCAGTGGCAGATTGATCATGAGTCAGCAATGCCCTGGCAGCCAGGAGGGCCAAACATGTCCTGGGGTGCATCAGGCACAGCATCACCAGCCAGGCAAGGGAGGGGATTGTCCTGCTCTGCTCTGCACTGGGGCAGCCTCACCTTGAGTCCTTTGTGCAGTTTTGGGTGTGACAATGTAAAAAAGACATTAGGCTGTTAGAGAGCATCCAAAGGAGGGCCGTGAAGCTGTTGAAGGGTCTGGAGGGGAAGCCATATGAGGAGCAGCTGAGGTGACTTGGTCTGGTCAGCGTGGAGAAGAGGAGACTGAGATGCGACCTCATTATGGTCTTCACCATTTTCATGAGGGGAAGCTGAGGGGCAGGTGCCAATCTCTTCACTTTCATGAGCAGTGACAGGACCCAAGGGAACTGCATGAAGTTGAGGTGGGGGAGTTTTAATTTGGATATCAGGAAAAGGTTTTTCACCCAGAGGGAGTTTGGGCACTGGAACAGCTCCCCAGGGAAGTGGTCACAGCACCAAGTCTGACAGAGTTCAAGAAGTGTTTGGACAATGCTCTCAGGCACATGGTGTGACTCTTAGGGTGTCCTGTGCAGGGCCAGGAAGTGGACTTGATGATCCTTGTGGTCCCTTCAAACTCAGCATATTCTATGATTTTATGATAAACTTTAGGAATCTGATGCTATTAAGCTTCCAAGTGCTGGTAGGGGAAAGATGCCAAGCTGGGGATTAGGAAAGACAGGAATGGTGTTGGGACAGAATCTGTTTTGCCTGCAGTTACTGGTAATAGTCAACAGTGTTTACCTTCTGTTTAACTTCCCAGTTTCCGTGCTGGACCTGATCACTGAGGTGCCTGACGTGCAAACCACTGGGGCTGTGTTCTTAATAAGCTCTTTCACCTCTTTCCAGGCCAGAGGTGAACAGGGAGAAGGCAGGACCAATTTTCTGCATTAATGAGGGAGAGAAATGCTGTGTAGATATTCAGAAAAATCAGGGCATCAAGAAGAAGGACCATGTTTGAAGCACTTGCCAAACTGGAGGGTGAATGCAGCTGGCAGTCCATGGAGGGGAAGAAAAGCATCTGGTAGGTGATATGGAGACAATTGTGGGAGAAATTAAATGCTTTGTTAGGTCTTCAGAAGTGATAGTATGGTTGTTGCTGTGTTCTAAAAGCTGGCATCAAATAGAAGTTAAAGAAGTTATTTCTGCAGTAAAAAGGGGAGAAAATGCACACTATTGTGAAGACCTCTGTGGTGCTCCTGAGCAGTATGGGAGCAGAAGATCAAAGCTTCCATTTTCATAGTTTCATTTAACTTCTCTTATATTTAATTAGCTATATCCAGATGCATGAGAAATTATGTCTGAAGAGCAAAGGTGGTAAAAATTCTGAGTCTGACAAGACTAATGAGCTAAAAATCAGCACATATTCTGATGACAGAAAAGGGGGTATTATTCTGTTCTTTTGTAACTGCTTGTGTCTACCAAGTGCCTGAAAGCAAAATCAAACTCTATCACAATATAAATCTTTTTGCAAGGGAAAGGAGATGGATCATTTCAATAAGTGTATTGTAAATACCTGAATTTCATGTGCAAGTTTAAAGAAAAATGTTTCTCACAAATGAAGAATGGATGAGTTTGGAAAGTAACTGTGCCTAAATAAGAAAGCTAGCATTCAAGCTGGAGAATTTAATTAAGCGTAAACTGCAACAATCTGTTAAGATATTTGAGATGAGAGTGTTGTGAATGAAGAGTTTGCTGTAATTTCAACATGGATGTCAAAGTTAGATACAGCACCATCAACTGGGAATAACAACACTGTCAGACTTTATGTATGTCTTTCATTTTGTTTTTATGATGTAGTGTAATGATGTTTTGTTAGCTGACTAATTTGTTGATGTTCCACTGTATACAAAAGGGCTATTAGATGCACCAACATAAAAACCTTTTCTATTAGTCATTCACAGAAGAGTTTATTAAAAGGCAACATTGTAAATATATGATTGGTTCCTAATCCAGTTTGTGGATCCCTTCAAACTCGGCATATTCTATGATTTTATGATAGTTTGTTACTGGTGGCACTAATAGGCGTTGACTTGGTAGAGATGAATAATGTTCTGTCTCTTCTCAGCCCTTGAATAGGCTTTTCCAGAACCAGCCACAGGATGCACTGATTTTACCTTTTAGTGAAACAGGTGCTCTACATCAGCCCCTTGCAGTTTAGAGCTTTACAGAATTATCCTCTTTAAAAATATGTGACACAATCATCTAAGAAATATAAAGAAAAGGAGACAGTTCCTCCTGTATTCAGCTTGGGGTTTTTTTACCCTAAAATGAACTGAAAGTCACTGAAAGTGAAAGAGATAAAAATAATGACGTTTAAGTCATCAGAATTCTAAGTCTGTATCTCATAGGGACAGGTGGTTAGACGAATTCATATCCTTCAAGAAGATACCGATATTCTGAAGAGTGTTGTTATAAAGATTTTGTGAAGAGAGGATGGAGAAAAAAACAAATAGCCTTTTCCCTAGGAAGTGGCATGTGAAATAGGGCTACATATTTAAAGAGGACCCATCAAAATAAAACTACTTACAGGTGCAAGGGAAGATGAAAAAGCAAACTGGTTTTGGAAAGTGTCTGTCCAGTTCAGACTTCTGTCTTATGTTGGGATGAATTGTCCACAGGATAAACCTATTTGTTTCCACTCACCATAGGCAGCAGCAAGTTTCTAGTTCAGATATAACCAAATTATTTATAGAGTTTTGAAGTCAGATGACACAGATTTCACCATGACTTTGTTAACTATGAAAGCCCTTGTGCGTCACTTTCATTTATTGTGTATTGAATGTATTGCTCAAAAATCTCCGTAATCTCATGCATAGCAACTTTCAGAAGTTAATTCTATTGCTGTTTGTAAGGCAAACAAATAAGTTCATTGTGTGTTCAGTATGAAGCCTACTGTGTCAATGTAAGCAACATTTCAAAATGCCTCTCAGTAGAACACACATCAGTGAAAAGTGCATGGAAAACCTTTCATCCCAGGAACGTACATTTTGCTAATCTATTGTTTATTCCAACACTGATTGTTCCTTCAACTGCATGGATAAAATCATACTCCATCCCCCATCTCCCAAATCTGTTAATCCCCTACTGTTTTGTAAGCACCTCCAATAAAAGAGATGGAGTTGCATTTCCAGTATCACCTTAATCAGTCTCTGTTAAAAATGACTGGGGATTCTCTATTGAAAAGTAAAACAAAAATATAACATGTACAGGAAGCTCACATTTGAAGTCCTCAGGCTGTGCCTTGTTTCAAAATACTTTTGTTTGTGTACTGCTGTAGCATAAGTAAACACCAAAACCATCTCTAAATTCTTCAGCTATGAAGTTTTGAGTCATTTTAATAAAATAACATTTTTTTGCAGAGGGAAAAATTTATCTTAGTCATAATCTTTGCTATCTACACCTTTAGAAGCAGACAGGTGAAACACCCTTAAGAAGTAGTGCACTTCTTAGAATAATGTCATGGGGAAGATTCAGCCATCAGGGAATGCAGGTGGCCTGGAAAGTTCCAGGTCATTGGAGAGCACCTGAAGGGGAGCTGGGTCTGAAGCTCTCCTTGGGACAGGTGGTTGTCCTAGGCTACAGGGGACCACAGGAAGATGCTGGAGATATGTAGGTGGAGCTGCACATGTTGAGAGTTAGAGTGATTCAGTCAGACAGACTGGTGTGGTGGTGAGAAGGACTGTCATTAAGCCTGCAAAATGGTCAAGGCTGTGTAAGCTGGAGACATTATTGACATTCCAGCTTCCTGTTCATGCTTTCCCCTGCCTCCACCATGTTTCTCTTCATCCATTCCTCTCCTACTGCAGCCAGTTGGATAATGGATTAGAAGAAATAGTTGGGGAGAGTCAGTCAGTTCACAGCAAGTTGAGATTCAGCATCACAATGAGTCATTACATTTTATTCAAGTGAAGAGTGAAGAACTTCTTTGGGCTGTGCACAAAGATTTGCTGAGGTGATTCTCTTTCCGTTTCTGCCGCATGCCCAAGCTTGTGGATTTCCTTATACAGAGTAGTTTGTGTTCATTCTTATTTTATTTTAAGCATTACTGATCATTACTTTATTCTTTCTCTGATTCATCCTTGCCTTTCCAGACCTATTGATTTTGAAAATGGCAGCACGCTACTGAGCTCCAGCCATACATCAGATTTGTTTCTCCCTGTTCATGAATTACAATCCTGTGACTCACCCAGAGCTGCCAAGAAGATAATTGAATCAAGTCACCATAAGCTTCTGGAGTACAATTCTTATCAGCACATATTGGCAGTTTTATGAACTTACTTAAAATGCAAGACAAAGAAATCTGAACGTGTTGACAAATTAGAGGGATTAAACCCACTCCCCAGTAAATTAAAAAAAAAAAAAAAACCAAACCAAAATTAAACAGCATCTTCAGGTACTTTAAGAGTCTTGAGGGAAAGGACATGGAGCATGGATTGGTTCAAAAAGAGAAAGAACTGAGCTTCTAGTCACATTTGGAAGGCATTTTGGAATTGCCATTTATGGTATCAGTGTGTCTCAGGATCACCTGCAAAACTAACAATGCAATCTTCTACACTGAGAAAAAATAGTAATGAAGACATTGTAGAAAGAATTAGTCCTTTCTCTGAGTACTAGGCTAGGAATGAAAAAGGGAGAGATTTGCAAAATGTTACCTTATAAACCAGACTGCCAGAGAGAATGGTTGTGCATTTCCTGCAATGTGTCCAGCAGCACTGATTAGGTAATAAGTGGTGGTTTTGGAGTATCAGCAATAAATCTGTACAGACCTTTTCTGTCAAAATGTTTTTTTCAGAAAAAAGCCCCAGTGCTTTGTCAGAATTACAGTTTAGGTGAAATTTGTAAAGTTAACCCTATACAAGCACCTGCACTGTCTTATCAAGATATGGGATAGCTTGTGCTGAAACACTTCCATAGGAGATGAAACTCAGGTTAGTGTCTCTGCTATGCTTAATTTAAAGCTTGGTCTCACAGGTGTCAAGAAGGTGTGCTGATCTCAAGACTATTTTCTGTTCAGTGTTTTTGTCTTAATTTATTTTAGGATTTTGGGTTAGTTCCTGTGCTAAATGTAGAAAGATTTTGAAATTGTGACATTTTTGTGGAGTGAAGCTCTGCTTCTCTCTCATTCTGTATTTGCCAGCTGGTGTACAGCAGAGTGATCCTAAAGCTATACATGCAATTTGCCAGTTGAAAAGACAGATTTCAGCTGTCCTTCCCTACTCCTGTGCCACCTGGAACCTAGGGACAGTGCAATATCTGCCAATATTGTTAATGCTCTTGTTAAATATTGTTAATTGTTAATTATCTTGTTAATGCTCTTGAAGAGGCATATAGTTTGTTAATTGTGTTATGAGATTGTATGAGACTGAAAGAAATTGTAAATACTACTGAAGTAAAGAAAATGATGGATAAAAAGAGCAAGGAATGGTGCCATCCTTCAAATTAACAGGGGAACAGCCATTCACTTTTGAGCAATGTATCTTAAGTGGCTGTAATATCTTGGCTCAGGGAGGTGACAGTTCAGTTCTATACATGGTGTATTGGGGCACAGGGACATTTGAAAAGGTTGCTTAATTTATTGGTATGCTTTAACAAGCTTGTCAGGAAACTCCAAATCTTGAATTGGTGAGGGGTTGCCAAATAGTGAACTTCTGACATAAAACCTTGTACAATGTTGCTGAGCAGCACACAGAACCACATCTTCAGAATTTCCATCTGAGAAATTTGTAAATATTCTGGTGCAGCCACAGTGTTTTTGTTGAGGTTTTTTCTTTAGTTCTTTTTTTAAAAGTGGTCTGTAAAAACAGGATAGAAAAATGTTTTGGCCCAAACCTTCCACTAGCAATATATAGAAATGAAATATTACAGTTAATGAGCCACATAAATTTACCATTAATGTGCAATTCTGATCTGCATTTTCTTACTAAAATTCCTGTAATTATATTGGAATGAGTTTTGTGCTTACACTGTTTCAGATAGGACTTGGGTGACCCATAAGCTATGTAGTGATTCTCTGCAAGATTTGCTTTTGCCTCCAGCAGAGAACAGAGCAAAATTTGATCGATAGATAGATAGTTAGATAGATAATCTAAACAGGAGCATGTGGAAATGCTATTCTGTGAGTTTTATGTTGGGTTCTTAGTCTCCAGATTAGCAGACGTGCAAATTATCGTATGTGCAAGACATGTAGAGAAGGAACTGGTTGACTTCTGATTGATCATGCCAGAATGTATTTCTTAAGATCTGTTATTCAGTTTCATCTCATCTGTTTTGTTCCAAAATACCTTCAATAGAATCTATGAAGAATTCAACAACTCTTTTTTTTTTTCTCTTTGTATGTCTGGCACATTCACTCATGGACCTTTTTAAATTAAAAACAAATCACCATATTATTCCAGTGAAAGATGAAAATTTCTATTCTTATGTTCAGTTTTAAAGTTTATGTTTCATTAGCTTTGTAGATCTCTGATCCTTTAAAATCTTTCAGAATTTGACAATAAAAACATTTACCTACAGTGGAAACAAAAAAAACCTGAGCTCCCAAAACGTCAATAAAACTTTACAGAAGGTTCAAGTAACATGACCCAAGCTCTCCTTTAATAGGCTGCAGTTAATCCACCCTATCCAAAAGTCATTAGTGTGCCCAGTGTCTGGAAACACCATCTTCTGCTTTTGGGAAGGCTATTGTACCAATCATTGAGCATATTTTATCGAAAGAAAAACATCATGTTTTAAAATCTCGTAGCCTAAACATGCTGCCAGTAGTTATAGTAGGATTTCACCCTTTTCCTCAGCTATCCATCTCTGTAATTAGGACTAGGTTTTAAAATTAAATTATTTGATTTGACGTTTGTGTTAAATCACAGGAGCTAGAAGGTTAAATACTTTGTCCTGCCAGGAAACATTGTATCAAAAACAGTAGACAGCCAACAAAGTGCTTGTTCAACTGCTCAAATAGGTATTCAGGTGAAATTCTTGAGCCACATAAAATCACATTTGATGACTGCTGAGCTTAACACTGCAGTAGGAATTATGGCACAAACCTCAGCAGGAAGGTCAGGGGGACACTACTGCTGCAGCCTTTGGGTCAGAGGCAAAAAGATCTGTTAAAGAAGGATCTCTTTGGAACAAATACAGACTTCTGAAAAAACACAGGATTATGTGTCCAAAGAGATGATGACTATTATAGAAGACACAGCTGGGACAAAGCCTGTACCTTATTACTGATACTGAATATCCTATAAGAAAATGCTGCTCTGTTAAAAGATAATTAGGAGCAAACACTTTAAACTGCTATATTACTCAGAGCTAAAATGATCTAATGAGGTATCATATATATTATGCAAGGAGTTTAATAAAAATCTCATAACAATTTGTGTAACTTGGCTAGAGAATTTTTCCCAAATGGAAGGAGAGATTATCCTCTAATCATTATTAAAAAAATAAAATTGAAATAAACGCAGGAAGTGTTAGGAACTGTGCAGCATATCTTAATAGACTATTACAAAGAGGAGGTTATATGGCAGATACTTAGAGCAGTTACACCTAAGAAAACAAAGAAATGTCATCCTACCTCACATTTCAGAGATTTTTATCTATTCTGGGTAAAACCTGACTGGTATTTGTGCATTACTATAAACATAAGAGAGACTAATAGCTTTAAGCTGAAAGAGGGTAGATTTAGATTGGATATTTGGAAGAAATTCTTGATTTTAAGGGGGCTGAGGCACTGGAAAATGTTGCTCAGAGAAGCTTTGGATGCCCATCCTGCAAGTGTTCAAAGTTAGGCTGGAAGGGGCTCTGAGGATCCTGGACAAGCAGAAGGTTTCCCTACCCATGGCAGGGGCATTGAAATTAATCTTTAAAGTCCATTCTAAACAAACCTTTCTATGGTTCTATGATTCTATGACTAAAGATCATTTCTAGGGAATACCAAAACCAAAATGAGATATTGAATTTAAAAAGGCCACAAAACCATTTGCACTAGGAAAATAAGATGGTGAAAATTTTCACGTTGTTGAGATGAGAAAGGGAAATTTGACATATGGAGTGAGCTGCTTCTGATTCCCAAAAATATAGGTCCTTCTGTTAGGAGATGGTACCCTGCATTTGTAGAGTGATTTTATACCACCAAGGAATTAAAAAAGGGTCCAATACATGATCCATATGGAGAACACTAAAATGACACTGTTATTCATTAAACTGTATTTCCTTTTCTCTTTACATATTTGAAATAATTGATTGGAATTAATTTTAAGAGCTCAATAAATTAAATATAATCCACCTACACCTTAATAACATAAAAATATGACACAAACAATAACATGATAGAAATCCTCTTGTTAATGTCTCTCATCATATTGTCTAAACACAGCAGCAAAGTGAGAGATAAAGTTAGGATGTGTTAACTACTGAATGGTTCAAAGGATATTGCATGCATATGCCAAAGAACATATATTCCTTAGTGTTTGTGATGTATATATTTTAGTACATGCTGTTGAACACATCTGTAAAAGTTCCAATACCATTTTTTCAGATTAAAACTTACTGTGTGGACTTTTCACTGGGAATTTTGTTACATTAAAAAAACAAACAAAATAGTATGTCTAGTCAGTATTTTAGCACGAGTTGACAAAATGGGCATAAAGTGTCAAGCATACAACCAAAGTGTTAAAGGGTACCTGTGTAGTCAATAACTCTTCCTGATACCTTCTTGTCAGGAAAAAATGGTACAGAAGTGCAAATTATTTTTTCCAGTTTTTAAGTAATTTGTTTTGTTCAATTATTCTGTCAGTTACACTAACACAGGGTGTCAATTATGTTTCTGGGTTAATAACTGCTTCAGAATGGGGAACTGGTTAGCATAAAATATATACTTGATCCAGAAAGGTGATTTAGCAATAAATGTAATTTTTTTCCATGACAGAACAATAAATATCTTTCAAAAGCTACTGTGATAAATACTTTCTATGGCCTTTCCATATATGTCCCTTCTTTTAATTTTTGGCAGTCTTTCTCAGCACTGATTTAAACACAGCTTTAACTACCAAGCAGAACTGGTTCAATTGAAAGCTCCCAGAGCGGTCTGTGAGTCTGTATTTTCTCTGCAAAATACTATGCTTGAAATCCCTACAGATTCTTTAACTTTTATCCTACTGGAAACAAACAGGAATGATATATTCTGCTTTTCAAGACAAATCAGCAGAGTATCTACTTCTGCAGCTCCTGAGATCAGGAGCCCTGTGATCATCTTATGGTTTTCTGATACTTACAGAAGGATATAACCAATTTTTTGGTCAGCATTACGTTGGAAGTAGGTAAATGCAGATGTGGAAACAGAAGTCACTCCACAGCAGTATGCTCTATAAATATGTAACAAGGCTGCATTTTTGCCATGCCCTTTTTGACTGTTTTCCTAGCTGTCAATGTGTCTTCCTTCCCCCCAGCAACTTCCTTTAGATTCATGCACAGAAATCAATCTCTACTGTTAATGTTCTCTCCACGTCTACATTCAACCATTTGCGCATATGTGAATTTAAAAGTGGTTTTCGTAAATTCTGCTAGTAATGTTCATTAGCAATCCATTAGCCTTGATCATTTGTTTAGCCCAATATGGGTTTCCATTAGCACCATTATGGAAACTGAAATGCAAAAATTATTTGCTCATGAAAGACAGAAAAGGAAAGTTTCAGAGAGATGAGTTCTTTCATGATTGGTACATCTTTTTGATCAGCCAACTGGAAAAGGACTAAAAAAAGCATGGTTATTGAAAAAATTAGGATCACAGACTACTCATGCTACTTTCCCACAGGACTCCATAGATATTTTATTGTAGATATTTCATTCTTTGATTCCAAAATGATTTTTCATATGATCGTAGATACTCATGACGTGAGGACATTATTTGTTGACCAGTCCTCCACTTAGCATAATTCTCTAGCAACAAAGTTATTCTTTCATAATCAGTCACCAAGTAAGTTTTGATGGTTTAAGGTGAATCAAGAATTTATTGCAAAACAAGCATTTACCAGTCTTTCAAAGAGCTTCCTTATTTTTGTCTTTTCATTCTCAGAGAGTGCTTTTTTATTTTCCTTTTCATTTGATAAGTATTTTAAGTTTCTTCTCTGTATTCTTGCTCCTGTTATCTTTTTCTGTGGAGATTATAACTCTCTGTGATGTTGTAGGCTATTTTTAAGGAGAAAGATTGCAGGGCAGTATCATGATATTGTCAAGGATGTATTAGCACTAGTGCTTGCTCCTCCTTTAAGTCATTGTAAATTTTTCTCACATTTGGCTTTCATTAATGTTCTTAACATCCCTACTGTAGGCTAGAACTAAGACTCAAGAAAATTTCACTCTAGGTCTGGGTGTACCATGGACCTCGTGGTTGACCGTATCATCTAATGCTCTGTATAGCTGTTTATGAATCTCTGAGATTTCTGAAGAAATAATTGTTCCCCAAATTTAGTAAATTTTGAGATGCATAAATTGAAGTGCAGACAAAACCTTGATGTCTTAAGCAGTGATTTTCAGCCACTTGGTTGAATGTATTATTCTCTGTGTAAGAAGTTACATATCATGTAACAAGATGATATTTTATAGAGTCCTGAGTAAATATAAATATTAAAAATATCAGGAAATGTAGACAAATTACTACATGGTTTTATTTATCTCACTTCTTAATTTTTAGTTTTTCCTCTTCCGTGACTATAGAGCAGAGAAATTATGTAGTCAGAGAGAGCAGTTCTGGTGTGGCTTCAAAGAATAATACCAAATATTAGCATCATATGATAAAAATTTCTGGAAATGGATTGCTACTTTGCTAAAAGAAAGAGAAGTAGATGCTTCTTGGTCATTAGGCTTTAGCTCCAAGGGAGAGAGAACTCTGTAGGTAGAAATGATAGAAATGTTGTTATCTATCTGCAGGTTGCTCTGGGTGTGCTTTTTTGTGTTGTGGGTTTGGATATTTTTCCCTCCTTGGGGTTTTTTCATGCATACTTTGTGAAATTAATAGCATAATTTAATATACATCCTTGCCTTTATCTCTATGGGGAAGGTGGAACTCATTGGAAATGGTACACAGACAATGCTGAAATAAAGCAGCTGACAGTGGCAGAAACAAAAGCAATATTTTCTTTTTTTTTTTTTTTTTCCAGGTGAAATTACTGGTACTGAAATAACATTTCAATAATAAAACATAAAAGTGATACACAGTGGGAGATCATTAAAAAGTATCCTGTCACTTAAATCAGACCATGTATTGTAATGCAGATTATATTGATTTGCTGCAAGTTTCACATTAAAACTAGAGTTTCCCTCAGTTGAGCACAACTACTAAAACTCTTTGAATTACAGTAGCAAGCAGCAGGGTAGTTGGTATGATGCCTCTCTTACCAAAACTTGAGATCATAAGGATATTAGCAGGAGGTTTTCAGACTTCTTTCTGAAAGCTCGATAAATTATTAACCAACTCTATTCCTACTATTTGCACTACTGCTGCTGGATATTTTTCTTAAAAAGAGCAGTGCGGTGCTGTGCCTTTATTTTTGTTGTAAAGTAGAACACTATTCATGTTGCTCTGTTCAAAGATTAAGAGATACCATCTCAGGTAGAGGCAAGATACCCTTTCCCAAGATCTAAATTCAAATCTTCCATGTTATGGTTCTCTGCAATTACCAAGGCTGTAAGAACATTCCTTGCTGCTTTTTGAAAATGTCCTAACTTTATCAGCTTTGCCTTTGGTAGATACTGAATACCACAGCCCTGAAGGATATGAGCAAGAACAGGAAAAGCCATAACAGAAAGGCACATTAGGACTGTAGAAGAGGATGCTGGAAATATTCTCTCAAATGATCCGCAGTGGCATTTGAAAGTACCAAATGCGATAGTGAACTTTTCAAAGTTAATCTAATTGGTCTGAGTCATGCAAAATAGAGGTTTCCTCCCCTTTAGGTGCTGTGATGCCTCGTTTATGAACTGAAGCCCATGGCAGTGCAGCCTATCCCTTTTTTCATGATGAGTCAGAAAAGGTTTTGGGAACATGTACGGTGGTTAATGTCCTGCTTTGGGGAGCTGAGGGACAAATAACTAAATAAATCTACTTCTGCGAAAGGCCAGTAGCAAGAAGCCATCATGATTCAGTTACATTAAGGTTTCTTTTGGTTACCATACTACTATGGAGAAGCCTGCTGGTCACAGAAACGATCTCTGTGTGCAAGAAATAGTCTTCAGCCAGAGCAGAGAGTGCAGTAGTGTGAGTCTGCTTACACCCCCTGGAGTGCGAGATACATCAAAGGCTGAGCTTAGGGAAGCAGTGACAATTAAAGAGAGAATGAATTGAGGGCTGTACTGAGCACCACTTTGGCAGCCTTTGGCAAGGAGAGGTCAGTTGTTGAGGACCATAGGAAGCAGGGCTTCGGGAAGAGCAGCCTGAACCCCCACTGACTTTTGCTGCTGAGGACACAATCTCAGCCTGTGTGAGAGTGCTGGAGTACAAAGTATTGGTGATTCAATGCTCATCTTGTCTTGTCAGCTCTTCCTCTGTCACAAAAATCACACATCTGAGAGCTGTGACCAGAAAATGGAATAAGACCAGAATTACTCAGTGGCTGGTGGTGATACCTTTGAGGATCAACCATCACCACTAAAAACTACTGTACATTTTCATCAGTTTTCAAAGAAACTGTGTTTAGGTTCTGCTTTGCCTTGATGTATCATTTCAGATCTGTCAGATTCTGTTTCACATTAGATCTCTCTTTGATAATATTATTTCACCATTACTTTCCCTGAAAGACTTTCCAACTAAAGAAAAGGAATGTATTTTGATTTCATTTTTCAGCTTGATTACATACTCTAGGGCAGGCTTGCTCTGTATTCGTGTATTCTTGCCGTTACTGAGCTTAACCCTAAGAGAAGAATAGCCTTTCAAGCTGAGTGTTCCTACTGCAGAAGAAATACAACATGAATAACTGCTTTCCTTCCCTAGCGTTACTTTGTTAGCATACATACCTTCCATCTCAAGGAGACCTATTTAATCATGATGAATAGTTCTTTCTCAAAGATTTGTGTCATCTTGGGCAATTTTGCTGTTCCTGTCGTGATGGTGTAAAGTTGTAGAGGTGGGATTTTTCTTGTGGTAGTTTCTTAATTGGGTTTTGGACTCAGTTTGCTATCTTCTGTCAAACAAACTTATGTATAGGGAATATGGTGCAGGCAGTTCAAATCATCCTACATCTTTAAGTACCAATTTTTGTCAGTTCCTGTCAAAATTCTACCTTTTGTGATTTTGGAAGGATTTCTTATACTAAAAATGTAGCTGAGCTCTACCCCCGTATTGTGCCAAACCTTCAGCTGAATGTGTGTTGCTTTGCACTTACACAGTGATTTTGCATAATTTTGTGTATTTCTAAAGAGAAGAAGTGGAGATGTCTGACCAGGTGCAAGTCTGAGAGGCTTTCAGCATTGTTAAATTACTGATATTTCAGTGCAGGTTACTGAACATTGACTGAAAGAAAGTTCAAATGCATTACAGGAAATGCAAAATTTAAATTGCAGACCTCAAGGTAATAGGTTTGTTCTTTACTACTGTAGATTTTTGTGACTGTAATGACTTCCATGAGGTTACGTATTTTATAAATCTTTTCATGTCAAGAACCGTGCCTGTTATATTATGCAGTTTCCTGCAAACACAAAGAAAAGAGAATTAATACTATTTAAAAATAATTTTTTTGGTTCTGACATGTCTTCTCATCTGTGACATTCTCTTTCCCTGTTTGTTTCACATTGGTTTTATTTTCTCTGATGTTCAAAACTGCTAAATAAATGTTCCAGCTCTTGCCTGTTTTTAGTATGTTGGTGTCTGTTCCAAATGTTAGATTTTCAGCATGCTATGTGATCATGCCAAAAGTAATTATTGCCTTTTTCAGTGTTAAGAACCCAGATTTCAATTAATTGCTGTTATGTTATTTATTACTGTCTTTTAGAAGACTTAGTAATACATTTGTATCATGTCATAGCACTTCTGGAGTAGAGCTAAATTAATGGCAAATTCATGGATGAGAGCTAGCTGGCAAGAGATCTAGCTGGCAGGAGAAAGCAGTGAATGTATCAGTCTGAGTAACAGCTTAGGGTGGACTGCTCAATGAGAAGTTCATACAAAACAGACTTAGATGTGCCAGTAGAACAAATGGCATCAGGGACTTTTGTTCAGTAATTTTCTGACGTTTAAAAAGGGCAACTTGATCTGTACAGTTACAAGTTATAAATTAATTTTTTAATCAATGTAATTTCTGTTTCAAGTTCACACCCCTAAGAGCCCTGCACTGCATTGAGAAAGAGGCTCATATTTTAGATCCAGGTTTTCCTGGAACATATTTCTATCAGCTGAAGTTACATTTTCTTCCTTTTCAGACATGAAAACAGAGATTCTTTTCACCACCAAGTGCTAAAAGCTAGTCAGCTCAGCCCAAGTGGCTCACTGACTTCTTTTATCCAATGGAGTGAAGCAGCTACATCAAGCAATGGCAAATATCTCACGTCCTTATGATGAAATGAAACACGTTTCATATGTGTTTATTGCTCTCATTGATTATAGATTAACTAGACTGAGCTCAGCTAATCTTAGCTAACCTATCAATGCTTAATTTAGGCAGGATCATTGTATTCTTGATCCTTAATTCCAAGTTCATAATTTGTCGCTGAAGCTTTTCAGAAGAGTTGAACCAAATGGCAGGAATGCCTGTTAAAAAAATATTAAATCCCACTTGACCAGGTATTGAAAGACATTACCTTTGCTGGAGGTTAGGCAAGCCCATCATTTGAACTCTTCCTTAAAAATATATGATTAAGTTCTGGAAGCAGTGTGACCAGCAATGTTCTTGAAATTGCAAGAACTTCACCATATTATTGTAAGATCATGTTACTAAAGTGAGAGAACTGAGAAGAAGAGCTAAAGGAAAACCTAAAAACTTAATATGAGTTAGCTGTTGGGACAGCTTAGATTCAAAAGAGATGTGGGGATCCTGCATAGACTGGAAACACACCCAATAAGAAAGAAGGATGAGAGCAGTCATGCATGACCTATCATGCTTATTAATGACTCTTTAATAAAAAATTCTGGAAGAGATTTTGTAATTCTTTTATTCTTTCAGGGACTTAACTGTCAAAGCATGTGAAGATAGGGAGCTTTATCAAAAGATTTTGCACTCAACAATAATTTTGCTCATGTGATGGCCTCCAAAATATTTCTAATTAATAAAGTGAAGTATGCAACTTACCAGCTAAGGATGGAGGTACTAAAACTGCTTTATACAGATGAAGCCTATATTGAGAAGGAAATTAGGCAGCTTGTTGTAGATTTTTACACATTTTTGAAAAGGTAGAGGCATGATAAGTGTGAAAGTCACAGTATTTTTCCTAAATTATTCTGACGGTTAAAACTGATGGACCCTAAGAAATCCAGGCTTGCTTATTTGTTCACTACCTAGGCTTAGGATGTTCTTTTGTTCGGGAGTCATAAAACAATCTGCACATTGATAAATGGGTAGTGCATTTTCACAGTTGCTTTCTATAAATAAACCAGCAAAGTAACATTTAGATATGGCAGTAGCAGCACCAAAGTTTTACAATGACTTATTTTTTTGCATTCCATAGCTCTTTTCTTGCAGTAGTTGTATACCATATTACTTAGTTATAGGGAGAGTGAAATCTTTATTTCTTTTATGTATTGAGAAAACATCATTATATTTGGTATTCCACCTGTACTTGAAGGTTGCCTTTCTAGCATTAACCCAAGGAAGTTTTCCCACTTCTTTCATGTTGGAATTAGTTCTTAAGCTTTTTCCATATAGAATATACTTTTAGTATTGCCCGAAACCCAACTACAAGAATGCCCCCACCTTCAATTAAAAAAAAAAAAAATCTTTCCACAAGAAAGAAAAATAAAAAAAACAAACTCCAAAACAAACTACAAACAAAGAACAAACCTAAAACATCCACTGAGCAAAAACATAGGAAACCATTGTGTTTTAAAAGATTTTTATATTGTAACTTCTGGGTTGCTTGTCAAGACACTGGCATGTTCTACTGAGAATTTCAGTAGGCAACCACAATCAAAAATTTAATTGACAGCTAAAGAATCAATCTTGTCAACTTCATTTGCGTTTAAAAGGAGTTGATATAGAAGATCTCTGTGTAAGCTTAGGGAATTTTACAGCTTGCCTTGTTTGTTATCTACCATGCAAATACTTTGTAGTTAATTTTCCTTGTCTTGCCAGTGTTGTAATGTTGGTGTCAGTAGCAAGGTCAACCAGAATTGAAAGTTCAACAGAAAAATGTGGGAACAAAAGCCTAAGAATTCTTGCCTAGCAAATCAATCCAGCATAAGCATATTGGCAAGCTCTGCATGACATGACTTGGGATGAAGCTTCATGCAAGGCTGGAGTGTGTCTTGTTTGGTGAGTGGCAGTAGTGCTTTATTGTCTCAGTTACTGAAAGAGTTTTGGAGTGCAACCCTAATCATAAAAGCAATGTTAATGTTTTGTGACAAATTAGGAGTTGATTAAATGTTTATATTCTTTACAGGATGCACAAAGAAGCTCTGTAAGTGGCTATTATTTATCCCAAAGGTCTCGAAAGGTACAGCAATCACAGGAAAGCAAAAAACAGGAAAATGCTACATGAAAAAGGCAAGGGCAGTGCTAGCCTTCCTCCAGTATTTCCTACCCTTCCTTACAGTTCTCTGTTGCTTTCTTTTTTTAATCTTTTTTTCAGCTTTCCAGTGATATGTCTGTACTCATACCTGTGTAATTTCTAGTAATATTTCCTCATTCTTTTGCTTTCAATATGCCCTCTTTCAGTACAGACAGTACCGGTTACTTAGTTTTGGGATTACTTAGTTTTGGGATGGAATTTCAAGCATGACAACTGGCAGAATTTAAACTCTATCTTTGAACTGTCTCCTTTATGAAGTTCATCACCTACAAAAGAGCTAAAGAATATATGAAAGGGTACTGATTATTATTATTATTTATTCACTTGGTTTAGTATTTCATAGAAACTCTTCTGTGCCATTCAGAAAGCAGCTGTCAGACTAAATAAAAATACATTATAAGAAAGCACTCATATTTTTAATTAATATTAATCTAGTTTCATCCAGCCATAAAATGCTCACCATTGATGATATGGCAAATAATGTGACTGCAATTAGTTAGCAATTCAATGTGCCTTTCAGAAAACAGTCTCCAAACCTTCCTGGAAACAACTCTCTTTTGCCAAAATGATTTTTTTTTCTTTTTGAGACATATGAAACCAGTACGTTTTAGAGTCTCTTCAGATCTGTGTTCTGACAATTTTTATGCTCTTTCTGAAGTTAATGCAGAAGCCTTGGTAGGTGCTGCAATAGATGCTGTTTTCAAACGGAAATAAATAACAGTGCATATAGATAAATATCCTAGCATATAGAAACTCTTCTGAAAACATTACTGAGGGGAATGTTTATATACTTTGTTTTTATCTTTTGCCAGTCTAACAAATTGATTTTCCTGAGGAGTGGTCTGTAGAGCTAAGTAACTCATTTCACATTCTTAAAGGTAATGTTGCCATGATATAGAGGCAGCCTTCTGTTTGTGTTTCTTTTTTGTTGCAGTATTTTGTGATAGAAAGGAACATTTTATTACAATTATTCACTAAATTGTAAACCACAAATGGTAATCAGGCCATTAGTGTATCATATGACATACATAAGTCATTCTGGAACCTCCTTTGGTAAAGGGAAAATCTTCTCTGCTTCTGGCTAATGATAGCAGGTTGACTACACAGGTTATTCTTCTGACACTATATCCATTAGTCAGGATTTAAGTATCCTCAGCCACTGTGCAATCCTACAGAAGTTGTTTGATCTGGATGACCACAGACTATTTGCTGCATGTGATGCTACATTCAGGAGAAAAAAAAAGGCACTTGCTAGGATAAAGCAACAAAACTAAGATCAAAAGCTGCAACTAAGAAGAGCACTGAGGTAAGTGGAGTGTGACTACCTCTGGTGAGCTTCCATTTCCACACCTTCAATTTCTGTGGTGCAAACAGCCTTGTCATCGCTGTTGACATGATAAGCAACATTTTATAATTTCCAAGCTGGTGCATCTGGATTTAGATTGTTGGATGAGTATCATTACCCCTGTTCCTTTTTTTTTCACCTGAGTCACTTTGACTGATGGGAGTCATAGTGAAACATGAAGGTAAAACCGTCATTCACCTGTTGTGGTAGCAGATGGGCCCCTCCCAAGCTCCTACTGAACAGTCAAAGGAAGTTGTTCCATTTGGAATTTTTATTTTACTGAGATTGAGGTACTAGTGGATCATTCCACACCATGATTCAGACACCCATTTCTTCTCAGCGCACATAAAGATTATACCCAGTTTTACAGGTGGTTTCTGATTTCTCATCAACTCCCAGCAGACCAGCACCAGGCTGCAGCTAATTCCCCCAGTGGGTAGGAGCCTCACACAGTTTAAGATGGTAGAGGAGCTTGGCTTCTGGTTATGTCATGGCTTTTGTGCATGTTCGAGGTACCTGCCTTGTCCAGTGTGCTTCAGGGGCAGTCTGACCCTTGAAGTAACCCCACTGCTGATATTTGGTTGCCTCAGCGTTTGGTGTACTTGAAAGTCTGCTTATTTACTGATTCCACCTTGACTGAAAATCATTTCTTCCCTGCTGTCATAAGGGGGAAATACCATTTGATTATTGCTTAATCTCAGTTAATTTATGTGGTGGCATTTGACCCTCTGCTACAAAAAGGTTTGAAATTTTTACTGGGAAACTCTTGAGCCTTTTTCAGTCAGTGGCATTGTGCAGCAAAGGGAATTTATTTCACTTTCCCAGCACCTGCTAAGATTTCTTATGCTCCTGGTTTCTGGTGCCTTTAAAATCATGTAATGTGGTTCTGTTGAATCAACTAAACATGGTTTAGTCCATGTATTTCTCCTTAGTTGTCATTAACTCCTTTTGTAAGACTTCCCTTGATTTGCTAAATTTGTCTGTATGGAGAAGTGAATGACCTTTATTAATGTGGTACTATTGCACATTTTTCCTTTTCAAGAAGTTTCTTTGAAAGTAAAGTTACAGGTGTAATATATTACTGTGACTAGGCATAATGAAATATCACTTTAAGAAAAAATTAGTTTCAGTTGTCACCTAATGATCCCTACCTTTAGTTTAAGTACTCTCTATGGAATAACATGAGAGTATTTTTGCCTGAAGGCTATTTCTGTTAGGTATATGAAAATTATGTGTAATTTATATAAGCTAGCTTCTCTCTTTAATAACTATTTTTGCCTATAGGACTTTCAGCATTTTTACATATTACTTGAATATATTGATTCATTTGAAGTCCTCTGGAAGTCAGAGATAATTAAAAATATTTGAAAATGTTTGTTTACTGCTGTGATCTTTCAAACTGTAGAATGAATACAGTGCTTATGCTAGAAAAAATTCTGTTTATGAATCTAATAAGGATTATGTTGCTAAGTGCCTCTAAAAGGCAAGTAATGGATAGCCACGATGTGACTTCTTAACACCAATGGATGAGTGTAACCAACAGCTTCATTTCTCTGGGTTTTCAACTGTTGAAAGCAATGAGACGCTTTCCATGTTTTGTGTAATGCAGTGTCCTTGGGTGGAAAAATGAAAATATGGAAATGGAAGATATTTTAAATCTAAAAGCGTGAGTTTTCACTAGGTCAGTGAAACTTCAACACAAAATTGACCATAATGACTTCATATAGAGTGTGTTTAAGGGCTCAAAAGTGTGAAACTTTACTGCTTTTATTTCTTTCTTTTGAGATGTAAATAAAAGCTGAACACTAATTTATTTGGGTGTTGGTTTTTGTTTAGTTTTGTTTTGGCTTTCTTGAGTGTGTTGGGGTAGTCTGGGTGGGGACAGTTAGGGTTCTTCCCCCTGTAGGAGTAGGTAGTAGATGTAAAAGTTTATTATTTATTTTGTGAAGCAGAGCTCCTTCCCTGTCTTGCATGTCCCTTAGTGTCCATTCAGTGACCTATTTTGTGTTATCTATGTGGACTAAGAATGTGAGGAAAAAGGATACAATGTAAGATTTAAATAAGAATGGTTCCTATTCTGCTAATTTTCTAAATTTACAGAGATTTTAAAAAATCACTTTCTGAGGGTAAGTGAGGGACCAGAATGTTGATTTTATGGGAGTAACTGTTCTAGTTGAAGACAAATGTATTTGATTTTTTTTTGTGGATTGTAGTAGTGTGTATTTATTTTAGATTTATATGACACTTTAAAGAGCACTCATCCAGGGTTGGAAATGCCTTTGACATTTATCGAAAATACAACTGTATTCTAAGCAACTGTTGATTTTTTCCGTAATTATAGAGGCTAGGACTCAGCAGAGCATGTATATAACTAAAAAAACACACTTAAATGCTCTGATGAATAAGACAGCTGGGCTATGACATGGCAGTGAGGAAGAATGAAATGGAAAGGTCATGGTTTCTTCTCTGTTTGAGTCAATCTGCCTAGGCAAAGACACCAGAAATTGGATACATTTTGCTATGTGGATGCGGGGCCAGCAGAGCCAGATTTTACTTAACTCTCTCTCAGAACTCTACCAGAGAAATGTGAAGAGACATGTCAGAAATACATCAGCCTGCAATACATCCTGTGACACTATGATATCTGGTGAAAAGGAGAGAACAGAAAGAGAGTGTGAAGACCTAATGGATCTGTGAGAGCTAAGGAGCTGATCCTGATCAGGGAGTGGCAAAGACTATCCTTATCCTTGTCTCAAGCATTGCTCAAACAAATGCAGTGTTAAAGTATTCAAAGTTAAGAAAATGTGTATGACTTAAAGATTTCTTTTTCTTGTTTGATTCATTAGGAAGAGACTGTGTGCTCCCATTAAATTGATGGATTCTTGGGACCAGTTTATTGCTTCAATAGCCTTTGTTCCAGTAGTCTTAGTTAGATGTATGGCCCAATAAAAAAAAAAAAAGGGGGAGGAAAAAATTCCCAGTATTATGCTTCGTAGATCTTGCATTTTCTTAGTGACCTACATTTTTTCCCACTATTTTATGCTTTTATTATACGTATTTTATTATTTACACAGGAATTCAGGTCTCTTTCTAAATAAGAAACAAAACAGTAAATGTGATGTTGCAAGGGCCATGTTGCAGCTGTGTGAGGGATTAAAATGAAGTATATTATCACCTTAATTATAATTTTCAAGGAGAACAACATAGGTAGCACTGGTTTAAGTTGCAGCTTAAAACAGTGACCTGAAGTGCATAAAACTAGCAGCTCTATATTCACTTCATGCTTTAGATTATGAAAAGCACACGTCTGAATTGTCAGGAGCAATCACTAAATAAAGCTTGTAATCTGAAAAGCAGTGAATCTAAAGACTAATCTCACACTGGTAAGGTAATGGAGCCCTCCAGCATATGCTGTCCAAACAGGTGTTTGATCCCAGCTCTGACCACTTTTGGTCTAGGGGAGGTCAGGGCTGAAGCGGATGGCTTCTGCTGAATGACTGAGCTAAGCACAGGATGTGTTGCAGCGACCCCAAGACTACAGACAAATATACATCCATGTGGGAGTCTGACATTTGGTTTGGTGTGTCTAACCAGTCTCTGTAGAAAAATAAATAGCTTTACAATTCAAGAAGGGAAAAGAAAGAGTCTATAGGATTATGCTTTCATTTTGTTGAGAAATTTTTGGTCACAGGATCCTGAAGTAGAGCTCTAGTCCTTCTTGACAGAAGGGAACACTTCATTTTTGTATCTTTTTTGAAGGCATGTTTTTAATACAAAGTTTTACAGGGTTTCAATAATGTATTCGGCATTAGCCCTTTCAAGGAGGAGGAAATAGTGCAGGCTATCCTCAGTTTGTAACCTCTTGCAAAAGAAAGAAGAACCAAAAGAAAGAAGTGCCTGTCAGAGATCCTTAATATTATTTTCTGTGGGAATTTTGTGGCTGAGGATTGCATCAGTTGATCAGTCCCTGTTGTATAATTCTACCTACCCTACACGTGTGCAGAAACACAAAAGGATATTTAAATTCCAGCATGATAACTAGAAGTTCATTAAAATGGAAGTAACCAATACCTCTAAAATGATAGTGCAAGTACTTTGTGTTGATCTGCCACGTTGCCAGGAATATTTCTTAGGAATTAACATAGTGTATTTCTGCTATGGGCTGAAGCAGGCAATAAGGATATATAGTCATGGTGGGAAAGAAGGATATGTTACTAAGTATTGTAAACAATAAAACAAGAAACTAAAGGAACTATATTGCCTTTACTGTCCTCTTAGAACAAAGACTTTGATAAGGGACAGCCACAGATAATATTGAGGGTTGGTCATCATCTACTCAGGCCAAAACGTAATATGGAAAAGGATTTGAGAAATGGAACTGGGAGCCCTTCAAAGGTTCTATAGTTAGGGAAAGATCTGAGTGAGAAACAATTATTTGGCTTTCCAAAAACCAGAAGTGCATTAAAAATAATGATGTCTCAAATTGGGATAAAAAGTCAAAATTTTTTAGTCTTTTTCAGGAAATTATACTGTTCTTGGTTTGAAATAGAATGAAATAATTGTAATATTGTTTCAGTTTTGTGCATTATTGCACTGCTATAGGTAAATTCCCCTGCCTGCCAAATGGTATTTTAAATCAAAAATTGAACTTTTCCATCTAAGAGACTAGAAGTAGGATTCTAGGTTACTTTCTGGAGTTTTGAATGTCAAAAGCTGTCTTTAAAAAACAGCTCTTTTCTTTAAAAGAAAATGTTTTATAAAGATGTTGTGTAGCACCCTAGCTAGATTTACAAACTTTAGTGTTTTGGAATGAAGCTTTCCTACCTTCATCTTAAAGGACACATTAGATTGGCTTTATCAGAAAACTCTGCCTCAGGTATTAGTACAATACTTTCATTTGTTAGAAAGCTTAAGGGAACAGGTAACAACTCAAGCAAGGAATCTGAGATGCAGAGAAGTAAATACTGTATACCAAGAAACAAATTCTGAAAACGAATTAGAGATATAAGAATTCTTGTACTAGAAATTTTATATCTCCAGGCTTTTTCAGTTCAATAAATATAGACAGATACAGCTTCAATAGTATTGATATTAATAAATGGAGACAACTGTATTCGAGTACACTGAAAGCCTGAAAGTAATTCCTCCCCTTAAAGAAGGTATTGACAAGAAAGAAGAAAAGCATGTTGTTTTTGAAATACCTTGAAATGTTGAGGAGACTCCAGGCACTGCACTTCCATTGTTCATTTAATGAAATAAGTTATTGCCTAGACATCTATTAGAACATAAAATAGGAATAACATCCTAATTACTATGCAGGGTAGGGACTAAATAGCATAGTAGAAGCTGAAACAAAATGAGAGGTTGACTTAAAAGGTTTCATGCTCATGTCAACGCTTATTGCCACATGGGGTATATTAACACAGAACTATTTCTTAGCAGTGTTTCTGCTTGCTTTATTTTTACCCTTTTTCTTCATCTCTTTGGTGTGGGTTTTTTTGCTGCTAGTGGTGTTAGTACTCTTGTAAGGCCGTATCACTTTCCTGCTGACATTATCTGCTGTTGAAAGTTTGTATGAGTGGGAATTATGCATGTTTTCAAGGAGTCTCATTGTATAGTCTTTAGATGTGGAAGATGTATGCTAATCCCTTCCTGAAAACGTAGCTTTAGGTCCCTAAAATAGTCTTTATAACAGGCAGCTGCAAATCCTCTAGACAGACACCTATGTGAAAAAAGGAGAGTAGAATTATTCCATCCCATTTTATAGAACTGACAGTGGCTACTACCCAATTTTTCACAAGTGTGTTTGTGTTAATTGCAAAATGGTAAGGTAACAGCCCAAGCAGAGGAAGACGTTTATAATGAACTGTTTGAAGGGATACAGGGATTTCCTGTATTTTCTGACAACTTATTCTCAGTTGATTCTTTCATGGAGATCTGGTGGCATCTGTTCTTTCAAATGAACAACCCGAAACCACTACAGGTTAAAAGCTCCTGAAACAGAAAATTCAAGACTTATTGGTCAAGATGGGTTAAAATAAAGGGTTTGACAACAGAAATCTCTTAACCTTCTCAGCCTACTGTGACTGTTGAGTGAATTCTGTCTTGCTGTGACTGAAGCAACATTCATCAGCTCTCTGAGGTGCAACAAATTCTGCATTGCCTCTTCTGAACCTCTGTGGAAGTATCTTTTTTATCATCAGCTCTGAGGTTTGGCTTTGAGCCTGTTCCCTGCTTGTTTTAGGAGTCTCTTAATCACTTCTTTTTCTGGAGACCCCTAGCTTACTGTGCACTCTGTCTGCTCTATCCTGCAGTCAAGCATATCCACTTCAGGACAAGCATCCACTCCCGTCTGGGAGGCTCCACACCCATTCTCAGCAGAGGATACACTGTGTACAAGCTGCAACTGGCAAATGGATAAATCAGGATGGGTGCCTTTAATCACACCACCTCAGCAATGGGTTAACATGACAACACTGCAGGCAGCTGCACTGTGAATTTGAGAAGCCAGGTGCTACCAGGAAGTCAGAGTGGTTGTGAGAACTGTAAGGGAAATTATACCCTCCTGCTCAGCCTAACATTTAAAAAGAGGTGGAGAGACAGAAATAATAATAACAAAAAATTAAGGAGACATATCTGACCTTACGAAGGTCTGTTTCCCTTGATATATATGAATATGATATTATTTGTTTGTTTTAAAGCTGTAATTCCTGTGGATTTATTGAGGGTGGGAGGCCAAGCTTCCTGTTTCAAGAAATGAGGGATGATGAATGACTGCTTCCAGGTAAAATCTTCAGCTCTCAGATGACAACAGAAAGGACCAAAATGATGTGCAGAGTCTGTCACTTGGTGATATGCTTTTATTAAATTAACAGAATAGTTCAACTCCCTTTTGAAACATAGGCTCTAATAAGATAATTTAAAAGAATCAAAATGTTTCAAAGCTTGATTGCTCATCAATATTGATAAAAGCTCAGGACAAATAAAAGGAATAATATGCTGAAAAAGAGTAGAGCCAACAATTATAGAATATAGCAAAGCATGATGAAAAAGAGATTTGGAGTGGACAAATTTACGGTTGACCAAAGCATAGCTGCCACCTGTCCTTCAAATAAAGGAGAATGCAGCTGCTCAAAGGTGTTACGTTAGACTAATGTACCAAGGACTACAAGAATAAATGATGACATCTGAGTCATTTGACATATATAAAATAGACATTGAAATAAGTCACTGTCTTGGAGCAAATGTATCTTTGAAAACAAATCATTCTAGCTCAGCATTTATTCTTGATTAGTTCCTTGTGCCCACCTCTGTTCTGTAGTTGCAGTAACTGTCATGCTATGTTATAAAAAGGCACGAGTGTGTGTGCGTCACACATTCTGTGTAGATAAAGCAGAGGCACATGATTCACTAAACAGCAAAGAGACTTAGTGACTTAGTAAAAATCAATATGGAAGTGAATGGGTCACTTTTAGCCATTTTACAGTTCTGACTTTGTAAGTAGGTCACAGCATTGGAATATTAACATTTTACAATGAAGTTAATTACATGCAAGAGCAAGATTGTAAGGAAAGGATTTTAACTGTAGCTTCTGGATCTGCATTCAGTTCTATGAGCAGAGAAAAACAGATGATTGATTCCCTTTCTTATTTTCTTTTGTAAAGGAGCCTAAATTATTTTATCCAAAGCCGTTTTATTTGGATGTATAGACTGCAGATACCATTTTATAATGCTTAATCTTAATGGTTAAATGGGAGGTGTCTCATTGAGTCTATACGTGTGTAGTTGGTTTTGCTTTCTAAAAAGCAAATGGAAGTAATTTGAGAGAAAGAAGATGTCATGGAGAGAACCTGACCTGGACTTCACTCAAAACCACAAACCTTGTGGAGAAGATAAAATCTGTGCTTTGAACGATCTTGCTTTAAAATGCAAAGCTTTCTCCCACACTGATGTCAGCAATGAAGAGCTTATTTCACAGAGGGTTCTGCTTTTAATTGTAGAGCACTACATCAAATTCCAGAAGATAAATGAACATGGAACAAATTTGTACTGGCTCTGTCAATAACTAATCTGACATCAGCATTTTAGTTCTTGGACAAAGGCAGCTTTGAGATCTGGAGAAGATTACAAAAAGGCCTTTTCTTTGTGTTTAATTTAAATGTTAAATTTCTATCATCAGCTCAAGCACTGGTATTAATTAAAAAAAAAGTAAGGGAAGAAAGAAAAGAAGCTGATGTTTGCTTCTTTTCCAGAATGTGCACACATGATGTTTTACTGAGACCTTTACAAGCTGCTATTCACTAGCCATACACTCCCGAGGCTGTTTTATTATTGTTCACCCTTTCTACAGAAAACAAAATACAGCAACTTATGCCATGACATTTTGTGACATTTCCAGATATGAACATCTGGGAAGTTTAGTGTGACAGTGACAGCAAAGCTGACAATGATTTTCCAGTGCCACATACAGCCTGGGCATCTGCAGTCATTGGCTTTTCATTTTATTTTCCTCTCCCTCCCGCTCTCTCTCCTTCTCCCGCCTACATGCTTAATGCAGCCCTTTTCTATTTTGGCCTTGAAGACAGAATAATATCCCACATTTATTTCCAAGCTGCACATAGAACATTGTACATCAAGTGCATCACAAATTGGTTCAGAGCAAAAGGGAAGAGCATTCCAGCTAGCAAGAGGAAGCGCAGCTGCACAAGTTGCTCTAATTGCAGACATTGGGTGGATTTGATCATCAGATGTCTACTCTGCATAAAATCGAAGTTAAACAGCTAAACATTAATTATTTCTATTATTGCATTTATATATTGAGACGAAAGGGGGAAAAACCAAACAACCTACTCATCTTAGGTAGTAAGCCAAAGCAAGAGAAAAGCAGAAAAAAAGCAGGAAAAAAAGCAAGAAAAAAAAAGCTGAATAGTTGTTGCAATTGAAATTTGAAATATCTCGTTTGTGTGACAAAAGGTGCACTGGAGGAAGGCAACATTTTATAAATGACCCAAGCTATGGCACTAATATTGTTAGTTAATAAAATAATATAAAACAAATAAAGGTACATTGAAACTGTCTAAAGGAATTGCTGTGACCTAATGGTGTGAGGCACAAACACTTAGTCAACATGTTCTTGTGTCAACTTCATTTTCAACCTATACTATTTACTTGCTTTTTTCTGGTCTCTTAGACATCTACAGAAATTGTGTTTTCTAAGGGACATTCTCTCTGTTGCTTTGAGAGCCAATACTGAGTGGAATTAGTAGGAACAAAAATTGTATAATCTATCTAGTGTGTTGCAGCATTTTCAGCCACAAGACCCTCCTAAAGCCTCAAAAAATTGTGACAACCAGACTTTAAAATTACATAGTGTCTTTTAAAGATAATTTTGAGGACTAATAACTCAAATAACTCTCTATTCTAAAAAATATTCAAATGGAAGATTCAGTATCCACCTAGAGTTTTATGCTGTACAAAGCTCTACTTCAGTACAGGGTGACAGCAAGATAATTTATATGTAATTATTGACAGTGGAGTCAGCTTTCCTGGAGGTGTTTAAGAAAAGACTGGATGTGGCACTTAGTGCCATGATCTAGTGGTGTTGGGTCATAGGTTGGACTCAATGATCTCAAAGGTCTTTTCCAGCCTAGTTGATTCTGTAATTTTTGTTTAGATTTACTGCAGTCAAACACTGTTCTATGTTTGGCTGTGTTTAGACACAACAACCTTACATTTTTTCTGTAACTAGCAGCCTTGAAATATGCATAGTGTTGTTTAACAAGAAGGGCTAACATGAAGAAAAAAGTAAGCTACTAAAGGGAACAGGTAATGTTATTAGGTGAGGATTTTGTTCATATTCTCTCAGAAAATTTGTATTCACTCTTTTTCAGAACTGCTTTATTGGAAGAATGGAAACACTGTATCGAGTCCAGTCCACATCTCTGTTCTAGACTGGACAGTATTCTAAGGAACAGTATCAGCTTTCCTGGATGGAAAATTATCTTTCTAGTTTTTATTTTCAGACATCCCCTGAAACACAAGGTTTTATCTTGCTTGAAAAATACTCTTCTTGTGAAAATCTTCCTAAAAAACTCATTTATTAGAGTATTTCCCAAAGGCAAATGCTGAAGGAATGTAGTAGCAGAGTGTAAAGGCCATAACTCATCAGCTGAAAACTAGAGAATTGACATATTGGGCCCACAGAGTAATTCTTTGCTCAGACCAGAGAAGCTGGTGCTCCTGGGGAATGTTTCCATGCTGCTTTCTGGTGAGTGTTTGCCTGGCCAAGAGACAGCAATGACTTCCAATAGATAGATGATTTTCTACTTTTCCCTAGAAATATATATAATGAGTCAGAGAGAATGTCTGGGTTTTATAGACTGCCATTAGCAGTTGTCATTTCAGCCTGAGACAATTCTGATTGAAATAAGGTAATTTCCTGAATATATTAAAATAAAGGAGATTGTTATAATCTTAACAGGAAAATAGTGTGATGAATCAGATTCCACAAGAGGTTTTTTTTACCTCTTCCCCCTTTCCATCTCCACTCCCTCTTCTCCCTGGTTTCTCTTTATTGTAAACTCTCAGACATCTTCCATTTACTTTTCAGGACCTTTATTTTATTTTGCTTTGCCCCTTTTTATCCTCCTGAAAACCTAAGCAAATTGATAGAGCAAAGCACAAATACAGTGCCAAGAGCTTACAGAGAGCTTTCCTTAGCAGACGGCAGGCAGTAGACTTGTATTTTCTGCTTCACAGTATGGGGATGCAGCAAATACAACCAGCTGTTCCGTGGAGAGTTTTGGCTCAGTGAAACCATTTTGTACAATGATGCTCTGGCCTGGCCCCAGACTTTCTTTCTCCTAAGCTCCCCTATGCATTGCACTGGAGAGCTCAGTTGGCAGAGGGATGTAGTGTCCCACTTCGCCCCACCCCAGCCGCAGGCGTCTTCTCTGCAGTTTGAGCCACCTGTGGAGAAGAAATATTCTTTCTATTACTTTCTGTTGTTTTTGACCCCGGTGTATCAGTGTCAGCAAACACAAGGTTCTTTGTGTCCTCTTCCTTGCCTAGTGGTTGGTTCACAGTATTGCATCATCCAAAACACCAACTCCGCATTTTTGTCTTGGCTAAGCTCACCCTGTTCAGCCCCTGTTCACCCTGGCCTTTGCTTCCTCCTCTTGTGGCAGGAACAGCAAATTCAATCCTGTTCACAGCAGCTCTTTTTCCTCCATTCCTAAGCATTTCTCCTGAAATTTTCACCTTTGTGAATTGGCAAATTCTTTGCAACTTCTCTGCAACTTCTCTAAAGATGTTTTTGCTCTTACATCTTTTGTCACCTGCATTCATGGCAAAAATTTGTTCATAGGGGCTTTTTTTCTTTTTTTTAGTTGAACTCTGAATTAGTTCTGAAATAGTTTACCAGATTTTTTTATGTGAATGTTGCTACAAAATCTTAGCTGTCTTCCATGTGACTCCTGTGCTGTAGTCTGACTGCAAACTACTTTGTGAATGTACATTGCTGGAAGTTTTAAAAATCCTAATGAATTATTCATGCACTGAATATTACCATAGCCTTGTGTGGGTATTATTGATACCCATGGGTGACCAGGCTGTAGTGCCACAGGCACAGGCAGTGCTTAAAATCACTTCATTTGCCATGTAAGAAGTTGCCATCCAAGGAGGAACCAGGGCTGATGATACACCAGAATTGAATCTGCAAGTAGGAAGTCGTGTGAAGTGGGAAATACCTCAAACACTCTGGGGATGGAATCCCATCTAATCCATCTCAAACAGATCATGGAAATTCTCAGGGTTAACCAAAATATAAATGTTAGAGGATATTTTGGCATCTGATGGAGTCTGAAACAAAGAAGATTCACTTGTCACCCTTTTGCTACCCCTTCAGGATGCCTGGACACATATTTTGCATGACTTTCACTCTTAAGCTAGTTGCTTGTGCCTCACTTTTAAGAGACACTCTCATAGATTTTTTTTATTGACATTGGTTCTCTCTCCCTACCCCAAATAATAAAGCCCACACAGAATGGTAATAGAAGTAGAAATTGCCCCATGTTGCTTCTAAACCTATATAGATTGTGAAAGATATATTAAGATAGTTGAATGTGAGTTTTGCAAACAATTCAGCAAAATCCATGGTAAGAACACAGGAATATTACAAAAGTCAAGGAAAGTTAAGAAAAGTCATCTGTGGTTTTTCAGACCTTAGCACAAGCGACAACTGTTAGTTTTGGTTTGTGTGCCTGATCTGTCAATTCATCTATTAGGGGTTTGAGCTGTTTTACTGAGCCCCTGCCTGGGACTGCACACATACTGTTACACTCTGATTTTCCCTCTGACATGATGCTAGCTTTCACCCTGAAGCTCAGTATTATTTCATGCCATGTGTTAATTTCCTGCATGAATGCCTTATTTACCTTCATTTAGACTATGCTGCAGGTGGAAACAGAACAGTACTTACTGGCAATATTTTTGGTGGCAAAACACTGAAGGACAGCTCAGGGTCTTGCATAGCTCCAAGGTATCGCCACTGTGAAAGCAATTTGGAGGTGTGATTTGTCATTAAGGAGGGCTGGTTTCTTAAGTACTGATGCTTCACAGGACTAACCACAAGTATGAAGTTTTGCAGTCTCTTCAAAGAGACCCTATCTAATAATTTCTGGGCTCCATTCAAAAGCCACTCAAGTCAATGGGAGTCTTTCCTGGAATTTCAGCCAGTGTTTGATCTGTCTCTCAGGAACATATCTTTTTGTTTGAAAGTGTCTAGTAAGAACAACAGAGCTCTTGGGGATGAAGTTACAAATTTATGTAGTAATTGAGCACGGTTCTTTAACTAAATTGTTATTAGGTATTAACAGCTGTTCCAGCTACTTTTTTTTTCCGAGTAAGATACAATAGTTACTGCATATTGCTCTGTTTTATGAGCATGATACATGTATCTATACAATTTGTATTAGTTATGCTATAAATCGGGTGCACTGGCTTTAGTAGTTGTAGTTTTAGTGTGTATTCAACGACGACAGCTCACTATGCATATTCATTAAGTCAGCTTTACCCAGTGTAACAACCTTTGTAGAAGATCCATTCAGTATTGTACCATACAGAGGGATCATTTCTTTGCAGAGTTTCTCGTTGTTTTCTTTTGTTACTTGAGTAGGTTTTGATTGTCACAGGTGTCTTCTTGGCACTTGCACTGTATATGTGATTTTCCTATTGTCTTGGAGGTTTTCTATTTGCTTTGCTTTGCAGTCACTGGATCCTCTGTTAGTGATCTTCCAAACAATGGAGCTGGTATTTTTGAAGTAATAGGGTACACATTTCTTCAGTTGCATTTAATGACTAAATACATGGCTAAATTTGCTATTTTCGATTTGCTAGGCTGTTTGGGCAGTGTACATTAATTTTTTTTATTTTTCCTTTTTCTCATTCACTGTTCTCTTCAAGGGCTAATAAAACTGCTTTTCTGTGTTTAAAACTACATTCAGCAGTGGAGAGGGTTTTATGTTTATGTCTGTGTGAGTTTATGCATTTGTGGTATTGGCTGGTTATTAGAAATAAATATTCATGTGTATATGAATGCATGAATACCATAATTGTGAGAGAGTAGAAAAAGGGTGTAGCTAGACACAAAGTATTTGTTCTTGAGCTTTTATGGTATGTGCTTTTCACTTCTCCTTGTAGGAGTTCAGAAACATGGTTTGTATTTGCTTTGAGAGGGAATACAAGGGCTGCTTAAATTGCAGCCACAAAAGCTTATTACCATTTGCATTTCCAGAGCAAAAATGCAAGAAAATTAAAAGCAGAAGGAAATACTTTTGAAATTAAGCTTATACAATAATAGTACAGTAATACATTTGAGCAGCCTAGAACTTGCTGCCATAAGGTACCATATGAGTCAGAATTTTAGCACAATTTCTATGAATGCTCAAGCTTCAGGGCACTTCACTTCTAAATTCAGATATAAAAAGCAACTTTACCTATTGAAAGATAATTCTGTAATTGCCAATTTCATGGTTTCTTGCCCTTTTCTCTGATGCTGGTCACTGTCAGAAAGGGTATTGGACTAGATGAATTGGTCTGAATCAGTATGACAATGGTTCTATTTGTTATTGTGAGGAAATGGTGATTTCTGCTGGTATCTTAGCAATAAGAGCACTTCTAACATATATGAACTGGAATGAAAAACAGTATTTGAAAGCACACGTTGTGGTAATTTCAGAACACACAACTTTAACATGCAAAGAGATCAGCCTGTTTTTTATTGGGGAAAAATTAAATAATTCTTTGTACCTTTTTAAAAGAAGCATGATTCGGAGTTCTGGCCGAGCTAATGAAAGTTCAGAGTTAGTAAATGATGTACAGTACAGGATGGGTGAAGCATTTCAGATGAGCAGCTTATGACCTTTTCAGGAAAACAGACCTGAAACTTCTCCCGAATTTCAAATTTTTATCACGATGTTATAGGTGTATAACTTGGGCTTCTAGGCCATATGGTAATAGAAATAAGAAACTGTAATAAAACTGGTAAATATTATATTTTTCCTGTTGTTTACTCTCTTCTTAGCTTCAGTAGTAGCAGCAGAACTAACAGTCCTTTTAAAGTCACTACTAGTGCACCAGAGATGAGTAGATATGCTCGTGGGAAGCTTTCCTGCAGCAGGTTACACTTAGGGCTTTATCAGTTTTGGGGGTTTTTTTTGGTTTGTGGGTTTTTTTTGTTTGTTTTTTTTTTTTTGTATTTTCTTCTTCTTCTGTAAAAACATTCTCCACTAGGTGTCCCAAGTACAAGGAATGTAAGATTAATGTCTTCTACTTTTAAAGTTTGACAATTTTCCCCAAGTCAAGCATTCCTCATACTATTAGATTTGTTTACAGTTTAAGGATTTTTTATATTTCTGGATAAGCAGTTCTAGAAAATGGATAGCAAAAGCTAAAAAAAGACTCAACATACTTTAAGTAATCTTATTCTTGATTCCTGCCTCATATCCTTTTAAATTTGATCTCCAGGATAACACCAAGGCCCCTATGAACACTTAGCTGCAGAAAGAATTTTATTAGGGCTGTTCTTAAGATTTAAGGAAAAAGAAATATTCAAACCTTATTTTAGAATACAAGCTGATCCCCCTTGTGCATTTGAATCCAAGATAATTCTCAAAGTTTCCAGAAATTTGTGAGATAGACAACCAAAATTTTCAAAATTTTATGTAAGAATATGCATCAAGCCTGTAGATTGTTGAACATGCTTCATACTTATCTGCTGTTGAGAAAACAGCTTTCATTAATGAGGCCTCATTGGAACCTGTAAAAATATTTGGCAAGGACCTTGAATTGTCATTGCAGATTCAAAGGCAGGAAACAACAAAATATACATATACTGTGTGCTATTTGTGGGGGCAGAAGAGACTGATGCAAGTACCTGCTGAGAGGGATCCAAGATGATCAGATCTGCTTGGTCATGAAATTTATTCACTGGCAAGCTTGCAGTTTAGAATGTCAAATTATTAGGTCCTTCTGGCATGTTATGATTTTCTTAATTACAATAGTTTACAGATTTTGTTGATGAGGTCACCCCAAGAGCATAGAAAAGAATTTAAATCCCTAATTGCTGAGGGACAGTCAGCAGCAAGAGCACCTTTACAAACAGCTCTAGATGCTGCAGTTACCCTGTTACAGTCAATGGAAATATGTGTGCTGATGAGCCGCTGTCTTCTTGGCTCTGGAGTTCTGAGATCCCAGGAGCAGTGTAGTCATCAGAGGAAGATCTCCTGTTTGGATGATGCAAATTTGTTCTGCATGAAAAAGGGTGATGCCCTTCACACTTTGCTAACGTTTTCCTTTCAATGTGTATATGACTGCAGCAAAAGAGAGCAGAATTTTCTGGGAGCTGGTCCATGTACAGGGTAGGAAAAAAATAGAGAAATTTCTTCTTTGGGATGACAGGAGACCCTAGCACCTGCTCAAGGCGTTATGAAATACTCCATTTCTTATTGATTTAATCTAGTAACCATCCTGACAAGTCTGTTTTGAATTACTATTTTTCCATGTTTATGGATTTGACTCACTTCTCCTTGTATTTCAAGCTACCTTTTCTCATTCTTGGTATTGAGGTACTCAACAACATAGATTTCACGGTCAGAAAAGGTTGTAGTTTGCCTCATACCTGTGCCCAACTGTCTTATCTTCACCTTAGAATCCACTTTTCCCAGAGTCTGTTTCTAGAGGAAGTGAATCTTCTCTGTGATCTGCAAGAGAGGAGGAAGTTACTCATGAAAAAGGAAAATTTCTGTTTACACTGTTTCACGATTTTCCCATACAAAGAAGGGCTTGAGTAACATTTACATGTTCTTATTGAGAAAGACCTCCAACTCTTTGTTATATTCTCAGATGGTAGTAAATACTTGACAATACCTACAGATCAATTTGCGTTTTTTTGTATGGCAGTTTTCCTAATTGCATCTATGCTAGACAGCAACATTACCTGAAAACCTCTTACAGGCACAATTTAGACACAGAGTTAGCAGTTCTCTCCTTATTTGCTTCCTATACAAAGATCCTGGCAAAGTAGTTATTTTTTTACAAAGACCATGAAAACCTGTGTCGTTTAGATGTAAGCCTTCATGGTATTCTCTCTTTATATAATTCATATAAGAACATAATGTCCTTAGGAGGACAGAACTAAACTCTAAGTAGTCTATGATGCTCTTTCCAACACCTTACCAGCGTATATGTTGGGAGCAGTGCAGTTGCAGAACAACCATGTAGTGTTACTTGCCCAGAATATTCTCAGCCTCTGGGAGCTGATTCAGAGTTGAGCTCAGATGTTTGGAGCATGGTGGCAATAACACTGAGGTTGTGGGTCCATCCCTGCATGGGCCATTCACTTCAGAGCTGGACTTGGTGATCCTTGTGAGTCCCCTCCAACTGAGAATATTCTGTGATCTGAGTTATAAGTCAGAGACAACTTCTTTATAGTTAATGTCTACAGGTATTTCTTGAACTGGTAAAGGCTTTCCTGGAATTCCTGGAACTTTTGTCATTCATCCTGTTTTTTTTATTCAGGCCTTGAGTTCTTGCTACAAAATGCATCTCTATTGATTTTGTTTGTTTGCATAATTTCACTAATCTTCTGATTAGGGAGAGCCTGATCTCAGTGTTTAGATATTTCAGTCTTTTTATGTTAAAAAAAAAAAAAAATTAAACTTTTCTAGATTTTCCATCAGACTCCTAATTTTTTTGTTATGAAGTTTATCTAAAAATCACCTAAAAAAATTCAGAGATTACAAAGCTGTGTGTTAAGGTAACTGGGCTAGAGCCTCAGGGTGATACAGTTCCATCAGGTTGGAACAAGAGTTTTTCCTACCTCTTTGGGAGGCATCTCACTCACTGGCAGATATATTTAAAGTTGTATGGACTATTAATTAGAGGGGTTTTCCATGATATGTACTTGTTCTGTAAGAGTAGTATTTTGCAGTCTATTTTTAGGGTAGCTCTACATCCCCACAGTGTTTAGATCAAGTCCCTGTGTTTAAGTGATTAAGCAAGCATTACAAACTCTGAATGAGAAAGAAAATTTACTTGCTTATACAGCACCAGAAGTTCTTGTGCATTTGTTGTCCATGACTTTATAATAATGCATACCATATTGTGGCTAGCTTTTCTTTCCCTTTATTACAAACCATGATAAAGATTGTGTTCTACCAGAAAGACCTGAATGTAGTTTCTTCTTCCAGGCAGAGATCAAAGGGCAACCTTTGCCAAGTACTGCAGCATATTCCCTTACTGACACTTTGAAACCTGGGAGTACTTCATGGAGGCACATCATCCTTGGGATGAAGAGCAGACATGTCAAGGAGCTGTATTTAGCTCATCTATTAATCACTAAAGTCTATTTTGCTTTCAGTTCTGGGCATTTCTGTAGTGCTTACCAGCTCACTTACTTTTGCAATTCTTTTGAACATGTTTACACTTTGCCTGACTTTGAGAAAAGTGTGATTGTTTTCTCAGCCCTGGGAATCACTTATGGCTTCACATATAGAGGAGTAAGCAAAACCAATGATATGTAAATTAACTGTTTTACCCCAAAGAAACCATATCTCGATGAAATACAATTCTGAGTATTCTAATTTTGCTTAATGCTCTGCTGCAGTGGTTGAGAGAGTTAAATGGCATAATCTTCAGTACTCATCAGAAGCTCTGGGCAAAGAATGAACATTTTATGGCTTATCAATCAGTGGCTGCCAAAAACTTTGCAAAGAAAAACAAGTTTAGATTGGTTAATGTATGCATTTCTTGAGAATTCTAACCCTCTGAATGTAATATATTGTACTGAACAGGTGAGAAAAATACCAGCTATCACATTAAGACAAATCTGAAACTGCACCATCTACATTTTTTTGTAGAAAATATTTACAGCTTTTCTTTCTAAATAGGCTTTATAGAACATTTGTATGAAAAATGGTTCTAAAGTACTTCTGTGCAAATATGTAGCCGTGTCTACCTAGATCCTGATTTCAGAATGACTGGGGTATGTAAGACTAGGTTTCTAATCATTAATAGCAAAATTTCAATATCTCATTTAAGCCTGTGGATCTGTGGAGGTAACCTCCCAAGCTGTCTTCTGCAGGCAGTACCATTCATGTCAAGATATTGGTGCTTGGGGGCTGCATTCACTGGTGCTGCCTTCAGCCTCCTAGCAAAGCAGGATTTGGTTTCTCTGGATCCAAACAGGTCTGTCTCAATGGCTTTGTCACTATCATTTATAAGAGTGGAATTATCAGAATGACAATGTGTGGACCAGCTGCACCAAGTGTCTGTGCAGTGTGGCAGAGACGGTCACGCTGCTTGTCCTTACGGGCACGAGCATCAGCTGAAGTGAGAACAGTCAAGTAAATTGTGTCTACGGCTGAGGATGTTGTGCCTTTACTGAGAGGTGTGTCCTGGTTTAGGATGGTGCTCCCCAATTCAGTGTCCCCACCAAGACTCCCCAAACCACATGCCAATCTCTCTCGCTCCCTTCCTGCCAAATGCTGCAGTGGGATGGAGACGAGAATTGGAGGCACCAAATGGCAGAGATCACTGGTCAGGATGAGAACGATTTACTGGAAACAGCAATGAGATAAGAAAGCAAACAGTAACAGCAGCAATAATAATGACAGCAGGTACAAGAAAACAAACGATTCATATGGGGAAAAAGCCCCAGTAACAGACAATAATGGGCAAGGCAAATGCTACTACAAGACAACTTTCCGCTTGCATTTCATTTATATAAGTGAGTGTTGTGGCACATGTGGTTGAGGATTTGGATGACTATGAGTCCCCTGAATCTGACTTTGATATAGATGCACTTGAAGAGCCTTGGGAAGCAGAAGACCCTTAAGATAGGGTGACTAAGTGAGCTTTTCCCAAGTGCCTCTGGGCCATGAATTTGAATATTATAATCTCAGGGATTCCATTGGGCCGCCGCTCCCCCCTCCCTGAAGAGTCAAATATGGTTATGTTCTAGAAAGATCGCCTTTGTCTGAGTTGAGAGTTATTCATGATTGGTTACGTTTGTTTGTCAGTCACACCAGCCTTGTATCCCATTGGAACTTCCCCCTTTTGTCCCTCCTGTCTCCCTGCACTATTTAACCTTGTGTAAGCCTCTGTTCGAGACTCTTCGACTGAACCCCCTCGATCCTGCACTCCCCCTGCTCCTTTATCAATAAACCTTCGAGAGCTTCACGAAGAGACTACATCTCTTTATTTCCTAACCGCGTCTTCCGTGGGCACACCAATTACCTTCCACCTCCAGGGAAAAGCCGTTTTCCTCACAAGAACCTAGGGCACAACTACAAGTGAGATACTCAACTGGTCAGATTTAGATAGTTTCCTAGTATATTCATCCCATCAAAATGATAAAAAATAGTAAGGCTGCAAGAGAGAATTTGATCCCATTGATCAAATCCAATACGTCCAGTATCTGAACTTCCTAAAAAACATTTATTAAAACACCTTTCTGAGGAAATGGTCATTTAATGAGTGTTCTTTAATACAAAATGTTTTAGAAGATGAGCCTGGTGATTACAGCCATTGTCAAGGTGTAAATAAATCTAACTTATATGGCAGTACACTAGCTAGAATTTTTCAGAAATTAACCTGTTGTATTGAATTTCAGCATAAAATACCATGTAATAGAGTAAAGCCTATTACTTGTTTTCAGCTGTTAGGTGATTTACTTTATACAGATTGAGTATCACACTGGAAAAACATTCAGACACTTAGAAGACATTAATGAAAAGTTACGTTTCCCTAAATCATCATGTTCCGGGTTAATTTTATCATTTTTCTACCTTACTCTGATGCATTTCAGAACTTAGAGTCATACCAGGTAAGGTAAGCCAGAGTGGTCACTGGAGACAGAAAACTCTTGGAGATAGAAATTGTGGACATTGCTGATCAGGAAGGTCAGCTCATTCCAAGATTTTCCTTAGGAGGGAAGGATGGTGCAGCTCTGTATCACATTCAGCAGCTGTTATTTTGAAAGTGACCATCCAAGACAAGTGGGAAAAAATACCTACTTCCACAGGGATGCGAAGGCAAGATCATTTGGAACAAAGATGGATGTATCGACTTTCAAGAGAGGTAAATGTGTCAAAAATAGGTGGGGGGGGGGGGGAAGGCTGTGTTGAGATAACCTTGTTGAAAATATTTGGAGCAGTGAAGTTATCTTAAAGGCATGGATCTGATGTCTTAAGAAATGTAAATCCAGATGTATGCACATCTCTGCTTTCACAGTTCTGTTGTCTTCGAGTGCAGCTATCACTTTCCTCAATTGAAAATGCATGTTGGTAATTGTAAATCTATATGTGATATTCTAGAAGAAAGACAAAGCTGGAAAAACTTAGTGCCATAAACCTACTGACTTGCCTTCAGTCTTATTTTCAGCAACAAAAGGAAATAAGTCTTAAAACTCTACATAAAGCTCTCCTACTGTATATTACTATTATTCCTGATTCATTAAACATTCTTGCTAAAATCAAACTTGTGGATTTGTGCAATGGTTGCTGTAGTATCTGGAGAGAGACATTATTCTTTGAGTCAGTAAGTCCATAAATATAAACTGTAACCTTGTGGCTCTTCAGTGAGAACAGCTGATTGCAATAGATGAAGCAAGTAAGTGATTAGAAACTTTTCTCCTAGTTCGATTTAGGATTGATTTTCCTTGATTTGTTTGGGTGTGTCCTCACTCCATATCAGCCTAAGTAATTTGTAGCCAAATGTGAAGGTTTTAACTGACCTGTTCATTGCCAGCAGAGCTTTTAAAGGAGTTATTGTAGGCAGGTGAACTGCTTGTGTGTGGAGTTGTTGCTTGGGTTACTCTGTACAGCTGTTACTCAGGTGTTTTGAGGAAAATCACTTGATGGCTTAAGGAAGAGCTAGTTCATTCTCCTAAATCTGGAGGGGGAAAAAATGTATTGTGGAGAGATATTCAAACGTTTTCAATCCTTCAGTAATTTAGTTTCATCATCATCATCACAGAAACTAGACTGGTTACCATTCTGAGTGCAGACAGAATCTAAAGGCTATGTGATGCCTCCACATGGACATGACTAAAAGTTTCAGCATACTCAGGCTGGTGAGTTTCTATGGGAGAATGAGAAAGGTGAGATTCTGCATGTATGGAAGGCTAGCATTGCAGCGGTTATAATGTCATAACTTTATAAAGATGTCTCAGTGGCCAACGGTTTAAAAAAGTGTGGGTAGTTATTCACCTCTGGTAAGGGTGAGTGGTTTGTGTGGGTGGGTGGATTAAATTAAATTCCATTGTGAGCTATTCTTCTGTCCTGCTTCTGAAGATCTCTCTTATCATCTCAGATCGGTTACTCAGAGTGTGTGGGATGATGGCTGGAGTAAAATTGTTTTTCTTATCTGGATGTAGGAGGTTTACCACTGGATATGGTTATTTTATGAGACTTCTTTTGTGGTAAAAAGATGATGCGTGGGAACAAAGAGAAGTTTATTGAATCTTAAGGTAAATAGAGGATTCAGGACTTCAGTAGGTGTTATTGTTCAGTGCCATCTCCCCTGTAGTCTTGTAGGGCTGATTTGCCATGGGGAGACTGTGTAAAATAGATAACCAGGGACGATAAAACCAGGATGTGAGTGAAAATCCTACATAGTTATGATTACTGGGGCTTTATCTTGTTATGGAAGTTGCTGTTTTGTTTGTATTACTTAGCAATAAATACTGGACTAATACTCTGATCTCCTGAGATCAGAGCAGCTCATAGCCCACACTGTATTGGGAAATCCCAAATAATGGTTCTCAGAGTCTTAATTGCAAGAACATTGATTCTCAGTAGAGTGGTAGGGAACAGACAAATGTAGGGCAAGAGGAAGTATAGTGAAGTATTATGTCCTAAAGAAAATTGCAAATAATCTTTCAAATGTGCGAGATTAGTAATCTTTTCCTCTTGAAATACGGTATTTTTATGTATCTCTGTCTCTGTGTATGTATATCTAGCATAAGGGTGGCTTGTTTGCTTACAGAGGCTTAAAAACTGTCTCCCCTGAAGCCAAGGGAAGAAGTTTCCCTGACCAATAGAATTAAACCTTTGTCATATTTCATGTGCATGCTCAAATACTTAAGCACTTTTGCATTAATATTTCTGTGTGAGTTTTAATATAGAGGTGACATATTTTGGGGTTTGCTTTCAAATAATCTGTTGCATATGTAAAATTATACTACTTCAATGAGTTAAGTTGTCAACTTGTTTTTGCAAGCAGCTTGAGTATTTATGGTCAGAGTTTACCTGTTGTGAGAAGTCAGACTAGGCTTTGGATAAGCATAGACCAGATTTGTTGGGCGACCCACTCTGGACTTTACATTATTGTAGTCTATTGACCTAATACCTCCATTGCTGGTGGTCTAGAAGGTGATCTAAAGAAATATTCATACAGAAAGCAAAATAAAATAAAAATGTTCAGCTTTATGATGAATCTCTACATGCTCGGGAGGATAAAGAAATGCTTCTGACCAGAGTTTTAGAAACAATGGAATTTCTTTCTTTGACAGCAGAAAAGATCAATTGAAAATTTTCATCCTATACACATAGTCCCTGACTTAACGCTCTCAATCAAGAAAACTGCATATTTTTTTACCCCTAAATTAGCTCAATGATGAAGGGGACATGATGATCTTTCTAAAGTGCAAGATAGTATTGGAAAGAAATAGTAGTCAGCCGCTGAAAAATAGCTGTGAAACAAAGAAAATGGGATCAAGTGTGGTTGGAAAGAAGGTCTTGGTTAAGAACTTTGTTCTTTCTATCTTGCTTAGCTTTGTGAAATAGAAGCAGGTCTGCAAAATAGAAATTTACAGCATGATCTATGGTAAAATGGAGAGTGTTGCATCTTGAGAACTTATTTTTGTATGCTAGAACACAAAATTAAAATGCTAAAAGCCTTCAATATAAGGTGCCTCATCTGCTGATCAGTCATTCTAATGTAGCTCTGCTGAAATCAACTAGTGAAAATCAGCCTGCTGTTAATTTGTCAGAATAGGAGATGACTGCTTTTTTTCTGGTATTGTTTTATGTATATTGCAATATTTTTGAGAATGTAGTGGTTACAGCTGTAGAACATTTTGCAAGACTCTGGAGTCAGTGTTCAATTTAAAATATATATTACACATAAGAAACATTTAAGATTAAACGGTTTTGTTTTGGCCAAGTAAATTGCTATAGTGCCATTTAAATCTGTAACAGTGTTTACAATATAAAAGAAAAATCTTTGGGGTTTTTTGTGCTTCTGGAGACCTAGGCTTCAGGAGGCTTTATAGCAATACATGTTCTGAGATAAAACTGTGTTTTTATAGCTAAATTCCCAGAGTGGGAGCTGCCTAACTCTCCGAATTAATACTGTAGCTAAAGAACTAAAAGAGACAAGAAGGAATAAAGTTCTTGGAAAATGAGGGTGATTAACAGAGCTACACTTCTTTGAGTGTGCACAGTCTTTAATCAGCCTTAGGATATGTGCACTTTACAGTGTTACTCAGCTCATAATCATATACATGAGTATTTATAATCTGACAATAGTGGAAGATTAGCTGTAACTGAGAACCATTCATTTTAGCTGTGACTCCATTAAAATGAGGGGAAAAGCATCAACCTTTCTGTACTGGACCATGCTAGGTAGCAGTGTGGGCAGTTTCCCTGACACTGTGGTTGTTTTGGCTTTCTGTTTTCCATCTGATTGCTTCATCCTGTTCCTTGCTTCAGTTTTTATACTTTGCTGTAGTCATAAAGTGATTGCACACATAAAGAGTAAAACAGGTAATATATTCCTATGGGGTTTTTTACATTTTTTTTACTCTTTGCTTCCTGTGCAGGACCAGTTGAATAACTGTTGTCAGCACTTTGGTGCAGGCCTGGCTGATGTGCTTTCTGATGTCTGAAAAGAGAAAACCCTTGTGCTTTTAAGGTCTCATTGGAGGTGCCAGGAATACCCAAGAACTGATACTCAAATATATTTTGGAAGCTAAAACCTAGTAAATGTAATTACAAGTGTTTAATCCCTTCGTGAAAATCTCAGCTTTCTGATTTGAGACATGTTCTCTCTAAAACACTGTGTATGTGTGATGGAAGAGGAGGGTAAAACATCCTCCTTGATATGAATGGGGAAATTGGCAGAATGGGAGCCTCTCTGATAACATGGTGAATTGAGGAGGCCATCCATCAACAGATGGAAGCAGAATTAAGGAGATGGCAGCCAGCAGGAGAAAAGGGCAAGAGAGCAAAACTGCAGGCTCTAATACTTGATATTTGATGCTTGAATCCAGCATCAGCTGGAATTTTATGCATTGTCTTGTTCCAGCTCCCTCCTCTAGTTAATTGCTTGAGGGAAAAGACACCAGAAAGCACATTAGCTCTCAGGACAAAAAAATTCAGACAGTGTATATTGTTTCATTCAAACCACTGGAAGTGCAAAACACAACAGAAAATTCTGACAGCTTCAGTGCGGCTGTATTTCCCACATTATCTAAAGCTTCATACAGTTTCTAGAGTTGCTACTTTAGCTGCCTTTTTCAGAGAGAGTTGTGAGAAGAACAGGCAGTCAAGATGAAAAATGGGAGCATCAGTGTTTGTATGATTAAGCTTTTGGGGAATTAGAATTAGTTTCAGCCATAGTGTTTGCATTTACTTGGACTATTTCTGTTTACCAAACAATTAAATCTGTGATGCTCTTGCTGTTTCTGCTTGGAGAGATGCTTGCAAAAGAATGCCTAAATGAGATCCTTCACAAATTTTTGCCCTGTTTCCTTCTTGGTAGTTAAAAACACAAATATCCCATTGTCTTTTGCTGCTATCACACTATAGTCAGCATGTTGCCTGGCTGTGTGGGAATTTTCAGTTGCAGTTTGGAGGAAGATATGGCCAGTCATGGGCACCAGCGATATCAGATAAAACAGTTTGAAAGAACTGTGGAAAAAAACTTTGACGTTTCCTCAACCTCCCTGACATCAATTCTAATTTCTCATATTTGCTGTCTGTAAGCCTCTTGCTGGCTGAGAAAAAGAGGGTATTGTCTCTCATTAACAGCAGGACTGTTTGCCAGCCCTTTGACTCGACAGGGGAATTTTGAGCTTCTGCAAAATTTGCAGTTGAGCAGATGGACAGCACACAGGAGGCCAAAATGACACAAAGGGAGCCCTTAGTTTGTAGAGCACAGTCTGGATCTGTCTCTAGGTTATCAGCTTTGTGCCCTCTGCAAACAAGGCTGATACAGAAAAAAAGAGTACAGGACTGAGACTGAAAGAAAATACTGTGGTGTGTAAGAGCACAAAATGTGGGTCAGGACTTTTAAACATCCTCTCTAGTTCTTCAGGCTGGGTAGGGAATGTGAAAATTGGAAGACTTACACAGAAGAAGCTTTGCTGTGCTTTCTTACTCAGCACACGCCTTGCAGTTAGCAAACACACAGATAGCTTTTGATTTGTTTCCACCAAAAAACGTCAAGGCACAGCACTGTGACCTTGCATTACATAGGGTTCCTTTCTAGCTTCACTTAAGATTTTCTGAGCAAAAAGCCCTAGCATGTGGAATCTGGCTCAGACTTCACACAGTGACCCTGAAAAAGTGATTAATGCAAGAGGGTAGCCTTTCCTCTTCAGAATTAGGAATAGAAAAGATGTTAATTCGTGGGAAAGGGAAGGAAAAGGAAACAAAGAAAAAAAGAAAAGGAAAAATTAAGAAACACACTGAGGCTTAAGAACTCATTTGGTTGTCTCCCTCCTCAAAGGCTTCTTCCTTTGTTGGAGGCTGAGGTATTGGCACTTGACCCACAGGACCTTAAAGGAGAAACTCATGACAGATTGTTCCCAAAGGATTTCTTTGATATTGCAGTCCAATAGTGATAAAAATTCCAGAGCTGCTGCTGGAAAAGTGGGGGGCAGGGTAGGAAGTAAGCTGAAAAGGGAGAAAAGCTAATAGTAAAAAGGAGTCTGATTCTTTCCCCTTAGGACAAGACATGTAGATAAATTCAGAGGTCATTGAAGGAAAACTCTGAAATGTCAATGATGTGGCATTAAAAAAAAAAAAAAAAACAACCCATGCAATCAAATCCACTGATTTTACTAAAGCATTGCTCTTTAGTGTAAAGTTTAAAAAATAAATTTTAAAAGTAAGGATTCAATTGACCGTATATCATATTTCTCCCTAGCAGTAACTCCCAACTTGATATTTTTCTGGAGACAAGATGTTAGCAGTGGCCTTGGCAGTGAGGTATTAACCCTGAGCCTCAGTGATCTGGTTTCTGAGCTCTAGGAAGTCAAGGTCCATGGGGAAATATATATGTCAAAAGGAAAACAAAAAATTTAATATAACAATAAAAGAATATCTAAACTGTGGTATTTTCTTTCTTTCAGCCTAATCATGTAATGCCTGATTACTGAAACACCAGGCAGATATTAGCCCCAAGGGGACACAGACTGGGAAATTCAGTCATCTTCTCTACCCCTTTCTGTTTTATGGAGAGGCTTCCCAGGAGGAGAAATTGTCCCGCTTTAAGGCAACATAGAATGTAATTTTTACTCAGGAAAAGGAAAGCATGCCCAAAACTGAGATGAGATTGCCTACACAGAAATTAATGACCTTTCTTTTAACATGACATGCAAGAGACCTCACTGGTGAAATGACTTGCCATTATGACATCATTAACTGAATCAGACCTGGCAGTGACATTTCCAGATCACATATAGGGAGTAACCAAGTCTGTGCCCAGAGGACTCAAAATAGGTTTAATCTCAACTAATTCTAGATAACTACAATGTGGAGATTTGTCTGCAACAGCTGATTTATTAAAGTTTAGGCAATGAAAATAAATTACTTAACTGGAATGCAATTTGATGTATTTTAGATACCTATTCTAGGTTAAATTAGTTGTTGTCAGATAGTACCTATTTCTCTCCCTCATCTCAAAAAAAAAACCCCAAAACAACAAATCAACCTAAACCATAACATGAGCATCTTAGATGTGGTCAGCTACAATAACCTATAAAATAGGTTTGTTAAATTGATGTGTTTCTGCGATTGAAGTCAGTTGTGTTCCTTACTGATGCAGAGTAAAAGATAAATGCTCCCAAGTTTGTTTTGAGGAACATAAAGTTTCATTTTGGATACCACAAGGGCAGGCGTTCAAAGTTGAGCATGGGTGGAACTCAAAATTTGTGCCCCAAAGTATTTGTAGTGTTAGACAGCAGTTCCATCAATGCACACCCAGCTAGGTATTTTATGTTGCTGGGATCTAATGGATGTTTACCTTGTTTGGTCAGCAAAACTTTTCCGAAGAGCGTACTTCCCAAGTTACTTGAGCTGAGTCTCCATAATTGTACTGTTACATTTTCTGAGCCTGTTTCATTCTGAGAGACATGCAGCAATGCTTTTGCTGGCCTCTTGATAGCATGGCCACATGTTTCTCAAGCAGGTGTTTGTATGCTGGACATACTAATTTAAACTGATTATCAGATCACTTCTCCTTCACAGAATATTGGGTGCAAGTGTGTTACTGTAGCAGGAAATGAGTCAAAATTTGGGTTGAAGAACCTGTAGTACTGTTTCAACATGTGGTGTTAACTCCTCAGCTGCAGTAATACTGCATCACTTGGCACTTGCAACCTTTGGGGTAGGGCCAATGCCTGATTGTCATCTGTACAATACATTCTACATCCTAGAAGTTACAGCAAACAAAGCTACTGCACAATTTATAATTCTATCTAAAAGTATTTGTGAAAGATTAGTAAAGTGCTGCAGCAATTAAAATAGCCTGTAGGTTTACTAGTTGAAATTAAGTTTGTGCAAACTAGGGTTCCGTTCCAAACTTCTGGTTTGTTACTCATAAACTTCTTTAATATTTTCCTCCTTGTTCTGGCATTTTCCAGTCCTGCTTGAATATGGTTCTGCTGGGGTTTTGTTGTGGACTTTTAGCCACAATGATTGTTCTACCATTTTTTAGTGTATGAAAGCTAAGAGGAAAAGCCTTTCCTCTTCAGTGACTCTGGATTTGTGCTTAAATGTTCCTCTGGTCAGTGAGGTGGGAGATAGAAAGCTGAAATAGCCCCTACTGTGGAAAAACATTTTTTTTCTTTTCTGGGGAAAACTGGATTAAGTTTGAGCAAATGAGGAGGAAACTGCAAAAATACACACTTGCAGTTTTTGTGTATTTTAAATAGCCATTTTAATGTGATTTTTATCACAGAATATGCTCAAATAACTGTGGATATTAACCAAGGATTTTGCAATGGGAAAGCTGTCAGTTTTATATCCCAAATAGCACACACAAATACTGAGCAATAACTTTTTGCTTAGAGCATTTCCATAGCTCTTATTTTATCAGTGTCAAATAGATCACTACATTTTCAATATGTAGCTGTTCCACATTAACCCTGAATGTAATCAGGCAACTGAACGTTGTACAAGAGGGAAATCTAATATCCATGACAACATATCTAATTTTCATGTGAGTTTACATGTACGTAGTTCTTTTTGTGCTAGAAAACAAACTTTTATTTAATTTTTGTAGGCTTCAAAGGCCACTTTTTGTTAGATTTTTCCCCAGAAAAATATTGCAGATTTCACAGCATCTCTAAATCATAGAATGGCTTGGGTTTGAAATCACCTTAGAGGTCATCCAGTTCTACCCCTTGCCATTGGCAGGGACACTTTTCACTAAATCAGGTTGCCTGGAGCCCCATCCAACCTGGCCTTAAACACTTTCAGGCATGAGGCACCTACAGCTTGTCTGGGCAACCTGTTCCAGTATCTTACCACCCTCACAGTAAATAATTTCTTCCTAATATCTGCTCTAAACCTACACTCAGTTTGAATCCATTCCCTCATGTCCTGTAACTGCATGCTCTTATATATGCTCCCTCTCCATCTTTATTGTAGCCTCCATTCAGGTACTGGAAGGAATTAGGTCACCCCATAGCCCTTTCTTTTCCAGACTGACCAGCCCCAGCTCTTCCTTCATAGGAGAGCTGCTCCATCGCTCTGATCAACTTGTTGGCCTTCTCTGGACTCTCCAGCAGGTCCATGTGCTTCCTGTGCTGGGGAACCCAGAGCTGGATGCAGCACTTCAGGTGGAGTCTCATGAGAGAAGAGTGGAGAGGCAGAATCCCTCCCTTGACCTGCTGCTTATGTTGCTTTTGATGCAGCCTGGGATAAAGTTGGCTTTTTGAGCTGATGGCAACAAGGCTGTAGAATTCACTTCATATGATTGATGTGAATTCAGTCCTTGTGCTAATGATCTTAAAATTTTAGATCTTTGATATCACAGGAATTGTAGTGGAAAGGTGAGTCAGTTGTTGAAACAAACATAGTGATATTAGAAGATACACATTGATGTTCTGGGAGCTGGTGTGTTTTCTTCTGTGCAGTACATTGATTAAAGATTTATTAGTTATGTGTTTAAAAATCTATGTTATGAAAAGTTAGAGTTCGAAAATTAGTCTTGTGCAACCATGGTTAATGTTCTGTGTTTCAGATTCCTGGTCTGTGATCAATGATGTGTTTTTGAAGCTGAGATATGAAAGCTGAGTTAGAGAAAGAAGCATTGTTTATCATCTCTGTCCTGGGCTTCTGGTTCTGTCCTGGGGTTTCTGATAGCACCTGTGACAGTAACATGATTGTTTCTTTTTAAAATGCAATAAATTTCTATATATCACATTGATAATGGTGTTCAAGGTAAAAAAAAAAAAAGGTGAAATACCTTTTCATCTATTACCCAGATCTTTTAATAATAAGTTTATTTTTCAAGGATGGGAGGAGGCAGGGGAATGGAAGTGGAGAAGGCCCAAAATGTTCTGTAGAAAGAGATGGGTGTGTTACATGGCAACATACATCTTTATTGACCTACAGCTGAATACCCCATGTCTCCCATTAACTTCAAGAGGAAATTGAAACATTTCCAAACGCCACCAGAAATAAAGAATATGAATTGGTTAACACAGTATTTTGAAGAATAGAGTGCAAAGCTGTTAATGAGCGTAAGTGGCTGCCTTCTCTAAGAAAGACAAGTTGCTTTAATCAGAAAGGTCATGCATGTCAGATAGCATTATTGTTTCCTGTGTTCACTTGACTCTACTTTAGTCTGGGGAAATTAGGATTTCAATGAACATTATTAATAGTTAAGACACATGTCTGGAGATGTGGATGCTTCTGCATTCAGCTCTGCCGAAATTTCACTTTTGATTTATCGGCATTGCTGTTAAGTACTGCTTAAATACAACCAGCTTATATGTGCCACTGGAACCTCTGGAGTCATGCAAGTGTTAAATTTATACCTTATATAAGGTTAAGAAAATACCTTAGGGATTGGTGAAGCACAGGTGGTTCCAACTGGGACTCGAATGCTGAGAGTCCTTTCATCATCCTGAAGGTTTTAGGGATATAGTCATATTTCTTCGATATACTGGAAAGAGAATGGAAGAGTTGTGATTCACTGAGGCTGAGCATCAGTTCATTTGGGAATTACCTGTAGATAGTAATTTCCTGCAGGTGGTCAGGCTGTCCTAGAGTTTGCACTTGTTTGGTGATCCAAGGGGTTAGATAGGCACCTGTTTGGAGAAGGTGCTCCGAAGGAACTGTAAATACAGACTTTACTCCTTTTTTCCCCCCTGTTACATTAACCATTTTTGTGGAGCTGTAAGCTGTGTTAGGGCTGTCCAGTATTAGTCACTGCATAAAAAATTACTGGAAATATTAGGGTAATTATGATTTTTTTTAAAAAAGAAATTGTTCTGAATGGTGCTTCATAATGGGGTCTCCCAAATAACAGAAAACTGCATGGGGAGTAATTCAAGGTAAGATCTTTATTTTTTCATCAAGTTCAGGAGGGGATTTTTAGTATTGTAATTTTATTATATATGTGCATGCAGGAAAAGGATATGATCATCCATTAGGAGCTCACAAAACTTGTTTTGCCCCGAAAATGGAAAAAACTGTGAAGTGGGGGTAAAACCCCACCACTGTTCATTGGTCCTTAAAGTGTTTGGCTAAATGTATCCTGACGAGCATTTCTCCAGTGCAGGCAGACTACCTTCCTGCAAATTCCTCTAGCCAGAGGAGGATGACATCTGTCAGGTTCCACAGGAATCCCTGTCCTAGCAGAAACAGTTGTGTTGCTGTCTGAGTTCTCTTGACCTGCAGTGATGCTAGACTGTGTAAAAAGTCCTTTATCACAGCTTGAGTGGAAAGGAAGGATAGTCATCTTGTGTCTATTATTTCTATATAGATATTGGGAAGAAAAGGGAACAGAAAAATGAAGTGGAAATATATTTAGCTCATTGTTACTACTATAAGCCTTTTTATTGGACTGAGGTCAAGATTCTGCTACAGGAAATGTTGATAAAGGCTAACATGGGAAATGATTGCTTTCAAAAATTACATGGCCATGTAATTTCAGAAATCTTGCCATGTTATTTCTTTTCATTGTCTGGGAAAGACCATACCTTTGCGGTTCTTTGGATTTTTTTCCCTTAATATTTACATTGCTTATGTTTTGTCCACTGTGGTTCACTTCAGGAAAAACTGGAGGTTTCTTTGCTTTTTTTTTTTTCTTTAATCCTAAAGTTTCTTATTCTGCTCTCCCACCTAATCCCTTTCTTTAAGTGCAGTGAAAGTTTGTTATTTTTAACTCAACTCTTGAAACCCATGTTCTGGAATCCAGTTTGGTGGTATAGAAAATGAGATGAATGTCCAGATACCCAAGTTTAGAGCAGGGTCAGTGAAGCTGCATAGGAGGAGTGTATGGATGTACACTAAGAGCTTATTGGGATACATAAAAATTGTATAGTCTTTACCTGTGGGAACTATTGTACCAAAGCAAGGTGTGCCTCTAGAAATCACTGAACTTCCATTCAACATCCCTTTTTAAATAAGAATTAAAAAAAACCCAGCTCTTTTTTGCTGTAGCATCTGCCTGAGCGAAGGCAAAAATAAGAATACTTTTCAGAGGTAGGGCAAGTTTACTTGGGCAGGCCAGAAGTACAACTTCTTTTCCATCGAGGACTATGATATAATATAGGAAGGCCACTACTATTTTCCTAGTGTAAACTCTCATCCACATCCATTTTAAGGTATTCTCCTAATAAGTTTAGGTTACACACTGAAGATGATTCTCCTCCATTTTAAAATCCTCTTCTTACCTGAGCAGTTTGCAGCTCTAATGAAGATCTGTGTTCTCTATACAAATTTTCATCTCTTTTCATCTTCCCCAAGTAGGATTGGTAAGTAGCTGTGCAGCCACCAATTACTGAGATATTAAAATAGACTCTGTGATGAGAAAGGAACCTCAGTACTACTTTTTCAAGCCAAAACTGATAAAGAAGCTAGCAACAAATACTCCTTTTTGAATGGCCAAGAGGTAACACTGTAATTGAATGTGCTACTATCTCAACACAAGGGAAGCTATAGGAAGTGACAACTCTGATTATGTCAAAAAGCCAACATTGTTTTAGCATCTGTCAGCTCATTCCTGTTTGTGATGTGACAAATATCTTCACCAAAGGAAATCTAGAAATATGTACATTAACAGTAATCAAGTCTCTCTCTCTCCCTGATTGATTTCGATGCTGAAGAAGAGGAGCCATACCAGCAAGGATGGCTATAGGTTAACTTTTGGAAGGTGGAACTTTATATTATACTGGTGGAGCAAAAACTTGAAGTTTCCCGGTATAAATGCTTTAGATCATGAAGGACAAAGAAATTATCATAAATTTCTTTCTCATGGTATCTTATGCAAGAGTGGCCTGGCTTAAATGCTTAATGAAGGAGAAGACTGAAGCTTAAAAATAGTAAAACTTTACTTCTTTTATTTTGTAAAGAGAAAAGAAATAATAATAAACCTCTTCCTCATGATATCTTATGCAAGAGTGGCTTGGATTAAATGCTTAATGAAGGAGAAGACTGAAGATTAAAAATAGTAAAACTTTTCTTCTTTTTTTTCCTTTTCCTTTACTTGCACTGTATTTTATAGCAGTGTGGTGATTAAATGAGGGCATACTATTGAATAGCTTTTCAAACCTTGGCAAGAGAGGTGCCAAAATGTCACTGTTAAATTTCTGTAGCCTTCTATGTTGGCAAGACAGATAGGAGCAAAAGCAGCATTTTACAAGTTGCCTAAGAACATCCCTCAGGGCAGCTGAGGTGCTACAAGTCAGATTAGACTTGTCCCAGAAATTAAGACTCTGAACTTGAATGGGTGTTAGCACAAGCATCAATCTTGTACCTGTAGAACAGAAGAAGGAATGCGATAATTTAAAATACAATAGTACTCTCATGTCCACTGTTTTCAGTGCAGCTATAAGTAATAACACATATGTGCTTATTCTAGTCGACTATGATCTGCTAGATTCAAAGTGTAAATAGTTACCTTTTTAGATTTCCTCTGATATCTGTAATTGTCTGTGTTGTACCAGCTGTATTTGTTACAGTTAAAAAGTAATAATAATAATCATAATAACAATAATCATTCTGTAAACAAAAGCCTTAATAATATTTCCCACCCAATCAGTATTAAACTACATTTGCATCCATCTTCTTGCTGTTATCCCTCCGACATGTCCAGAGCAGCCTTGGTGCAGATGTGGTGCCAAGGTTGCTGCTGGGGACCTGAGCCTTGGGAGCTCTTGGTGCTTTTCTTGCCCTCCAGTGGCTTTGGAATGGCTGGGGGTGCCTGAGGGGTTACACTGCTGACTGACATCCCTGACCCTGGGGGTGTTCAACCAGTGAGAGGCAAACCCAAGTGGTTTTGTTAGCAGAGAATCTTCTTTCTGCTTTGTGTTTGGAATTGTAATCTGACAGATAAAGGATATAGTTTAAATGCAAAGAGCTTTCTTCTCCTGCATGCATCCAATAAAATTCTTTGACAGTGAAGGGGAAAGCTGTTCTTTGAATAAAGTTACTGTTTACAGGGATGCTCAACACATTAGAGACAGAAAATTGCAATTGAAAGAGATAACATTGTCTCATTCTTGTGTTTCTAGAGGACTTATTTAGTTTTATAACTGACAAAATTTTTTTGACATTTTCGCTTCTGTGATTTCTGTAGAATAATGTCAATTACAATTCATTAGCTGTCTTTTAATTTAAAGACATGATGAAATTGCAATTGCATCTCAACAAATTAGCTAAGTCACAAAAGAAATAAACATTTGTTGATTTGCCTTGACATAGTATCCTTTTTCTCTAAATGGTGTTTTGGTAAATTTGATAGCTACAAGTATCTTCTGCCATCCACAATTAAAACTTTCTGTCCACAGTGAGATGGTTACACTCTGATTTCTAGAAAAATTATCAAAATGCCAGTTCAGATTGTGATTATACAGGAAATTCAGCTGCAGAATAATGCCTTCCATTCATTGTTCTTTGGCACTAGATGCAATATGTCACTGCTACATACACTACTATTGTTATCCTTCGATTACTTCTTTTTTTTTTTTTAAATTCAGTCCTCATAAAATAAACTGTGTGGAGATTGTCCTTGCTCTGACCAGCATAGACTGTGGTCTGTTCATGTGTAAGACACACTCTTAAGGACTTATATTTTCAAATAAGTATGTTTCAATTTCAAGGTGTTTTCAGCCCATTCTCTGCAAGTACAAAACCTCTAAGCTGTACCAAACTTGCTTATAGCTACTCAAGTTGTTTTTTTAGGATGGATGCTATGATTGTATCTATAGTCAAAATGATTTCTCAGTCAAAAATGCAAACATGTATCTCATTAAAATTTTTACAATTTTCAGGTGCTGCTTTTGCCTGTAGCAACTAGCATGCTCAAGTATGTGTGGTTATGTGTATGCAGAGATCAGGAGATGAGGTGCTTGGGTGAACATTCCCAATGTGCAGTTTGCATACAGCCACCTGTTCAAGTAAGCCACGAGTGTTTTGGGTAGGTTTCTCTGTGCCAATAATTCCTTGAATGTTTGTAACCAGGATAGGAAGTGACTGTCTACGTTTACCTGGCAAAGAATTGTTGCACCTTTTTTAGTCACCAAAAACAAACTACCTGGTTCTCCTGAACCTTGAAATCTTCAGTTACCTGTCAGCTTCTATGTTACCATGAGGCTGTACAGCAGTAGCTCTTTCAGATAACTTGTTCTAGCAAGGGGAATTAATTTTCATCCTGAATAAAGGCTGAACTGTTCCTAGTGAATACACATACAATGCAGCACTCAACACTTTTTTTTATAGTTGTTTTTCATCACATCACCTCTCTTTCTGAGTACTAGGTGATGTTTATGTGTGAAATCAAGTGCTGTCACAAACCCAGCTCCTCCTGTAATCTGGGCAACTAAAATGGAAATTCAATGGATTTGCATGTTTTGTTTTGTTTTGTTTTCCAAGGCTGTTGTATGCTTGATTCATGAATAAAAACACATTTACACGCTATACTCTTAAATTAGGTTTTGGAAAGAACAGAAATATAAGTGTGGAAAAATGCTTTATGGTATTGCATATCTTGAAGCTGTTTTGCCTCAGCAGATAGTACTCCCTTTTGTTCCTGTTTTTTTCAGATAGTTTGCCTTTTGTTATGTAAGACATAATGCTAGGACTTAATACAGCGAAGAGTGAAGAGATTGGTATACAGAAACTGAAAAGCCAACTAGAATTCTTCATAATGGTTCTTTTACCACTCCTATCATCATCTGAGGAATATTTTTCCTCGGGAAAAAAGTGTCTTTTTTCAGCTTAGTTAAAGGGAGATGCCTCTTGGAAAGTTTTATTGCCAGCCCAAGCAGTCCTTCTCATTGCTTTATTTGCGCCATTGGCAGCATCTGCTTGGCTGCATAAGAGTTGGCATGTCTGCGTGAGCTGTAACTGCATTTTCTTTACTGTGTTGAAGTGTTCTCCAACAGTGAGATCGTTGAAAGAATGCTTCTTGTTTTTAAAGCTCCTGTTACAGGGACTTCCCTCTACTGGGCAAGTGTATGGAAAAATGTGCATTTGCTAATAATAAAAAATGCATAGCAGAGCTCCTAACCCAGTTTACTATCTTCAAGCAAGTAGTTTTCATAAAATGTTGCATATAGCATCCTGGGCTGTATCAAAATTGTGTAGCCATTAGGACTAGAGAAGTGATTGTCCTGCAGGACTTGGCGCTGGTGAGGCTGTACCTTGAGTATTGTGCCCCTTTCCGGGCCCCTGACTACAAGAAAATGCTGGAGTGAGTCCAGAGAAGGGCAGCAAAGCTGGTGAAAAATCTAGAGAGTAAGTCTCATGAGGAGAGGCTGAGGGAGCTGGGGGTGTTTAGCCTGGAGAAAAGGAAGCTCAGGGGTGACCTTATCACTCTCTATAGCTACCTGACAGGAGGCTGTAGCTGGGTGGGGACTGGGCTCTTTTCTCAGACAAATAGTGACAGGGCAAGAAGAAATGGTCTTGAGGCGTGCCAGGGAAGGTTCAGGTTCGACATTGTGACGCATTTCTTCACTGAAAGAGTTGTCAAGCATTGGAACAGGCTGCCCAGGGAAGTTGTGAAGTCGCCATCCCTGAATGTGTTCAAGAAACAACTGGACGTGGCACTCAGCACTCTTTTTGGTTGACATGGTATTATTCAGTCAAAGGTTGGACTCGATGGTCTTGGAGGTTTTTTCCAACCTTAATGATTCTATATAAAACCACTTTACTGGAAGCTTTGAAGCTGGCATGTGATTCACTGATATCCATGTATAATTTATGTGATTTTTTTATATGGTATGAATGTCATTCTGTTAGATTCATTCTTCTGCTTATGAGCTGACTTCTTTAATGTCAGTAATAGACATATGAATAGAATCATGGTGATCCTAGGATATGTACATCTTTTCATAGCAATTCAATTCCCGCTGGCAGCAGAACCTCAAATCACAATGACAAGAGAATGGTGAAGATAGACTAAGAGTTTGCTTGGAATAGATACCCCAGCTATAAAAATATGCACAGAATTTTAGAAGCTGATACTGCTCTGTCAAAGGAGAGCCTTGGAAGGAGGGCATGGATGAGTGTGGAGAGACTGCTTAGAATCAAGTAATGGTTTATGGGGCATGTCAAATTGCACTTAGCTGTCAAAGCTCATAATTTCATCCTGAAGTGGACAGGGCTACTAGAGTTTGCACTTGTGGGGCAATAACAATTGTGCTCTTTCCTTTGAAGAAATGTGGGAAGGCATCATATCCAGTGAAAGTGAGCCTTACGGGATGCATATGACTGTTATCCTGGTTATAAATAAAACACAGCTTAGAAGAAGGTAATCTGTTATGATTCAAATAACGGGACAGTTGTGCTGGAGATGCTCAGGAGGATGGACGGAAGGAGTAAGTTCAGCCTAGTGCCTGAATCTCTCTAGATTGCCCATTTGTTGCAATTTATATTAATAGGCAAAAGGAAGCCTTCTGTGATTATCTTTCATTCATCTGGGAAGGCTTTAACAGATAACACCCAGAAACCAAGAAAGGAGATGACTGATGAATTGCATTAACATGGACATCTTCCACTCCTGATGCTTGGGCATCACAACTCTTAGAGGATTTTTGGCCAGGGTCTCTGACAGACAATGGATGACAAACACCTTTCCTGTAGAAACAAGTTATTTCTTCATGATGCTCCAGAGCTACCTTTCATACCTTGCTAGCATTGCCATCCCACATTGCCATCACAAAGCTGCACCTTTGAAGGTAAATGGGCAAGAAGCCCAGTTAAGGTACCAAAAAAAAAAAAACAAAAAAAAAAAAACCAAACAAAAACCAAACCCAAAAAGCCCCCAGGGAAGACTGTCACTGTAATACCTACTGAGTAGTGTGATTTGGTAGGAGGAAGGCCCTCCTTGTGTTGTATACAGTAGTCAGTGTACAGAATTCAGATGCAAAAAGAACACTTTGTTATAAAAAATATTTATTAATGCATATATTGATAGGTGAAGAATTTTCTGAGAAGTAAAATACTTAATATTTTTCAAGCAAACCATGAAATTAAGTATAGCATATGGTCAGCCCAGTGGGAAGTTCTCTTGACCCTTTAGGTAAAACCTGGAGTGTCTGTTATTTCTGTGTCATTTCATATGGCATGGCACCTGACTGCTTTAAAAGTTTGAAATAATTTTATATATTTTTCTGAACAGGTTTCTTTTGATTTTTACAGCTTTGCTCACAGTGTGTGTTCTGAGCACAGTGAAGTAGACAAGTAGAGAGAATTCTGTTTTCATAAGCGGTTTCCACAAACTGTTATTAAAAAAATGCGTAATAGAATGGCTTTTAATTTTTTTTTCTTTACAGGGAGAAATAGATTTGATATATGGTTATATTTACATCAACATAAAATCTGCGTAGTAAGTCGGGTACCTTGTTTGTGTTTTATTGCTGAGGATTGAGAGTTTAGTCAATTTTAAGACTTGAAAGCATTTCAGTTTCTGAGATGTAAATAATGTTAGTGTTTTCACACCTGCTATATTTAAAACGGTTTAGCAACCACACCATCAAAACTGCAGATATTTAATAGAGAGGATTCACATAACATGAAGGTTTTTTTCAATTCTCTTATAAATTAATCTTTATCTGTCATCTGATTGTGCATCTCCAGGGAAGTCTGTCCAGAGTTTTGTTCCCTCAGGAAAGAAAACGTGGGGTTTGAGCATTTATTTTGATATATTAAACTAAATTCTCTAGTCATCAGAGTTAGTGCAGGGTTTGGCACCTCACAGGAGTTAGTAATATAAACCAAAGGAGTGAGGTGAAGATGAGGGGTCTTATTTTGATATTTTCTTCTAACATGACAAATGAAACAAGACTTCAAAGAAGTGGAAAACCAGTGCTGAAGTAACTTGAGGCTGGAATGTTCATAGAAATTGATAGCTGCTAGTCTGACCCACTGAGTTAACCAGATTGGAAATCTGCATCATGTAGAAATCCCATTTGAAGTGCATGAAAAAACCTGTAGGCACAAAGTTTGAAAGCCTGAAAACCAAAACAGCAACCTCTTCCTGATGGTAGTGGAATTCATTAGGGAAATACTACTACATCTACATTTTCCTCACACTTATTTAGAAGGTAGCAGCTTGCTAGTTTGTTTTTATCCTTTTATCTTTTAGGGCAAGATTTGAAGTGTAATTCAATATACTTAAAAAACTAAAGTCAACAAAAGTACTTCCTAGAAAATAACAATAGAATTGATGCTGGCATTTGTTGTCCTCTCCAAATGTCAAGATATTCAATAATACACACCCTGAGAAATCAAGAAGTGTAAATTGGGGAAAATAGTGCAGTAGACAGTTTCTACAAGGCATTAAAGACAGACCCACAAAAAGGCCTAATTGGGGTGTGAACATAAACATCCTCTGAACACAGTATCTGCAGCTTTTGAGAGCCAGCTAGTATGTCTGAGGTCTAGCAAGCCATTAGCTGAAAGGACAACTACATGCATTTTTAATGTGCCTCATTTGGGTCCGTCACATCCTGACCAGTGTTTGTGACTCCTTGAAAATACTTTGTAAAGCTATTATAGTATTTTGTTTAAGAACATTATTTCTGTTTGGAGAGAAGCCACTGAATCGAATGAGAATGTTGTTCAGACCTTTTTAACATGTTTCAGATAATGGATGGAGTCCAAACTGGTAACTTCAAAAAGTATGCAGATAACTCTGCATGGGTCTTACCTTGAAAATGAAGTTCTTTCATGATGCAGTTTGCAGATGTATATGTGTATGCAGATGTAAACATTATTTTACCTTTGCTGAATGCCTTTGTCATTGACATAATGTTATTCACAGTGGTGGGGCTGAGCATGGGCATAAGTTCAACTCATTTTTTACCACTTCTGTACATCTTTTGAAATGAGAAAACAGCAATGTCTGAATATATTTATAGTAGTGTGACAGAATCTCAATCCTGCTGAAGTAAATAGAAGTTTATAAAGATTACAGTAGTATCAAGATTTGATTTTTAATTATCAGTACTTACAGCTTGTTCACACAGTGCTTTCCCTGTATAGGTCAGTAATTGCTTGCTGCCTCAAAAGTCTTAGTTCAATTATATCTAGGAGAGAAGAGTTCCCTAGAGCAGCTGATATGTGATGAATTCTTTTATAGAAGCTGACCAGTGTTGCCAAGGATTTCGCTTATGCTGTCAGGTCTGACTTTTAAAAGGGATCAAAACTCAGTGTGATAATCATGTTAATGTTTGGTGTTGAAATGGAGCTGAACATATCTGAGAATCTTGGCCCAGGTTTGAGTTGCAAACTGTCTTGTGAATTGTACAGGTGAAAAAACTACCAAGTGAGAGGAGTGATCTTTGGAAACTAAAGAAATTAAACATTCAGTAAGAAGCAAAAATACCTCTACTGCCCAATTAAAAGTTTTTACTTAAAAGTAATCTTTTTCCAATTAAGTTAACCTTAGGAACATAGAAAAAGTCTTCACAAGTGAAAATATTTTCTATAACTAGCATTTAGTTTAATAATATTCTTACTTTCTTAAAGAGAAGAGGCATGAAATCCCATCCTTATAAAGTGAAAGGGAATCTCTGTAAGGTTTTGTAGGATTCTGGTAATTTTTGCTTTCTGTCTTCATCGGGGTCTTTTTTGAAAAACAGAGGGATGGGTGTGCTTTTTTTTTTGTTTGGTTTTGTTTTTTTTTAAAGCTTTTATTTCCTGGAATGTGTAAGATAAGGAGAAAGACAAAATATAAAATTGCTTTATGTCTATTCCAATAACAGCTTTCTTTTTCAGGAAATAGCATGCTCTTGAATGTTGAATCAATGAAACCTAAACATGTATGGATACCTGTATATTCACTCAAATGACTCGAGTGGTTGCTCACATGCTAAATGAAAAGGGGAACATAAAATATTCCAGGCTGGAAGGTTAAAATATTAATGAATCATGAGTTGCAACATCATGAGAGGTCTAAAAATATCTTTTATATATATTTTATTCAGGTTCTGTTAGCAGGATTTTTGGTAGAAAGTAATTTTCTCTCTAGCCTTTGGTGGTCTCAAAGTAACTATGGACATACATGTAATTATATACCATCATCACAAAGCAGCATCATACTTAAACCAATGAAGAATCTTTGCTTTAAGCTCCTGTTCCAAATATGTGAGTAGTTGTGGAAACTTCCACAGTACAAAGTGTATTTGGATGTGATGAGTTGGACATGTAGTGTTGAAACTTTTGTTATTACTTAGGGTTTTGTTTTTGCAAGAAGCACAATTGTTATGAGAGAACAGAGGAATGACACTAAGGATATCTGTTGGAAAGGGTTGACAGCCCCTGCAGTTCTATACTGAATATGAATTCACAAACCCACTGCAGATGAGAAGGTGCATTCAGTTGGATTATAAATAGACTGTAGTTAGCTTTGAAATGCATCCATTTTATTCTGAGCTTCCAGAAAAGTCCTACAGATACGCAGCTCCAGTGAAAGCTCTAATGTTGGCAAAAAAGAGAAAATGACAGAAGTTTTATTTGGAGTCTTCTGACAGCTGTAGAAGAAAAAGAAATCCATATGTTGTTGTGGTGCCTTTCCTCCCCCCTACAAACAGTGGAGGAGTAGATTAAAAACCTTTCCTTTCTCAGGAAACAGATTCTTGCTCCCAGAGACATGTGCTCGGTGTGACTGGAAATGTATAAAGTTCTTGAGCCCTTTTCTTCATTCTTCCTTTCTTGTGCTCAGATGCAGCAATCCCAGTGTAATCCAGGAGAAGCCAGATGCTGTTCTTTCTCACTGTCTAAGGGAGGTGGGATGGCAAGACCTGCGCTTTTGCTTTTGTTGGTGGAGCGCTCAAGCACCTCAGGGTGCTGCTCACCTGAACACACTGTCACTGCAGCATTTTTGTGATGCCAGTGTAAAGTCAGTTCTATGTGCTGCCCAGCCTGAATCAGTAAGCTTTGTCTTGAAGGGGATGACAAAGATCACCTGTATCCAAGGGTGAACAGAGTCTCTCTCGAGAGTCGAGTTGAGATCTAAAGGTTATTGAACAGTGTAGCCCTGTCCTAGGTGGAGCAGAAGTGTATAAAATTAAGGCATGTTACTCTTTGTGTATTAAATAATAATTCTGTGTAGATCTCCCCTGATTACCACCTGAGGCAGAAGAACATTTCTTCAGCCTCCTTTCAAGCACATATTTTAGTGACAGAATAAAGAGTCTGTTCTTCTAATACATTTCTCAAATGCGGGAAGTCTTGAATTCAGATAGTAATTTTTAGCTTTTTAGGATGTGGCTGAAACAGTCTCATCACCAAACATGAGAAATGGTAATGTGTGTGTTTTGCTGCTAAACAAAATCAGAGCACAGCCCTGTTGATTCTCCAAATAATTTGATGTTGCACCAGGAGACAGATGGCAATGATAAAGCAGCAGAGAGCTGAGTCTTCAGCTTGTGTCAGCAGCATGTTGGTCTCCAGTTTTGGACTCTATATAACCAGAAACTATTTTTAGAGGGAGCATAAGGATGAAATGCAATGCAATTATTGCTTTGCATGGAGTGCAGAAGTCTCCAGCATTTGCACAATTTATTTTCTGCACAGTACAATGGATTTCCTCAACAGCCATACTTGAGTTCTTGCACACTCTGGGATTTGTCTTTGCACAGTTAAGAGAGAAAATTAACACAATATACAGTTTGGTATTGCAGATAGTTAGCAATGGAACAGAGACAGGATCAGTTTGCACAAATCTGGCAGCCAGTCAAGGTCCTTCAGCTGATGTGGAGGACTTTAAGGTAGTAGGTGACCTGGTGTATTCCTAGGTAGACACTGCCTGATAAACTCTGAATCTTCTGGTCTTTCTGTAATACTGACATAATCACTGAGGAATAAAGTAAAAACAGGCATGTGTTTAATCTGTAAAAAGGAGAGACTAGTGCTGTTCCTTCTAAGAATGTACATACTGTTTAACTGATGCCATGAGAGCTATTCACCCCTTGACATGATCATTTTTATAGCTTCTGTGCTGCTATGGGTTTCCATCATAATGTAGCTAAGTAAGCTATTTAATTTGCTATAAATTCTTTGGTGTTCATATGTTCCTTTTTGTTTGTCCAAAGCAAATTGCAAAATTTGCAGTTCTCTGGGTCATAAAATCTCACATCAGTATATGAATCCAATTATTAGCATTGCTACAAACAAACAAACATGAAACATTACAAAACTAATACCAAACAAAACCTAGTAAGAATCATCTGTGTTCTTTCACCTCACATTGCATTCTGAGTGATTTTCTTGCTCTCCTTCAAGCTTCCAGGCACTGGGTTTTTTTACAAGAAGTCAGATCTCCATTCTTTCTGGGTATTTATCAGTCTCTGTTGTGGTGTCTGTCTCGCTGCCTGTCTTGTTCATAACAGATGCCAATGCTGGGAATTTTTTAAGACAAATGTCTTCATTGTAGTTGATGAAATGTTTTGGGACAATATCAGCTCTCTTATATTAGAGTAAGAATATGATCTTCAGTTTTCTTATCTCAAAACACCGAAAACAAAAACTTACTGCAAAATATTCTACCAGTTTGTACAAAAAGTCATATTAGCTTGAGAGCATGTTTCTTGTAATTGTTTCCCCAAATTTACATTTTCCTTTACATATCCATCGTCCATAGTGACTGTTCTAATGCCATTCTGCCACTGCTGAGTGTAGTGCACATTTAGATAACAGCCTCCTTTGTTGAGTTTACTTTGGGAATTAGACAAAAAAAAAAGTAAATCAAACACATTTGGTCATTGAGATAGAATAAGCATAGACCATAATGATATCACTTTTATGGCCACATTTCAAAGCACAAGTACACTTCATCTCTTTGATCCCTTTATTCTAATGCTCAAAGTAAATGTTAGCCACTGAATGGGATTCTATGCCACATGTAAAGTTTTTTTTTTAATCAAGGACCTAAGGATCTTGTTCCATTGAACAAAAATAGTAACAATTCAACAAGGAGGACTGGAGCTTTAAGATTTTTTTCCACTGTTGCAATAATTAATTGCAGTGGGGCATCAAAGAATTTCCATTGTGCAGTTTGCAAAGATCTCAGTTGTCACTCAAAACAAGAATTGAATCCATATATTTATGTTGCAATAGCTAACACGCCATGATGATACATATTTTCTCTGTAAAACCAGAAAATGCTTAGGTTTAGAAAACCTTCTTTCCTTCTAGGAAAAAAATCCTTTATTTTGGTGGCCTTTCTTTGACAGCATGCACAGCAAGATATTTGAAAGGAAGTGGATGTCCAGGGTGGGATTGAGTGTTAAGAAGTCTAGTAGTGAGATTTTTTACTGGGATCTTGGGGCTCATAGTAATGAATCTTAGACACTTTCCATATTATCCAAATGCTGGATGGTGCAAAATCCAGCTGCTCTGACTACTTGGAGTATTTCTCTTCTCAGTGTGTGGCTTTTGAAGAATATTTTGTATTTCCTGTAATTTCCTCTCCCCTGCATGTATTTCCTTTTTGCTTGTACAAGTGAAGCAACAGTTGACTTGATTGCACTCAAACACTTTTTTTGGCTTTTTCAAGCGAACAATCTCTCCTCACATCTGTAGAGAAACTTCAGGAAGAAGTCTGTAAAACAGGGAAAAGCCAAACCAAAACTGTAAGTGTTGAGTAACTTGTTTTAATATGCTACATCAGAAATAGAATTTAAATGAAAGACTGCCTTACAGATGTGTTGCCTCTACTTAGCATCTCTCATATGCTATTTGTCTGTTATGTGTGAATGGATGTATATTTCTTAGGTAGGTACTATGCTTAGTTTTGTTTTAGTGGTGTTAATTGTAAAAATATCTCTATTTAAAACTGAAAGACATCTCTTTGAAGAAGTTTCTGTTCTTTATTTTACACCTCTGCTCACACTTTTCCACCCAGTCCAGCCCCCAGCCAAGCAAATCTAACATGTGCAAGGCTCATGAATGTTTCTCTTAGATTATGGATTCTTTTGTGTCCTGTTTCCCTTCTTTTAAAGATGGAAAACTGAGATATGGAGAAAGGTTAAGCTGTTGGTCAGCAGGGAAAAATACAGAGCAATGCTGCACTGAATGTTGCATGGTAATGTTGCATGATTTGACAGTGTTATTACCTATTGGGTAGTCAAGGCACCATCAACAGCCTTTAATAAAAAGGCTTAAATCTGGGTTTTTTCCCCATTCTCTACATTCATTGACCCAAACATGCCCTCCAGAATATTGTTTACCCTTTCTTCGGCTTAGGAAAAGTGTAACAGCTTCAGAAGGAAGCTGAAGCCCTCCTGAAGTACCTGTTGATAGCAGCTTTTAAGTTTTCATATGCTTATCTACTCCTGAGTGTGCTTATCTTTAATCGTGTGAGTTGCTTAAAGTGATATTTCCTTTCAAGAAGGCTATTTCTGTAATTTGTCAATTTTATACTGTTTATTGTTAATTTTTATCATCTGTCCTTTGCCTTTGCCTCATAACCTGTTGTGATTCCTATCATTACTATGACTAACCCAGGAAGGTATGCCTTCCCTGAATACTTTTACATGGTTTATGAGTATGTAAAGACTGAGAGTTTTAACTTCCTTTGTATTTTATCTGATAGAGTTAATGTGTAAAGAAAAAGCTAGGTGATCCAATCTATTCACTGGCCTTCTATTCTTGTGCTCTGGTATCAAAGGATAATTTTGTGCTAGTTGTATTAATGTACAATTAACCTGACTGTACTTATTAAAAAAATTGTGATATTTTTAACCTATATTGCTTGTATATTATAATCATTGAGTTACCTGAAACTGTGACAGAAATGCATGGTCAAGCCATTAAGGATGTTTTCAGGAATGCTTTTTGTATTTTTAAGTAATAGGAATGTTCTTTGTATTTTTAAGTAGTATGGATGCTTCTGCTAGAAAGAGCCTATCCAGAACTTCCTTACACAGAAATGGCTGGTAGCTAGAAGGAGGATCTGAGTTATGTTGAGAACCAAATTTTGTGTGGAGTCACTAAAGAAGACTAATGAAAATCCCTTCCCTTTCTCCAACCCCTGCTGTGCTTTCTGGGAAGTTAAGAGCAATAAAACATTTTAAAGCTGTCCTCAGACACCCTCATTTGCCTTGGAAATCTTTTATTGCTAAGTGCCTGCTGGCGGATACTGTAGTTTTGCAGACTGAGTTCACTGTACCATAGTAGGCTGAACAGCACCCTGCATGTATGATAGATCACCTTGATGCCAGTCAGCCTGTCTCTTCAGCTGAAGCGTTTTACTGGTTGATTTCATAGTTCATTAAAAGACTTGCATTTTCCTCCAACAGCTGAGTGGCAAATAACAATACCACAGGGTTGCAGAGACTGTGCTACTGAGTAATTCTAGCCTAACCGGCCATGCCTCTAGTAAGCAGTAAAATTGTTAACTGTGACAGCACCATTATTAGTAACATCTCATTCATCTTGTTATCCACGTTCCTTGAATTGAACTGCTTTTTCTTATGCCTGTTATTTAACACTGTTTTAAAATTATTCCCTAAAAAAGAAAAAGGAATGGGTTCAATTCATCGCCGTATGAAAAGTTCTGATGCTCTGTCTTCAAGCAATTATGTCCTCAAAATTTAGACAGAAAATAAAACAGAATTATTTATTTCTTTCCAAAAGGGATTCTTATGCAAGGCTTGATTTACCTTGATTAACATAGCAATTTACTGCACATTTCAAAAAGTGTTGCTAGTATTTGTAGCTCAAAATAGAGATACCTCAGAATTCCCTACTGTATTCAACACTGTTCAGGCTGCAAATGCTGTTTAATTTTTGAAGATACAATATGATTTCATTTTTAATAGATTTTGATAACAAAAAACCAGTGAAGGGATTTAGTGTTAAAGCTATGTTTAGTATTTTCCTTTTTTATCATTACTACCTTCACTAATCCCTTCAAAATGCATTTTTTTCCAAGTAGTGTGATGCTTATGAGGTAAATATAATTTCCTCCTTTTTCCTGGAAATGTTTAGGGTTAAACTCAAATGGTGTAACCGAAACGTTGGCTTCATGATATTAACTAAAAGCAGTCAATGCAAAAACCTGAAAACACAAGTAACATTCCAAAGCAGGCCTTTTAGCTTTGTTTTTCAGGAAGAATAAGAGGGGTTTGGTTTTATTTTTTGCTGTCTTCCTTGGAAAGAAACCTTCTATAATGGCTTCCAGAGATAAAAACAAGTGCTGCTGGTATAAAATTCTAGAATGAAATAGCAGAGATATCTTCTTGTTTTTAACAATTCTACTCCTTCATCTAGCTATTATGAAAGATTAACCTTAACACTGCATTGTTGCAGTGTTTGCCAAGGACCGTGCCTGTAGTAAATGCTATTTCACTTTAAGGTTCTGAAAATTTATTCTGCAAATATGAAGGATCTCTGTGCCTGTTTTCAAGAACGAGCCATTGGCCATCCCTGGAGGATGTGCAAGGCACCCAAGCTATACTGTGACTATAAGTCCAGCAAGGTCTGGGTTTTTTACACATTCTTAGGGAAGGGTTTTGTTATATCCTAAGGCTACCCTCCCTTCTGAACTTCTTTCTTTCACACTAAACAAAGAAAGTTTGGTGGAAGCAGGTATGCATGAACTAAGGAAAACATTGCCAGTAAGTTAGGACGTAATGACAGAAAATGAAGTTGTAATTCCTCTGCCTTCCTACCCCAATAAACCAAAACAAAGCCAAAAAATCCCAATCTTCTAAGCAAACAAAAAAACTCCAACCTGCTAACCAAACAAAAATCCACTTGACAGATTAAAATTGGGGTATTCATTTTGAGGTTTAAAAGGAACAGAAGAAAGAAGCAGACACCCCTGAAGTCTTGTTTCCCAATGTTTTCCCTTTTTCTTTTTTTTTTTTTCTTTTTGGCTGTTGTTTCTATTCTCTCTCAAAAACAAAACATCTTTATTAGAAACACAAACTACCATGACAGTAGGTACATTTTAGATGGTCATTCATTTTCAGAATGGGAGGGCACCAGCCCATCCACTGTGTAGGTGACTGCCATAGAAATAAGGTATCCTGCTAAGGTGCTGAGGTGCCAGGTGTCAGGAAGATTTGGTGCAGTAGGGGCTGTGTGTGTTTTAGGACCAAATTCAGTAGTGCTTCACTTGTCTTTGAGTCATATCTGTACATCCATGGGCAGCAGTGGTGATCAGGAGCTAAAAATGCCCACTTGATCTCTTTGCTTTTGCTTCCATAGCATTGGTTTGCTTAATAATTTCTGCTCTGCAAACTTTCACGGGGCAAAAAAGTGAGATTGATGCAACCACGCTGCTGTCTGTGGATAGTAGATTTTGAAAACCAGCCCATTATAAAGATTAGGGAAATATTGGGCAATATGCTTTACAACAGGTTAATCTCTGCGTAGTGTACCAGATTTTGCTGGAGAAAACACAGTGACAAGCAATAAAAAATTCTGCAAGAACTAAAAATTGACTTAAGGTAGGAGTGGAAGCATATTTCCTAAAGGATGTAAAAGCAGGTATGAGACTGAAACATGTAGAGTTCTATAGGAGAATGAGTTGTATTAGCAGTAGTTTGACTTCATCCTATTTTTTTTTTTCTAATGTTTGCAGTGTTATGGACAGACTGTGTGAAGCAAAGCTTTACTGATTGTTTTAAGGCTGGATACAGAAGTGTCCATTTAGATCCTGTAATGTTTTTAAGATTAGGCAACTCTTTAAAATGTGTAAGACCCGGCCTGGCAGGGATTGCAGCTGGGTGCTTGGGGTAGTGGCAAGATCATGGTGCTCATGTGAGATTTGAAAGATAAGCCAGAAGGAATCCAACATCAAAACAGAACATCACAGCAGAAAAATAAAATAGTGAACTGCCATAAATTTTATTGCTTAGAAAAGATAACATGACAAATAGAGATTCTGTAAGTAACTGTCAGACATGAATGGTTTCAATGGTTAAATTGTTAAAAAATATGGGCAATGCACTGTTTCTTAGATGTTCTTGGACCATTTTTTGTTTCTTCCTACTGTTGCATATAATGGACTTGATTTTTTCAGATTAGATGTGAAAATACGTTTTTTAAGTATTCAGAAATGGCACTGCTACTGACTCAAAAGTGTAGGTAGAATTAGAGATTTTTTGTTCATGTTTATCTGGAAATGCTGTATTGAAATATGTGGATTTAGTGATAGACGATGAAACATCTTGTCATAACATCTTTTCATAGACTGTAATTGTCTTTCGAAATTTCCTGTGGCTTCGGTGTATGCTGGGTCAGGCTCACAGTAAATAAACTTGGAAAAAAGATCTATAGAAGAAGTCAAACACATAATTTTTCTTTTTTTTTTTAAAAAAAAAACTTCTAAAAAAGCTGATTCTTTCCTCATTTAAGCTTTTCTGAGGTAGCTTGGTTGTTTTGTGGGTTTTTTTTTTAACTTCAGGATTAAACAGGCATTAGCATACATTCCTTTGAATAAAGAACTTAGAAAAAAATCCCTCCTAAAATTGCTGCTCTTTCCTATTTTTATTCTATAGTTTGCTACTTCAATTTTAATTCATCTAATTTTATTACTACATTGAATGTTAAAAGAAAAGTAGGTTTTTATGGTGCCATGCTGATTCATTAAACTGCATCTCATAGTTCATTGTCAATACAGAAAACTTAAAGCTGTTCCTGGGGTTATTCTGTCTTTTCAGATGCTCCTAAAATAGTCTATCTGCACTTAAGAGTTTTTCTTTTGGAGCTCAGTTGGAGCCACCTGCCTGGGAGATAAAGTGCATTTCCTTAGGCTCAAAGTCAATTTCTGATAGACTGCAGCCAGACCTTATTTCTTATAATTTTTTTCAACTTAATTTTTCCTGGTGTTTCTCTGTATCACGATTTTTCTCATTAACTCCTCTCCTAATGGTACCACACCACCTGAGGTGCTTCGACACTTCATTTCTGCTTGGGCTGTGTACTCAGGTTCAGTGATGCAGGTTGATTCCCATTCATCACTAGCACAGTATAATGCCTTCCCGAACAAATCCCCTGCTTTCCTAATGTACCAAATTACTAAAACCAATTTTGGATGCCTCGTCACATTTCTTAGGCTGATCAGTGACTCTTGAAGCCTCATTTTGGCTTTATGGAGCAGCAGACCTTCCTGCCTGTCTTGTTATATACAGGCAAGCTAAACTGAAAAGGAGCAACCCAGGTGCCTAAGCAGCGGCACCAGAGGAATACACAACATATAATCTAAGACATCAGCAGAGGCTGGGCAGATAGGCTGTGTGATTAATGGGAGACTCCAGGACTAGCAGCAGCTGGAGAACTCTCAGGATATTTTAAAGCACTAGATACTTGTTTTTAGCCTCTCAAATCACTCCCCAGAATTCCTGCTCTGAAAGAAACTGTTGCTGCAGTTAAACAAAACCAAAACCACTCAGTCCAAAATACACATTCGATTACTTTCTTTTAAATTCAGTTATTTTAATGGTCATAGTTGCAATGCCTTGTATTGCAACTAATTGCATTGCATCTAACTTGCATTGCATCTAATTGCAATGTATAAACTTGCTAAAAAGTGTCTGTGCATTGTTAGGTCATCTGATAAATCACAAGAAATATTTGAGATACGGTGAAAGAATTCAAGGCACGGATTGTCAGAAAAGAGCCCATTGGTTCTAGTTAACATGGAAGAAAATCTTTCAATGCAGTCATTCTTTCTGAATATGCTGTGGTCCTGCACTGGAGGGAGGTAAAGAATTATTGTTAAAATATACACACTCATACACTTTAATCCTTACTTTAAACTCCCTTCAGCCTGAGGAGTTAAATAGCACTGTACCATTCTTAGAGAATTTAATTTTCTGGTCTTTGTACTGCTAGACTATTTTAATTTCCTGATAGTACCAAAATATAGACACTTTGAAATTTCAGGTTTCATTTTCTTGAAATTGTGAAAGTATTTTTTGTAGAATCCAGGCTTTCAGTGGATGTCTTTTTTTTCATAAAAGAAGATCCTAATCTTGAAGGGAGAGGGGTGGCAGGATGAATATTGACTTGTATTAATGTTGGAAGTAAAGTAAGGCTGAAACATAATTTTCTTACAGTGAAGCAATGAAAATGAGAAGAGATGCTTAAAAAATGCTAATGAAGGACTCAATTATGAAGAAACTGCAGAACTCAAAGCACCCAGGAAATTGCCACTCATTCATACTGCAGTGAAACACATTTGGTCCTATTGGGTATTTTTTTTTTCCCATGAGCCAAAGACATCATTATTTCAACTATTTCATAGCCTTGACTCCCACACACAGCTGCATTGGTTTTTGGGGCTGGATGTGCAGGAATAAGCATCACTGTGGCAAATATTTCATCTTTGCCTATCATGGTTAGAAAAGAGAAGAACCTGGTGTATTTCAGGAGTTCAAGGCAAATAAGTAGGAAAAGTTGGATGCACAGTGCCTTCTGTGCTTAAGGTTGTTTAAGAGTGCTGTCTACCCTTATCTGTTGTTTCATCTGCTCTGTTCAATGGAGAGATTACACAAAAAAAAAGTGAAGCCTTATGCTCCTTGGAATAAGGTTTTTGTCAATGCAGGGACATTTCTATGCTGGAAAAGCCCAGTAACATTGGGAATTAGATGATACCTCTATTCTGAATATTTTCACATCCTGATTTGAAATAAAACAGCATTTTAAAAGGATGAAGCTACTTATGATAACTGTAGGTATGTTCATGGCATATTGTTGATGAGAGCAGAGCTCTTGTCCTTTTTTTTGTTGTGGTTCCAGGCAAAGACATCTGAAAAGATTTGGCTAATTTACTGACTGGTATTACCTCATGCTTGTTCCATTTATGGACTAGACGAAGAGCTGTTTGCTAGTGGCTCTATCATTAGTGACAAACAGAAGCCCACAGAAGAAAGAAACTTCAGAGATATTAACTGCCTGATCAGCAACTCAGTTGGGAATTTCACTGGGTCATGAATGCTGACAGGTTGTCAGGAAAACAGGAATAACTTAACCAACTGTCTAGGTTGGAAGATGAAATCTTTTTACATGGTTTTGGTGTCTAATAGCTGAGCTGCATTTGCAAATGGAAAACGCAGTAATGTTTTTCATTCAACACAGGCAACTTGAAGAATCACAGAATAGTTGGGGTTGGAAGTAACCTCTGGAGACCATCTAGTCCAAACCCCTGCTCAAGCAGGCTCACCTAGAGCAGGTTGCACAGGATCACATCCAGGCAAGTTTTGAATATCTGCAGAGAAGGAGACTTCACAACCACTCTTTGCAGCATTAGACAATTTAGATTTTAATTTAGAATCTTGATCTTTGCTTTTCTGTTTTGATTCTTGAGAAAATCCTTGGATTTTCATCATTCTTCCCCTCTCTCATCTTTTTTTCTGTTCTAACCTTTCATTAAAACTGGGTACGAATAATCCTTTAATATCTTTGCAATTTGCAGGCAATTATATTTGAAGTGCTGTGAAGCTCACTTTAGCTTCCCAAATATGGTGAGCCAAAATTCAAAGTGGTTCAGGTGTCTCCATTTCTGCTTAGACTTTTATTTGGTCTGGCTCCTTTGCTAGCCATATGCCCTTCAGGACCAGTAATAGGTACTTCCAATAGCTGAGGCAGTTTCCTTTTGTTCTGGATCATAAAACAAGCACCTGGAAAGGCAAGATGAGAATCACAGGCAGGAGAAAAAAGCTGTGTTTGACTGGGTGTCAAAGTAAGATTCAGTCTATGATTTGGAGAGACAGGGTTGTGATTGGCTGGAGGACTTTCTGGCCTGCATTAGCACATAGGATGTGGAGAGTTGTGTGATGGAGTCTGAGGCTCTGAAACTCTCAAAACTCTTAGGGACATGCTCATTAGAATGATTGCTGGTCCATAAGTCTTAGCTGTTCTCCAGAGTATTTACTTATCTGGAAACCATCCTGCTGGAAGGGGGCTAAAACTACTGTTACAGAAGAATATTTGTATTTCCAAACCTTATCTGCTAGAATGACTAGTCACTCTTGATCTGTTTGTTTCCTGGTTCTTAGTACATATGCTCATAGTGGTTAGCAAAAGCAGGCAAAGGTTTTTCACTCACTGGATCATAGAAGGATGCCTGGTTTACTGTAGCGTCACTCAATTGACCTGTGACTGGACATGTGGAGAGCAGGACAGTATATGGCCATCGGTGACTATAAATCAGTGTTCACTACATATTAAAGGATCTATTATTTAGCAACCAATCTCTTGAAGTTTTTGTGCTAAATAAGAGCAATTGTGCCATCAAACATTTACTTACACAGGTATAGTTCTCAAGTCTCAGAGTAATCTAGATTTCATGGGACAGTTTGCAAGAATAATAACTAATGGGAAGCCTGGAATATCAAAGAGCATGCAATAACCTTTGACCAGCAAAATATCAAAGATGAGGTGTTAAAGTTTTAGCTGTCTTCAGAATTTCAGATTAAACTATGTTACATTTACACAGTAGGCCCTTATGGTATCTGAAGCCAGGTTTTCCTGAATTGTCATCATTATACAGAATCATTATCAAAGTATTATTTCTCTTCCTTATTCTTTCATGAAATTTTGCACCGGTATGATGTTCTTGGACTGGATAGATTAAAATACTTGGAGGAAAACATATCCTTAGTGCTGATCTTTGCCATTCAAATGTGCAATAGAGAAAAGCATACATTGCTGTTGTGACTATTCCAAGTCACTGCTTCTCTTTTCTCCCCTCTTTTTGTGCTGCTTTCCTTTACAGTGCTTGAAGTGATTGAACTTGCCATCAGCATAATTCTTCTCTATTCCTTGGTTTTAGTGTTTCCCCAACAATGGAGAACAGCTTGACTTGTTTCACTCACCTGGTTGTCTAGACCTACTCTATACTTACTGCAGGGAAACAAGCACAAGGAGGCAGTTTGTTCCATCCCACAATGTAAATACCTGCTTTGAGTGAAAATCCACTGACTTCATGGAAATGCACTTTTCCTTCTATCGGCTCAGATAACTGAAGTGTTTAAATCTATGTCTGGGCAGATTAAATGCACCAAAATGACAAAGTATAGGTAAAATTATTGCTGTAGTGTGCTTATAAGATTTTTTGCATATTGATGCTGTTCTGGAGACTTCTCCCTAGCAGACGCCTGTACCATCCCATGCTGTAAGCTTATTGGTTTACCCCTTTTCCCCTCCCTGGCTCCTCCCCTCTGGCTTCCCCTGGTTAGCTCTTCTGAGTAACCACGCCCTTCTTCCCTCTCCTGATAACCCTCTGAGGGAGCCTCCCTCGGGGTTCACCATCTTGGTTTTTCAGCGGCCTGCGTCCTCCCCTGCCTCTCCATCCCTCTCCACCCTCCTCTGACCCTCGACTGTGGACCTCAATAAATCCCTGGAAAACTCAGATGGTGATCCTGCCTTTCTTCCCTCGCCACACCTCCACAGCAGCTCCTGTCCCCCGCAGCTCCACCACCTCCCACAGCCGCGTGTCTGCCTGGCGCGTTCTGGCCCCGGGCGGCCCCCTCATCATTGCGGCGTGGGGTGGCCGTTCCTGATTTGCGAGATTGCACTGCCGCAAATTATGGCTTTTTTTTAGATAGGAAAATATAACACTTCTCAATCAGACTTTCTGAGATCCTAAAGAATTTTCTTGTGGGTTAGAAAGGTCTAAAATATTAATATTCCAGGTAGCAATCTACTATTTTGTATAACAGAAATTTCCTTTGGTACGTATTGTCATATGTATATTACTGGATCCTCCTTCAGCTGGGCTTCTTTTTTGTTTATTTTTGGGAGGTTTGTTTGTTTGCTTGTTTAAGTTCCAAACAAATTTTTTCTGCCCATGGTCACTAGGGAAAATTTCACTTTGTTGCCTTCTGGCATTGTCTTCTTCCAGAAAAAGGTGTGCTTCCTCAATTTTTCTTTCTTAAATGTAGGAACAACTTCCTTCTTACATTCATTAGAAGATTAAAAAAAGAATGTACAGCTCCTTTTGCTTATATTTTTGTTTGGTTCTTTTACAAGCAAACCTTTTACAAGTGTTTTCCAATAAAATAAATTCTCTGTTAGTAAAATGGGGAAGCAAAACTATACCCCACAGTATTCAGGATCATCAAATCCATTTTTCCTCTATTTCAAAGTAGTGGTTTTTAACTGCTAATGAAAGCATTATAAAGATTGGCTTCTGAAGGGGGGGAATAAAGCTTTCATTTTTTTCCTCTCATATTCTCTCTGCCATCAGTTTATGGTTCAGAAACACAACCGTTTTGCTCTTCAGGACTAAATTAATTTGATGCACTATCACAGTGCATTCAAATTATCAAAGTCCCATTCTTGCCCTAAAATATGGTATTGAAGTGAGAATACTGATCTGCTTGCATTTCATGGATAGCTTGAAAATACTGAGCTACAAAACTGCAGATGAAATTACTCAGTTTCTTCTTGTAGGTAATTATCTTTTTCCCCTTCCAACCACGTATAAAAGTATTATTTCCCTTTAGGTTGATTGTTTTCCCTCTTGCTATCTAGTCAAAAGCTTCAATTTGTTATTCTCTATAGCAATCACTTAAATTGGGGGCACTGGTGCTTTCACAGCTGAAGAACTGCTTCAATATCATGTACAGTTAGAGGAAGCTACAAAAGCCTTACATACAATGGGGACTCGAAGAATGCAAATACATTCATTAGTGAATTTTAATGGGACCTCTTCTGGTAAATGAAGATCAGTTTATCAAATAAACCTTGTTGGTTTTTTAAATTTTTTTCAAAGCAGTACTATCACTGAAATATAACACATGCCATTCATACCAGCCCATAACTCTGGTAACCTTTGCAACAAAATCATGGATTAAAGAGGAGCTAGACTATATATGTATGTGAGAACAATGGGGTCATCAACCTCTGATATTTTTTCTACAGTCTTCTGATAGTCTACTCCCTCAAGTTTTCCATGCTCTACAGAGGTATTCCTTAGCACCTAGTGTGAATCGGGGTAACCTAATGTAACTGTGTAACAATGAGTTATTTTAATACACCCACAATACCATTTGATTCTTCAGCTTTCCTTCAGTAGTGTCTAAATGGTGAAATGCTTTTGTTCCATGTAAACTAACAAGCATGACTTCAGTGCCCTTCATATTTTGTTCCTAGTACTCAGTCTCTGTTACTGGAGAGCAGCACCTACTTGGAAAGAGCAGAACTCAGTACCTAATTAGAATTAGTGTCTTTCAAAGCAGATAATAACCTCTTAAGGATGGGGAACTACAGAGGTCTTCAGACAACTTAATACCATTAATATACTCACACACAGCCAAGTAGATGCGCTCTTTTGTCAATTACTAGTGTCTCTGAGCATGTCTGTGACCTCTTGGTGGTTTTGGTTGGGATGTGCACCCAAAACCAATCATATTTTCTGTCAAAAAAAGTTAAAGTGGCTTATTGTCCATCAATGGTGGATTATATCCCTTTGCAAAAAAGTTTTTGTTGTGTCAACTGATACCAACTACTCAAGAGTAACTTGAGCAATAGAAAAACTTGGTAATAGATAATCCTTAAATAAAGGAAATCTTTAAATAGTCAGTTAAAAAGTAATTAAAAATTTATATGCATTTTTAGACCTTGGTGGATGATGCTTAGGGAAGATTTTTCGCGTTTGTTTCTGTGTAGACATTTGCTGCAAAACAAAGAAAAGGTACTGTGAAGTACAAGTTGATGATTGTAGGTCTTGCAAGGTCTGCGTGAAAAGTATGATGTGTAATTAGCACAAGAATGCTTTTCATAAAGCACGGAGATCAAATGCTATGTTTGAATTTTGTGTGCCAAAGACCAAGAAGTTGCACAGATAAAGTGAGATAACACAAGAAAGGAATGTTTTCTGTGCCAGCATTTAGTAGCTGTTAGTGCTTACAATCCAATGAACTTTTTAAGAACAGGCAGTATGACTTTTCTAATACTGAAAAAGCAAATGGTGCTATTAGTTCATAGCTCAAAAGCTGAGTCATCAGCAGCTGGAAGATTTCAAGGAAAAGCAGTGGTGTCTGGCAAATATTTGTATTAGAGGGACCATTGGTGCCTCGATCCATGTGTGCTTAATACAAAAAGGCTCCCAAGAGCTTTTTTTTGTACTTATAAAACTGCTGAAAATACTTTTATTTCTATTTCATACCGCATAGGCAAAATAGAGAAATAGGAGTTTTATCAGTTTTATGGATTACAATTTCCATATTTATAGATTAAATTCAATAATTATGTATTTATATCATCATCAGTAATTAATTTTGTTCTGCCTAGCACAGTAAAATATTCAGGCTTGACAGGTTTAATATCTTTTCCTTATGACTAATTAGCAAAGTTATAATATTCACTTATTTCAGTTTTATGCAGGGAAGTGGCATTATGGCAAAATGGTCATCTATCATTAATATGAGTAGCTGAGGAGGCTGTTTCTTCCTTTTATAATCCTTTAAAACTACATATTACATCATATTAATAACATGTTACACTGCTGTTCTTACATCTACTTTTGAGCAGTCATGAGGCATTCCAGTTTACAGACCATATACTGTTGATCCTTGGCACTCACTGAATGACTGCTTCACTTCCTGGAACTAATTTGGAGGGTTAAAGAGATCAGGATCTTTGCCATCTTTTGTTTTAATATGTTAAAGGATAAATTAGTGAATAAAATTGTGCTCTGGTAGTTTTCAATTCAGACCCCTATGAAAGTGATATGTTCCTTGCTTCTGTCAAACTTTAGAAGTTTTTCTTTATCTGTTAGAGGTCCTTAGCTGCAGTATAGCTCTAGGCCAATAGTAGGAAGTTTTTGGACTGTGGCCTGCAATTTAATTTGCTAGTTCTTTTAGACTTTGGGGTTTTTCTCACTTTCTTGTGTAGAAAAACTATTGTATATTTTCTTTTATAGAAAATACTATTATGTATTTGTGAAAGACTTTTTGACTTCCAGTGAGAAAAATTACATTTACTTTTGACTAAAATGACCATTCCTGGTGCTGTGTATTTACTTTTTTTTTTCTTTTTTGTCTTTTTTTTTTTTTTCTTTTAAATTCGAAGTTCTGAGAGAGCTCAGCAACTGTCAGAAACTGAGGATGTATCCTACTGGGCAGTTTTAGTTGCTTTTGTTTATTTGTTTACTTTTTCCACTGGGGGTGACATTCATAGTTACATTCTGCTGTCTTTAGAAACATTTCAGTTGGCCTTCAAATTGTCTCTAGTGCATCTAGAGAAGCTCTTTAGCATCTGAGAGGTACAGCCTCAGGATATCTGAGAACACCTTTGTAGGATATGGTTTTCCTCATAATCTCCCTTTTCCCTCTCTCTTCCTTTTTCCCCTTCAGGAAGCTTCTTATATCTGTGACTAAATCATGACAAAGTGGAGTAAAAAAATCAACATACTTGTTTTGCCATACTGTACGAAATGAAAACACTCTTTTAGGGCCTCGGGCCATATTCCATGGACACACATTAAATGGTAAGGCGCTGGCACTTGGGCTTTCTCTGTTCAACAGGAACCCAGGCTTGGTTCCTGGTGGTGGTTGGTAGCAGTGAGATACGGACTCATGGAAATGTACTACAATTCTAATGGTTTATTGGAATCTTGTCAGAAAGATTAAATAATATTGGCAATGAAATTCATACTTTGGGTTGCATCTGTTTGGACAGTTATGAAATGAATCTGTTTCTATTTTTTCTTATCATACATGTTTGTCCTTGTCTGAACAACTGCTGCAAAACTCAGGCACAAGAGCTTAATTCTTTACTGATAGAAAACAGGGATGGTAACCTAGTAACTTTTGTCTCATTCAGAGGCTTAAAAATGAGGCTAAGTGGTTCTTTTATGGTGGCAGTGATTATAGTGTTTCAGCTTTTTCTTTTTAAATTGCATTTAACTCACTTCTAAGAAATCAGAATTGATATAAGGCAATTTTCAAAATAACAAAGCCTAGATCATGGTTGCCACACTAAATCCTTCCTTTTTTTCCCTGCTTCTCCTCACCCAATATGTAAATAGTATGTAAAGCTTGTTAGCATCGGCATGAAAATCCAGCGTGTGCATATGTTCTGTTTATCTCATTGCAAATGCAATAGAAGACAATATTTAGCCAGTGAGTGCTCCCCTTTCTACAGATATCTAGATATGGAATGATATACAGACAGAATATCTAGACAGAGAATATGAATGGTATTGTTGCTAATTCCTCAGATATTTAATTCTCATATTGTAAAAGTAATTAATGGATTGCTTGGGTTTTTTTTGGGGTTTTTTTGGTCTTTTTTCTTTTGGTGAAGGTTGGAGTCTTAGGCAAATCTCATTCAAGAAAACTGGATGACTTTAATGGATTTCAATAGCTACACAGTCTTTCCGTCAGTATTACATTTTGGAAGAACCATCCAGCTTTTATAGCTAACAAAATTTCCAATACAGAAATTTAAACTACAATTTCTGTCTTTGTCTTGTCCATTAAAAATATTCTGCCAAGGGTGGAGTCCTACAATAAGGCAGAACTTTTACATTTAGAAAAAAATGCATCTTAATATACTTTACTGAGGAAAAAATCCATTTCTAGGAAGAGATTGATATCTTCCAATAGTCACCTACAGCTATTTGTTTGTCTTGTTGGAAGAGCTGCTGGAGAGATGTGAAAGGAACATGAGAAGAGAAAAACCCTTTTGAATACTTGAGTTTGTGTATTTTTTTCCCTTTTTTCCGCTGCTTGTTAGGCATCAAATTTTCTTCATAAAGGTTAATTTTTTTTTTCTTATTTGCAGTACTAAGTTAGCATCATCTAATGATGAATCAATAGTATTAAACAGAAGGATTAATCTGTTAAAGTATAGCAACTCATCTGTTCTTTAGAGCTCATGCCTGTTTTATTTATGAGTGATGACCTATGAGTAGAGATGATGAGGTACTTCCCAACAGATTGTTGTGGTTTAGGAATGGTACTCCCTAGTTCAGGGGTCCCACTGAGACTCTCCAAACCATGTACCACTTGCTCGCTCCCCCACTTTCCTGTCTCTCTGCAGCAGGATGGAGAGGAGAATTGGAGGCATGAAGGGTAAATATCATGGGTTGAGAGAAGAACAATTTACAGAAAACAGCAATTAAATAAGGAAACGAAGAGGAACAGCAACAGTATTGATGACAGAGGGTGCAAGAGAGGAACAATTTACACTGAAACCCCAACAACCGACAATACCTGATGGCTCCCTCTGCCAGACTCACTCGACCAGAAGGAACCCCTTCTCTCCACACCTGACAATGATGTGAGATGGGATAGAATAATGTCCAAGCCATGCACCCTCCTAGCTGCTGCAAAAATGAACCCTGTCCTGGCCAGAACCAGGACACAGATAAACCAAAACATCATTTCATAAATACAGGAAATAACTTTTTAAAGATACATTTTGGCCACTCATGCATTATCTGCCCTATTTAGAAATGCTGAAAGGTTAATTCTCCACACCTTCCTGCCTAGATATGTTAGTTACGTTAGAAATGCTACTTTTGTCGTGTGTAAAGCACCATAAGATTAATAGATTTTCATTACCGTATAATTCTAAATGTGATTAGAGAACTCTAAGGAAACTTTATTGCCTGGTCAAAATAATAACTCTAATTTATATGTATGCTTATAAACTTGCTGGGAAAAGTCTCTGCTTATAGGTAAATAACTTGCCTTTCTGGGCTTGAATGAATAATAGAAGCTGCTGTGACTGTGAATAAAATTAAACTAAGATGTTCATTAACACATGGAAGATAGGGAGCAAAAGTAATTCATCTAGGTCATAAAGGAGATAACCATATGTGGAAAACAGTAAGAATGCTAAGACCAGTAGCCTGATTTTACTTGTGAGACAAGTAGTGTCATAAAAACTAGCAGAGCATTAAGTGCATGGACACGAGAAATACTCAGTTTAAAGCAGTGTGAGATGTTTCATTTATGGAGGGAACAAACGCTTAAAAATCTACTTGCTTTTTTCTCCTACTAGTGCAAGACTAAATTCTTGATGAAACAATATTTTGGTAAAATAATCTAACACTGAACCATGGTAACGTGAATTACTACAAGACGGACCTAGTGATGCAGCAGTAGTTCTAAAAGAGAGAGACTTAATTTTTTTCTTCTAGGTATTATACAAAGCTAGTCAATTTCCCTGTTGCTTCTTGGTTTGATGATAGCCCAGACAATAATAAAGGAAAATAGATGATGCTTATTAGGCAGCCTTTAACTGCCTTAAACAAAGACAAACAAAAAACACCACACCAAAACCACAAACAAACAAATCTAAAACCCTCTAAAAATTATAGTTTTGAGGGGTTTTTTACTAGAAATTAGTATCTTATCATTCTTCAATACAAATTCGACATAGCACTTCACTGTAGATTGAATGTCATTCTGGGCAGTAAAAATACTTTTGAATGAAGACCTACTATAAAATTTTAATAAGTGAACCAGCAGCTTGTCTTTCCGGTTTCTGCAGAGCTCTGAGTCCAAAACAAATTCTGGCAAATAGCTGGGAAGCATGCATACTTTGTTTTGGTGGGGGTGGAGCTTTTTAATATATTTTTAATGATACCATAGTACTGGCTATGTATTTGTGAATGTACTTATTCGTAGAAAATTGGGACAATGGCAGTGTAATTATAATTTCTGTTTGGGTCTAGGAAAAGAGAGCATATAGTGTCTCTTTTTAAAAGATATCTGTTCTGAGTATGTGGGATATTTTTAAGAAGGAATCTTAAATATTAATCATCAGGAGGAGAACAGAAAAGAAGTGTTTCCTGTCAAAGGTATGAAGGATTTTTTTTTTTCATATTTGAATTGTGTTTAGAAGGCATGATGCTGGGTAATTTTGTGAAAGCTCTAAAGCATAGAACTTTTATTTCCACACGTATATGTTGTGAAACTTCAGGATGAAATGGATGGACTGGAAATACAGCAACGACATCCAGGCCATTAAACAGAGAATACTAAAAGCATTAACATGTGCTATTCTGTCCTTGTTTTCCAAGTGGATCACTCTGAGTGGTATCACTTTGACTGTTCCACAAGTATAGCTGCCATCAGGCTTTGGGCTCTGTACATTTGTAATATTCAGGTGATAATGAACAACCAAAGATTTGTTTATTCTACACAATGAGTGTGATAAAGGAGGTTTGTGTGCAATGCAAAACAGCTGCTGAGGTGGGCCTCTCAGGTACTAACACAGATAAACAAATTTAAATATGACTTATCTAGTGAACGTGTAGGACCCCTGACTGAGCATGCTGTACAAAGCAACAGGGCTGCTGAGATCAGAAATAGAAACAAGCAATTTCATACATTTTGTTAAAAAAACAAGTACAGAATATTACATTCCACTTGCAAATTTCTATAAACTGCACCGGTGAAAGAATCTTTGTAAGGAGTAGATGTCAATAGTAATAGCAACACCAGCAACACAGGTGTAACTCTGTGCCTGTAGGGGAATTCTCTCTGAAACAGCAAGCTAATACATGACTTTACTTCATTTGATGGCAGTATTTCCACTGACTTTAGTGGTTTCTGGATGCAGCCCTCTATATCTGCCTTGAGCTCTGCATTGAATTAATTTTCAATTTTTCTAATTATCTTAACTTTCTTCGTTTCAGAAGGGCAGTTCACCTTGAACTTCATGAGGTAATGGTTTTGTTATGGATCAAATTAATATTTCTTGGCACATAGCTCACTTGCTGAAAAAGGAAAAGATCTAGGATGAATAATCAAGTGTCCATCTAACCTACTTTATGGGCAGCAATCTCCTATCCTCAGGCACATTGCATCTCTTGCAATATTTCCAGACCTTAATTATTTCCCTTTGTATGGGTATGGTACATTTAAACAACAAGCCTTTGGTATTTCTCAGCTTACAATTCACGTGCCATGTAGAAATTGATATTTAAATGTTGAAAACCTGGCATAGTGTCTCTCATGAAGTTCAGCTAGGTAGTCAGCAGATCCACATGGATTCCTATAAAGAACACTGATCATATTTCTTCACGTAGAATAAGCTCAGTTTGTTGTGCGTTCAGAAAGCGAATTTGGATGAAAAGGCGGAGCACTGAAAATGTATAATAAGCCATTTGTGCATGTCATACCAAAAACATTTGTGGTCACTTTCCCAGACAGCTTTTGCTCCCAGGGTCTCATGGCTTCTTGCATTGTGTGAGGCTTGTTCCACCCCTGGTCAGGGCTGGGTAACAGCACTGCTGACACCCCAGAAAAGATTGTTGCCAGATAAAGGCAACAATCTTGTTGTCTTTATCTGGGGGAACCTGTCTTCTCCAGGTTATGTACAGTTAGGACCTGTCCCTGTGTGTGTGTTGGGGTGAAAGATGAGAAAATCCTGCTGCTTGCAAAATTTTAATCCGTTAAAGACATAATACAGAGGTGTTTCTTTTTTTTCCTTTTAGCTCAGAATGTGCTATGTCTAACACAGGCAAATAATAACTGTGTATCATTAATCATTAATAGGCCAGTAGCAAAACACAGGATCAACTTAATCCTTTTGGACATTGATGAGTGCACACTGCCACTTTAAATAATGGCATAAAAGGCATCATTGCTACCCAGTATGGATTTACCATAGTAAATGAGTTTGAGTTACTGTATATATTTTGCACTCCATACCCTGTTATCAATAATAGTCCTCATGCCTCACAAAGGGCAACATGAGCAGGAAAGGAATAATTGCCATTCTTCATGGAGGCAGTTTATTGATGAGGTGGACAGAAGTAATATTTTTAGCCTGCTGGGTGTCCATCTGTAAGCAGTTTCCTGGAGCTGCCACTTCTCCTTTCTCGGGAAACTGTTATGGCTTTTTCTGTCCAATGAAAATAATGAGATCCATCTATCAAACAGAGAACAAACAATAAACTCTATACCTTCCAATTAATTTGTTTTCCACCTCTGTTTACCAATGTGGATGCAGTTAACTATCCATTGTGTTATATGCATGTAAAGACTACATTTCTCAAGAGGTTGAATCTATTAACCCTTTTGCTAGCAAAATGTATCTGCATGCCCTCCAGCTAAACAGGAGACTTGAAAAAAAAATCAATCCTTTTGAAGTGCCAGAACGTAACAACATAGTGTGCTATAAAATCATACTATCCAATCTAAAGTCTGTATCCTGTGTTACGTTCATAACTTATAGTCTGTAAAAAATCTCTTCATGGCAAAAAAATAATGCATTTCAGGAAAAATCTGCAGTAATGAGTCATTTCAGGTTATAGCATATTTACATTAAATGTAGAGATTCCTCAAAAATGCATGGAGCTGGTAGCTGAAGCCAGAGTGGCTTCTCACCACATTATGGTAATTTACTTTGTCCTAGATGTATTTCCTTCTCTTAGAAGGTTTTTAGCTGTTTTTGCACAGGGATTTTCAAAGACTGTGGGGTTAGCTATACCACATGATGATTGACCAAGCTGCATATTCCATTTGGCCACTGATGTGATAATTTTGTTGGTTTTGTTGGTGTGTTTTTTGGTTTTGGGGATTTTTTTCAGAACTGTTATGCGGCTTCGCTTTTTGTCTACAGTTTCCATTTGTATCATTAAGAAGCACTTGAATCCGGGTGTCATTCATCTCCTTGAACAGGTTTGTGTGCTATTTCCATGTGTAAAACATGTGAGTTCAGTTTATCAGAACACAGATGGCACATCAAAAAAACCTTAGAAGCCAACTAGACAGAAACGCTGGTTTGTCTACCACCACACAAGCAAACACTCACACACACAAAACAACTGAGGAAATCAGCTGCAAGGTGCCAATTTGCTAGTGCCTAAAAGCCTCGAACAATGAAGATGACTCAGAATAGTACAGTCATCCTTCTGAGACTATGTCTGAGGAATAGTTCTAGGAAAAGAGTCATGCTTTAGATCTTGGGAACCTGGCTGGCTGGCCATAGAATAATGTTCTATGAATGGCTTAAGCACTGTATCATTGCAATTAGCCACTACAGTAAAATTCCACTGGGGAAGAACTTGCTTGCTTTTTAAAAAGGAAAGGAATCTGTTGTGAAGGAAAGGGTTAAAAGGCTTCAGAACTCATGTGGCAGAAGGAAAACAAGATGAGAAAGAAATAAAGCCAGGAAGAAAATTTCTTTCTATGTATTTCTCTCCAAATCAAATCAATTTCTAGCTGCCCTAAGTTAAACAATTGGTAGATGACATTTTATGCAGATGAATCAATGTGTTCCCAATTATAGTTGTATATACAATATCTAACACACAGTCAGCATCTTAACTAGTATTTTCTGTTGAGCTGCTCTGAGCTCACCCACATCATAGAGATATCATAGAGAGAAGTCTGTGCTTTCTGAGTAAGAGCAAATTAGAGAGGCAGATGTATAATCTGGGAAAACTTAGAGAATAGTGTTTCTTAGTGTTTAGCATTGGCTCTGCTGCTCAGGATTGTTCTTTGTGCCACAAGACCTCATCAGCATGATAATAATTCAGAAATGAGCCCAGGTTCACTAAGAGATCATGTGTCTATCTGGTCCTAACCATGGCTATTGGTACTGGTACATCTTAAAGGAAGGAATATCTGATCTGATGCTCTTCTGGTATTCCTGTCTTGATATTGGGCAGCCACATATACTCAGCTAGTATAAATTGGCACAGCTCCATTCAATTTAATGCTTATTTAAAGATCTACATTTAAAAAAACAACAAAAAACCCAACTGAACAACCAAATGAAAAAACACAACCCTCAACAGCACAGCACATGTATTAGTCATGAATATGGTATTGAACATCTGATTTATGAAAATTTCTCTTGCACTTTGCTGCATTTTTGGCTTTCTCATGAAATTAAAACCAGAATGTAAATGTTGATTGGACTCTTTTGCTTATATAAAAGACTACAGCTGAATTAGGTAAATCTTACTGAAATTGTGTTCAAAGGAAAAAGATTTTAAGACCTAATTGTTAGCTGAAATAACTCTGAAGAATTTTACTGAAGCCGACAGAAGATACATGAATTTATACTTTCCAGGAGTATGTACTACCTTTTGTAAAGGCTTAGAATATGACCTGGTGAAATAAGAATTTGGTTACAAGCTATTTCTGGAAGATCAATCTGTTTCATATGGTCAGCCCCTTTAAAGCCAAAGTGTTCAACAATTTGATTCTCTTACTATTTATAGTTCACTTCAGACCATAGGCCATCAACTAATGACAAGAATTTTTTCTTGATTTACTCTGAAATGACTTTGGTTGCCAAGATATTAAAGGGTTTATGGCACTTGATGAAATTTTATTCCTGATGTTTTATATCCACTATTCAAGAGCCTGACTAAACTTGCATGCATCTACTCTTGAGATGTAAAATTGCGAGGACTAGATGTCATGTTGCCACAAAGAAAAGAATATTTAGTGTGATTGGGTTGTGTTTTTTTGTGTTTTTTTTTAATTCAAGATAATTTAAAGAAATAGTGCTTAATAGAGAAGTGCTTCACTGCTGGCTAGAGACAGTATGTAAAAGCACAGTATTTGTGTAAGGGTTCTCTGAGGGGAGAAATGCATTAGTTTGAACAATTGATGCTCGTTTCTGCAAGATTATTATGGTAAAGGCTTTGTAGTGATGTTTAAGATGTTTAATATGTGTCACATACTTTCCAAAAGGAAGCTTACTGTGACCAACTGAATAGCTTGGTATCTCCAGGTACTGAAATAGTATACTGTGGTTTTTTGTTTGTTTTTTCTCCCCAAGTGCTTCAAATATTTCATCATTGAACAATATGGCTGATAAACTTCAGCAAGTAAATATGTAAAAGGAAGCTTTTCAAGCAGAATGCAAACCCTTCAAACTGTGCAGGAGATAAGCTGCCTGGCACAGTCCACTGAGGTATTTACTGATGCCGCTTTATATAACTAGAAGTCCCCTCACCTCCTCTTCCAGGTATGAAATCATCTACATCAGGAAGACTCCTTGGGTACTTAACTTTATTAACATGCTTAAGTTATTTGCTAGCTATTTGCTAGTTATTGCTTAAGTTATTAGGGATAAGTTTAAGGAATTAAGCCCAAAAAAGTGCTTTCTTTCGGGAGAGTTCTCCACTTTGGGAGGGGGATGTGACCACATATTGATCACTTGTCTTCAGAATGAAGTAGAAATTTTCTGTGGATACTACAGCAAGAATTTCTGTAGGGAAAACAGATCAAATATTAAAAAATGGAAGTACCTGCTGTTTTGATTTTAGTTTGATCCTTGTATACTTTTAATTAGTTGCTCTAAAGGATACCTTAAAAATGTGTCAGGAATGATCCTTAAGCAATATCTATCTACTCTTGCATGATTCATACATTTCTAAACTAGAATCATAGATGTGGTATTCAATGTGTGATGAACTGTGAATTGTCAGGAGAGAGAGCCTTTTAATATTAAAAATGCAAAAAAGAGCATAATTTTGTTATGAATATTATTCAGATCTGTTTCAGATATCATGGTATATTAAGAAAAAATAGAAGTACAACTATATTCAGTGACTGTTTCTTTCTTTTCAAGATTGTTTTTTAGAAATGGAAAATATTAATCTATTGGAGAAATGCTTTCACTGAAAAAAATAAATTCTTCTGTGAACATGAAATGGGATTCTTATCTCCTTTTTAGTGATGTTTATTGCAAAATATTTTACCCAAGTGTGGACTGTCAAGAGACCCGGTAGAACCATGGCCCACATCATATCAGTAGAAAACTGAGGAAATCCAGTGAAGAACACAATAATTAGTTTAAAAGTTTTGCTTAGTGAAGAAAAGCTTTTAACATTTTGTAAAAAATATGTAGATATGGAGTAAGTATGACTGTTAGGTTCAGGCATCAGATAAGATGGCAACAAGTAAGCATTGCAAGATGGAAGAACGTCCATAAAGTGCCATATCTTTGTAGTCTTTTGTAGTGCTTTGAGTTTCCATGTAGGTTGATAATAATACGTCTGGGAAACAAAATTCAAAGCAGAGAGTATTTGGAAAGAAAAAAACAAAATTTTAAACCTATTACTAACCCTGGTACTATGTATATGACCTGATAAACCAGGTCAGTAATGGAATTAAGCATTGTTACACACCTACATACCTCTACTTATGAGTTTACATATTAAATCTCTTTTCAAACCATATACAAAAGCATAGAGTGGAAGTGTTCACAAAAGGATATGTGAACATATGTAAGTATAGAACCTGAAATTCACATTTACTGGTACAACTTTGTCAGGTAGTCAAGCCCTGGCTAATTTTGTAGTCGATGTTAAAATGACATGGTGGGACAAGTTTTGTAGCTGTAATTTCATCATCATTTAAGCAATAGAGGTTATTTTCAAATCAGTCCAAGCCGATACAGAATGGTTAGCTCATTCAAAGAAAAAGTCACAGGAGAAATGATGATGCTTAGCAGACAAGTGGAAAGTAAGAGGTCACAAAAGCACAGACAAAAGAACATGTATTTTGTTAAGGACATTAGAAGCAGGAGGGCAAGGAGAAGTGCTGGTTAACAGCTCTGCAGTGTCCTTACTTTTTGTACTCCATCATTATATTTTGGAGTAGCCAAGGCTGTGTCTTATTGGCGATGATTCACCAGTATGTCAAAAGAAATTGGTAACAAGGAAGGGAGAAAGTAAAGTGCTATAAAAATCAGAACCTAATGACAGTTTTCTGCCTCACTTAAATGGTCAGAAGGTGCTGCACATTGCAGATATCTTTTTTAATTTTTTTAGACATAACAATTAACCTATGAATTAGGTTAAATGTTGACGTTTACTTCTGTATTTCTGAAGGTGTTAGGGACAAAAGCAGGCCAAACCATGATTTTAATAAGAGGAGAGTTCTTGAGTAATGGAGCTATGATGGATAAAAATGTCCCTGTTCAGATTAACTTAAGGCGAGTATACTTATCCAAGGTACACTAAAAAAAAAAATATGATGTCAGTATGACCAATACTCACTGCAGTAATTTCTATCAAGGAAAACAAAACCAAAAAATTCTTTACTTAATGCTAAACATACAAGTGCATAACTTCCTGTGAGGGAGATCAGGTCTAGTTTCTGCAGCTGTTGTCCACAGATGTTAAAATAAACAGTACTTGGTTTACGTGCATAGTATTTGCATTCTTGAAAGAACATAGAAATCAAATTTTTCCTTTGGAGGTGTTAAGCTTGGCAGCTTGGTTAACGAAAGTGAATGCCCCTGCTATTCCCACCAGGGCTTGGGCTCCTGCTAGTCACCTCTTAAAGTAATTAGTTTCTCACACTTACAACTGAGACCTCATCTGAGATGAATTTATCCTTGCAACATCCCTGTTGAGATCTGGTGATCCAGACCTGAGTTTACCCCCAAATAATTTTAAATGTTGTTGGTCTGCAGGAGCCCTGAGAGACTAATCCTCCCTTCCTGCATAAAGGAATCACACTGCTTTTCTTGCCTGTTAGGTTTTATGCATGAGAAATAGGGCGAATTTTACCCATAGGGTGTGCTTTTTTACTTTTCAGAAGAGATGAAAACTTCTTACTGAGCATATTTTAAAGTCATCCTTGTATCCTTTTTCTAAGGTATATTTTTCCTGTACAAAGCAAGGGGTAATAAAAATTTTACTTTGAAAGAGTGAATGCTATATATGTGAAATGGTGCCGATTATGTCAGTGTTGTGTTATAGGGTTTTGAAAAATGAAATAATATACTCAAAGCAATTAACAAACATCAGATTTTCATTCTAGATGCTGAATGTGATTAGAAACTGTAAATGAATAATTCTTCATTCCAGCTGTTCTGGGAGCAGGTTTTCATGCACCATAGCCATACTGAGCATAACTTTACTGCTATTTATTTTCACAGCCCATCAAAACAGCATTTTGATTAATAGGCTTTACTCTGTTAGAGAATCGCACAGTTATTAACTATGGATCTCTTTATTAAAATAGAGAAGAGTAAATCTGTAATGTATGGTAAAAGCTGTAGTTTTTATAGTTTGGACCAAAAAAAGTCTTTGGACAAAATTCTTATGAAGGTTCTATTTAGCAATAATGTTTCAAGGTGCATTTTGGTACTTTGTTTCATGGATTAGACAGTTTTTATGTGTATAGTTTGCAGTGGTAATTGCCAGAAGAACTAAAGTTTGTTGCCTACCAATTCTCTAGCATACTGTGTTTTCACTCATTTAAAATGGGATTTGTTTATTGTTTGGGTTTTAATTTTTTATATCAGTTTCAAACCCTACTAAAAGGAAAAAGAAAATCTTCTGGCATATTTTTTTTCATGGTGAAGAATCTCTGCTGACAGTACACTGAAGAAACTGTTTTTTATTAGGAAAGCGAGGAATGCAGCAATCTTTCCCCCCCAAAAAAAAAAAAATCGCAGAAAAACTCTTGGTATTGCCTGAGATATTTCAGGTTTTAGTGCTAATCTACTGGGAGCCCTTTTCAGTTAATCACTAGTCACACCCTAGTGATAAAGTCATGGTAGTTTTTTGTGCTGTTTTCTTTCCTGTTTATTATGTGATACTTAAACTACCAAAAAAATATAATCCCATTTAAAGTAGTGCTGTCAGTTTGGAGTTGGGAATTAGAGGTCTTACAAAGAATTTTTCTCCATGTGCTTTTTATTCATGTTAACTGTACAAAAGAGCTTTTGTGTGAATGTGCTTCTAGGGCTTTAATCATTCATGTGCTTACTTGGAAGCAGCAGCCTCTCACTTGATCATGTATTATCCAAGTGACATTAAGTAATTTCCATATTAACTTTTCCATTTGCTTAGGCTAGTTGTATGAATGACTGTTGTTTTGGTCCTTCCCTACTCCTTCTTTCCCTTCTCCCAACCCTTCTTTTCTTTATGCACAGAGATTAGCTGAGAGCCCACCTCACCTCCTAACACACTTGTGCTGCTCCAGGAAGCAAGTTAGGGCTTCCCTTGTTATGGAAGCGAAAGTCTTATGCCATTAACTGTTTCTGCTCATTGATAGGTGCAATGAGTAGAGAATTGCAAATGTCTTGGGATATCTGCATCCCTTTATGCTTTGTGCTAGGTCTTTTTTCTTTGTTGTTTCCTTTGTCATCTGCTGCATCACTGCAAATAGAAGAGATGTACTATACAAATGGAAAAAACTTTTTTAGATGTGTAAATGCATAGAAAAAGGAGTAATTGACACTCATCTAGTCAATCATTCTGTCCCTGGAAAGCATCATATTTTTATCCATCTTACTTGCAAGAGCTTGAAAGCCTCGGTGTTGGAGGCCAAATAACATTTCCAGGCAATCTGTTACTGTACTTCAGTGTGTTTGTTAGTAGGACATACACCTTTATATCTATGTATATGGGGTATGATTATGCATCCAGGCAACTGAGAACTCCTTCACAGCATTTAAAGGCCTCCTTGCTACTTGTCCACAGTGGATTGGGACAACATTTATTTCTAACTGATGCAGCCTTTCTACATGTTTCAATTTGTTGTTATCTCTCCCATTGACACCTTATGAAACAGTCAGCCCATCTTCTTCATGTAATTTCTATCTCAAAGATAGAAACACCAGGACATATTAGGTTTCAAATTGTACGGTTTGTTTTTGCTTAATTATTATTATCACAAAGCTGGGAGGAGCAGATGATCTCCCAGAGGGTTGTGCAGTCCTTCAGAAGGACCTTGACAAGTTGGACAGATGAGCAGAGCATTACACAATGCCATGTCATGTGCTCTAGGATGACGCTCCTTGAGCAGGGAGGTTGAACCACATGACCTAATTTGGTGCCTTCCAACCTCACCCATTCTGTGATTATTTTAGTACTGTTTCTCTAAAAACAGTGCTATGTTATAATAATTTGGTTATTATTAAAGCATTGACAAAATATTTGTAAAATTTTACTTCAGAAGTAACAATAATCTCATTTATTGTTAATCTCAGTGATCAAAGATCTTGGGGTTTTAAAGAGATTCTGTTTGACATGGTTATTGTAATTACATTTGCAAAATTAGGATTTTAGCACAGAGAATAATTATGTGTTTCTTGGCATTTATTTATGCAGGCACACATACATACAATGCGGTATATTGCTTCATTTTCATATTGAATTGGACAGTTAGCGGGTCTGAAAAGAGAGAAGCATAACCTATGTGCTCCTTTCTCCAAAAGTAATTTATGTTATGAAATGCTGGCTCCTTGTTCTAGTGGTGACTTGAGTGAGTGCAGTAGGTGAGGCACCAGGCACTTTATGGCTGTAGCGTTTCTGAGCTCATTTGCAGCACCAGGTTTCCTTATCAGGCCCCTGCTCCTCCTGGACTTCCCAGCTCCGCTGTACCTGCAAGCCAACAGCACCAGACAGAGTGAGGGGGTGACAGTGGTGCTGGGGAACCACGTCTGGGAGCTGGAAGAGCAGAGCACAGGCACATCACTGCTGTGTTTGTACACCTCGGCACCCACCTCCCCCAGATGACATCCTTTCACTCTGTGAAGAATTATTCTTTAGAGGCTTGCCTTTCTTATGCTAATAAACAGAGCTGATGTTATATTCTCCCCTTTTTGCTTTTACCATCATCCACTTAGCTTATTTTCCTCTAGCATCAAACTCTCTCCAGCTTTAATTCTTCCCTCACATAGATAAATCGAAAGCTGCAATTATTTACAGCATGAGAGGAGGGAGGACGCACATTAATTTATAAATAATTTTAAATTTACTATTCATTAAAGGTGGAGTGTGAAGAGTTCTGGCCTCCATCCACTCAGCATGGCCAGAAAACAACAGACCTGTTTAGTCAGAAGCAGTGCCAACTATTCCAATCTCTCACAGCAGCCTTATTCTGTAGGGACCACCTGAAAGATGAGGTCTGCCTTTCCCTGACCCTGCATAGTTTGTGGTTTTGCTGCTGGAAAAGTCAATATCCCTTCTAGTTCTTACAGTGGGGCTTTTTTCTTGTTAGGGGATGGGGTTGTGACTGTCAGTGTTTTGCCTAGATCAGGAACCCCCTCAGCGTTGCTTTTGGAGTGGCAGTCTGGGGAGTGGTGGCCAGGAGATAGACACTGGAGTATTTTATATGAGGTATTAAGGCTGCCAGTGGACTTGCTCAGTGGAACTGGGAGAAGAAATTATCTCAGCACATGTTCCTAGTCTATATGCAACCAAATTATAGAAGACCAGATGTGTAATTTTCTGAGATAAGCAATGTGTAATGAACATGTGTGAAAGGAAGAACATGGGAGCACTACCAAAGCTGCGGTTTAGATGTGAACCAAAGAACACAGCAGTAGGAATGGTTACTGAATATATTTGTTAATAGCAGGTGGAAGAAATACTTCAAAATTACAAGTGGGCAAATTTCCTTGTATTGGGTTTGTGTGGCAAGGTTTTAGCAGTGGGAGGGCTACAGGGTTGGAGTCTGTGAGAACCTGCCAGAAGCTTCTCCTGTGATTGACAGAGACAATACCAACATGCCCCAAGATGGACCCACTGCTGGTCAAAGCTGAGCCTGTCAGCAACAGCTAGAGTTCTTCAGGATCAGGGAAGAAGGAGGGGCAGGAGGTGCTCCAGACACCAGAGAAGAGATTGCCCTGCAGTCTGTGGTACAAACCATGGTGAGTCACCTGTTCCCCTGCAGCTCATGGAGCTCCATGGTGGAGCAGAGATCCACCTGCAGGCTCTGGAGGACCCCACACCAGATCAAGTGGATGCCCAAAGAAGTCTGTGACCCAGGAGAAATTCGTGAGTCGGGACCTATAGGCCCATGGAGAAAGAACTCTACAATGGAACAAGTTGCTGGCAGGAATTGTGACCCCCGTGGGGAAGCTATGCTGGAGCAGTTTGTTAAAAACTGCAGTCCCTGGGAATGACTCACACTGGAGAAGTTGGTGGAGGACTGTCTCATCTATTAGCTCACTCACTCATGCTGGAGTGAGAGAAGCGTGAGAGGACTCCTGCTGAGGAGGAAGGAGCGCCAGAGACAACATGTGATAAACTGACTGCAACCTCCACTCCTGACATGCATGGCTGGTGGGGAGGAGATAGTGAATTGGCAGTGAGATTGAACCTAGGAAGAAGGAAGAGGCAGAGGCAAGATATTTTATGATCTAGCTTTTATTTCTTATTTTCCTACTCAGGTTTGATTGGTAATAAATTAACTTCTTCAAGTTGAGTCTCTTTTGCCCATGATGGTAACTGCTGAGTGATCTTTCCCTCATCTTGTCCTTATCTTGTCCCATGAACCTTTCCTTATACTTTTCTCTCTCTTTTCCAGCTGAAGAGGGCAGTGATAAGAACCATTGATGTTTTTGTCTGGCATCCAGCCACGGTCAACCCACCACAGTCCTGTAACATATGGAATAAAATTAAGAATATTTAGCTTGCATATGTAAGGAGCATAGGAGGATTAGAAGTGAACAGCTGTTTTCCACCTGGGCTTCTCAAAACCCCGAAAGACATTAAGGGAGATATAGCAGAAATAATCATCAGCCTTGGCATATGCAGTATGTTTATATCTAGATAGCTGTGTGGGCTTGTGCAAAAGATCAAAGACTTACATGCCACTTTCAGAGAAAATGCCAGGAACCTGTGCCTTTTCATCAGCATTTTTAGACTGGGTCCTGGTTCTGGCAGCAGCTGGTGGCAGGGGCAGGGAGATGTCTGCCAGTCCCATACCCCTGTGTGAAAACATGCTGCGTAGTCAAATTGCAGCCTTGAAACATGAGAATGCACGATAACAGCTCTGGTGTTACTCATGCTGGCGATCACTGTGACACTCTGGTGCCTTCTTCCCACCTTTAGGTCTCTGCCAAAATGAGTTTTAGTTATTGTATTTGCTTTGGGGTAGTCTCTTCAATGGCAATACAGCAGAATCCAGGCTACCAATTCCTATCCAGTTTTCCAAGCCTTATCTTAAATGATTCTTTTCTGTCCCAGCCTTTCATGTGTGTGATGGTGAGGAATGACCAGGACCATACTCTGTAGCAGTTAAAGCTAACTTTCAAATTACTTGGATTTGCAACATTTCATCTCTAAAGAGGCTTATAAATTAATGCAGGGACAGGCAGAGTCTTCCAAATTCATCTGTGCTCACTGCAGACAATACCCCCCAACTGCTGGTTGAAGTTGACTGCCTAACTTTTACCACCCTTAGAGCTCTTCAGTTTAAAATTAGCTGAGCTGGTTCATTTGTGTCTGCTGATAAAGTAAATAAGGCATGCTGGTGAGATTTCTCCCTGCAGAGTTGTGAGCTGCATAAAGGCCCTCTAGACAGGAGACAAATGTGCAAGAGCACCTTCTCCCTCTTTAGTCCACATGCACTTATGGTCTCCCACTCAGATGTGGCTCTTGGTAAGCAGGGAATTCTTGTTGCATAGCTGAGGAATGCTACAGATTTGTGTCCTGTGGTTCTGAACCTGTCCTTTTTGTACTGCTAGAATGTGTGTAGTAGCCTTTGGGTAAAGGCTATGTAAAAAGGGGATCATCTCCATGCTGAGACTTACTGGTACCACTCTCACTGAATCAGTTCTATGAAAATGAATTTCTGTGGTATATTCATTACAAGAGCCTACTTTGCAACTGTACTTTAACAACTAATCTCCTCTCTTCCCATCAGCAAAAACAAAATATGTAAATAATGCTCTGGAAAATCGAGCAGTGTATTCTGTGGGAGTTTTAAGCCTAGATATCTAGTGCAGGAAGAGAGCTTTACAACTTAAGCAGTGCACCACACTTTTCTAGATGGGTCCCTGTAGTGTCATAATAGGAAATGAATGACCTGCAGTGGACAGTAGGGGTTTTCCATGAGGTTTAAATACTACAACCTGTAACTGGTGGTATTTTTAGAAGGCTGTTAACCTCAGTGAGAACACTTGCACACTTTTAAGTACAGAATACTCTTAAATATAAGACAAAAAGGGTAGTATGTTCAGTATCTAGTAATTTTAAATCTTGGATCAGTACTAATATTATACAAATCCTTTTGTTAGGTTTTTTGACTTTTTTTTTGGTATTTTGAGTTCCACACTATTTCTTTGAGAATATGAATGGGAGGTAGTTTTCAGCCTGTATTTTGGGAATTGTGCATTTGTCTTAATAACATGAATGATGAGGTGCAAAAGGACTCATTTGGAAATAAGTGAGTAAAATGATGGGAGAAGTCAGAGTATTTTCTTACTTAAAATGAGTTATAATGTTTCAAATATGTAGTTAGAAAATGGCTAATTCTCAGCTGACAAGATTAGAATTTCTATAGAGAAATGTGCATTAAAGGGTGTATTAGACTTTTGTTTTGCAGCATCTTATTTTGAAACTAAATTGCTAATGCTGGTCATCCTGTAAACATTGTTAGAGAATTGGTGTAGAAGTGAAAGAGACAATGACAGTGAGGGAGGTTATTCTTTTCATGTACTGAATAAGGTTTAAAAGTTACTATATTAGTTTTCATTTTAGCTAGTTCATCTAGACGTGATAGTTATTTAGGCCAAGACACAAATTATCTTACAAATATGTAGCGATGTACCCTGACAAGAACCTCAGGACCAAAAGCTAGAATGTTCTTTGCTATGGTAAAGGAAAGGACTCTCTATGGTTTTATATAAAATTTGAAAATCTGAGAGGATGACAATGTGAATATATTGTGGTTTATAACTGATTTTACTGGAAACATCAGTTTTACGGAAGTGTATTGACAGAAATCTTTAATTGTCTGTGCTAATAGAAAGCAAATTGTAAAATTTTTAAATGTTGTGAAATTCAAAGCAGATTCTAGGCTAATTGACAGCCAACAGCAGAAACTTCAGTTTTAAAATATTGAGCTATAAATTCTGAAACAAAATTAATATATACGGAAACAAAATTGTTTACTACAGGAATTAATACAGAGAGTGTGTCTTACAAGAGTTGCCCATTAATGCGAGTTTTTTATTAGTTCTACATTCCATTTCCACAAAATAACCATAGATAAGTGTGAACAGTAAATTTTCACCATCCAAAACTATCCAAGTTTTAAAAGAAACTATTAGAAAGAAACTACATTTTTAAAGGTGGTGTTTTAATCGTGATCTCTAAAGGTTTTGATAAATCAGGACTTTTAACTTAACATTTTGCTTATGTGGGCAAAACCCAACAAATCTCTTCCAGAATGGATGTTTACCCATTAAACCTGATTTAATATAACAATCCAAAACTACCTAAGGGGCAGGTGAAACTTCTTTCCCTCTGCTTCAGTCTTACACCTTATGGACTTCCCTCTTGTTTGCTCTGGAACTTATTATTGGCTTTCCTGGGTGCAATTCAGCTCACTAACTTTTTTCAGTTTTTCTGTTCATTATTACTACTCGATGATCTTGAAAGTTTTATTTCAATGCAAACCATTCTGTGATTCTATGAAATTCTGAAATTTAAGAAGCTGTACTTTGGGGGAGTTGCATTACTTGTTGCCTCTACCTTTTTTTATTCTTCTACTCTTTCTTTGATACTGCTATAAAGGTGCCTAACTGTAAGTGCTGCTGTCTGCAGTGCAGCTCCTTGGCCTTCTGGAGCATCTCTGAATTTGAGGCACCAACCTATATTCCTTCTGTGGACTACCTTGACCTGCTGTTGCTATTCTGTCTCTTGAGCTGCTGTGTTTTAATCTGTTGAGCATAAATAGCATTTGGAAGAGCATCTCTTGAGTTTGGAGACTCCTTCCTGAGAAACATAGGCTCTGTGTAATACCCCTTCTCATGGAAGGGTCTCATGAGACACTGATCTGGCACTAGCTCACAATGCAAACGCTCAGCTGACTGAATGAAGGGCTGCCAAGAGCAGAAAGAAATCTCTCTTCACACTCTTGTCTGAGCTGTCCTATCCAGTGGGCTGTAAAGGTCCCAGAGGAAAAGCAGCAGAAATTCACCTGAGGAAACATGGAAAATTTTGAGGGTAGATGGATACACAGAGTTCAAGCACTTTATTAAAAAAAATGATAGATAAAAGCAAGTCTCAGTAAACAACAAAATGTGTGGAGATATAAGGAGTAGAGTGGGGACAAAAAGGCAGGTGAAAATTAGGCATGGTAGGTTTCCATAATAAAGAGCCATTGCCTCAACGTCAGGAGACACTACAGCTGAAGAGACTGTCCAGATGCTCTTGCATCTCCAAGCAGCATTTTGCAAGGTAGAGTGCTCACTATAGCAGGAGGCAAAGAGATCCGAGAAACAGCAAAAAGAGAAAATCCTGCAAATTAAATCTTTCCTCCGTGTTTATCACTTTGAGACATTCATAACAATGTTTTTTTCAGTGTTTGCAGATACTCCCTCTCCAGTCTTCCTTTTCATGCGTCACATGCCCACTCTGTACAACGCTCTCTGTGTAGAACTTGTGCTTCAAGCAGTAAGATATTCCCTTTGGTTATTATCTTATCTGAATATCTCAGTAGCTATGGGGACTTATTTTAGTAAAAGTATGAAGAAGCAGCTGGGAGTATTTGTGTGCTAGTTTTCAATTCCTCTTCAGTCTCTCTTTTTCCTCTTTTTAAAAAAACTGTGATGATCATCTGCTGCTTTAAGCTCATTCATATAGCAAAAATTTATATGGATTGTGCTGTCTCACTGTTAATATTTTTCTTACTTGAAAGTGTGACCATTCTGGTGAGTCATGTCCATTGTTCTATCTTGGGAGAAAATGGAGCACAAGATATTATGAAAATTGGGGAATGAAATACTGGCAACAGAGACCCTTGAAATTGTGATGTTGTTCAGAAATAAAAACAGGGTTTTTTCTTTTATATGCATATACGTACATTTCTGTGTGCATGTACATTTGTGTGTACACGTATACACAACTTTTAAAAAGTTATAGAGACTAGCATCATACATGTAGAGACAGGGCTGCTAATTTGTAACAAACCTTAACTACCTGACATGGTCAGCAGCTCTGAATATAACCTCCAAATCTTGTTGGCTTACTTTCTGACCTTGCTCTTCAATTAAAACAAAGAAATGCATATTTAGAATAGAAGGCTAGTGTTTTCAAAGGAGCTTCGAATGAGTAGTACCTATGAAATTTAGAGACTGGAATAACTTATGCTTTTGTAATGATAAATTTAAATTATTTTAGTTTAGGTATTTGAATTGGAATATTTGTCTTAGTCTTCCTTTATCTCCCCAAGATATATGCTACCACATTTTTCAATTAAAAAGAAAGACTCTTGGGCTGAGTTGCTAAATTTCAGCATAAATTTTTATTCTGAAATTATAAGGCCCCCAAAAATAGCAAAGAGGAAGATTATAACTCTGACACTACCTTATCTATATAGCTGAGAAGAGCATTAGTACAATAAAAGAAGATAGCAGTGTCTCCCATTGATTGTTTGATGAATGTAAAGCAATTTACTGGAATGCAATTAGCATTTGCAATCACATTACCATGGGGAATTTTTTTATGCTGGCTCTGAATTGAGAAATGTATACATTTTCTGTCCATGAGTCACTTCTTAGGAAGCTTTCTTTCTTGTTTCTTTTTTTTTTCTTTGGGTTTCTGGTTTTTTGTTTTTTTTTTTTTTTTTTTTTTTTTTTTTTTTGGGTTTTTGTTTTTTTTTTTTTTTTTTTTTTTTTTGTTGTTGTTGTTTTGTTTTGGTTTTTAGTTGTTTTTTCCTTTCTTTCTTCCCCCCCCAGGTTTCAGAGCTTTAATTTGTGTAATGCTGAAAGGAAGTAAAGTTAGAATTTTTATATTTAAAATATGCCAAAGGACAAATTGTACAGTATATCTACTGCAGTAGATGACTTGGATTAAAATTTCTAAGGCTGTGCATTTCTGGGGAATTAGGTTTTCAGGAATTTCATAGAAATAAATACATCTCTTGGAAAGCAAATGTCTTCTAAACAGAAATATCTTAGCAACCTTGGAAAAACTTTATAAATATATGAAATAAGAAGCTTGAAGTACAAAGATTAAATAAGTAAAGCAGTGTGCTGAAATCATAACACCTGTGTTTGATGGCAAAGTAACAATGGTGCTAAAAGTAACAATGCTACCTTTTAACATTCAGATTGCCAACAAGAAATGTGCATGCATGCAGCTGCTCAGTTAGACACACTGTTCTGTCTGCACTTTAAATGGGTATAAATTTAGTTATTTTTATATCACACAAAGTATATAGAGATTTTATAAAAAAACCCCACACAAATGTGTTGATTTACAGTTTGGATTTTCTGTGGACATGTAAATGAGTGATTGACAGTGCTGCAGAAAAAATCAATCCCAGCTGATATGGAGAGGGTATCAATGAAAAATGTGTGTGTGCCTAAAGGAGTACTCAACATCCTCCTGATGGTGACACATGCATACAATAGCAAATATGGTCGGTACGGTGCTCTTTAATGGTTTCTGTGTGTTATGGACCAAGGGCTGCTATCCTAGCTCAAAGACAACCACACGGAATTATTTCTATAGAGATCTAGCTGTAACTGTCTGTTGCTTTAAAAATGCACTTATTTTTAACACTATCGGTTCAAGTTGTCTTCCTGTAATAGTATATAGTGCACCTTAACCACTTTAGGAGAACCTTCTCTCTTATGTGTTTGACCTTAGAGGTCTTACAAGGTCCCATTGTCTGTTGCATCTTGTATACCTTAATCTCTGTGAGGTCTAGAAAGAATTGCTACTGAATTCCTGGAGACTATATTAGTTTTACCACTGGGGCATTATCTTCTGCGCTTTCAAAGGATTTTTATTTATTTTTAAATGAAAACCTTGAAAGAAAGCAGAAAGTTCTTTGTTCCTATTCCTGTTATGTCTTTACACATATAATAAAATGCTAGATCCTGTCAGTTCTTTTTTTCCACTGAAAACTTCCTTCAATTTTAATGTGTACAATGGCATTTTTAACTTGAGCTTGGCATTAATATTTTAGTGGAGTTGGAATTGTCTGTGTGCCCTGTCGCTGCCTTGCTTAGGAAAAGGAGTTGTTATTCCCATTTATCTGCATTCACTGCTGTGTGCTGTGATCAGGCTATGCTCTGGCATGTCTGCCATCTTAGGGAAAGACTGGAGGTTTTGGGACATATATTGTGCTGGTGGTAGACAAAGCACTGCATTTCCACCTTTCGCTGGGGAGGCAATGCAGTGCCCACTTCCTTTCTCACTACACTTTCATTTAGCATCAATAATCAGTTAATTACTTTGTCTTTTCACATTTTGTCCTTGAGGAAAAAGACTAGATACTTTTGCCACATTGACACAGCCTCAGATTTTCTGTTATTTTTATGAAGACCTAAATCAACCAACATGAAGTGCAAAGAAGCAAGGAATGAAATAAAATTCTAATATTCTAAAATTCTAAAATTCTGTTCGGTATGAACAGAAGTCTTAATCATTTTCTAAAAATAATGAAAAAATAGATATTCTGGTTTTCTGTCTGAAATAGCAGACTTTGTATTGCTGAGTTTCAAGGCTGGATATGTTATTAAGATAATTATTACAGTTTTCCCAAGGAGGGAGATTTGTATTCTTCATATGTTAACTCGTAAAGTTAACCTCTTTATGCCTCTCCTCTTCTGTATTGCAGTCTTCTTCAGGTTGCAATTGCTGTGCCCTTGGTTGCCTATCCAAAAAGTGCTAAAGCTAAAAGCAGATAGTGCTTTGTCCAATGTGGGGCAAAATGTTGTTCTTAAGTGTTATTTTGTGTTTGCAAGGCTGGTCTGACACTTTTGAATATATAAATCTAAATTCTGTCAATATTCATCTGCCATTCTTCTGCATTCTTCCCGGAACACAAGCATTTCCTGGGCTTTAGTAGAGTTCAGTGTTTGATCAAGAAACTGCTGGGACTGCACTGCATGTAATACTTGTAATTTACCCAGTTTTCAGACTGGGGAAGATATTATGCCACTGTTTTTTTCTATTCTATAAGCTGTGACGTGTTGTGTCAAGAGTGTTCCAGGCATCTGCTGAAGTTACTCTTCTCCTGTGGGATCAGTGCCTCCTGGTTCCTAATTACTTTGACTTAACAGGAACCAGAGCACTGCAGGAGATAGGAGCCACTGTTTGTTGTGATATTATTTGATTGCTGTTGTCTTGTCTCTGTGAAGGCATCAGTTCCTGTTCCATGAAAGGATGGATCTGTGGCTTCTCACAGAGCCTCCTCACTGGGGCAAAGGCTGGTCTCCTGCACTGTACACAAGCTCGCTGACGTTTTGGGAGCCTCTGGCTGTCTTGAAGGAAGTCAGTTGTCATTGGAAACCCAGAGTCATTGTTTCACATGGAGGCAAGAGTATAAATATCATATTGAAAGGAATATGACAGGCAATTGCTCCTGTGCATGCAGGAAGCAGGAAATCCTTCATGGTAGGAATTAGATGACTCCAGGAGCTCATAAAATGTCTTCCCACTTCCATGCGAGGCAGGCATGAAACTTACGAGGCTTAGTGTCACCTTCCTCCCACCCACCCCATGCTCTTGAATCATGGTGTACAAGGACCCTTTTGACTTCTTGGGTTTTTAATCTTTTTGAGAACATTTACTAGAAGTTAAAGGGTGACAGCTTGTGGTCATCCCTTCTAAGAAAGTTTGTCTGGACTGAGACAAGCCAAGCTCTGTGCAGTGTTTTGATTATATTTTGACTCTGGTTTTAAAATCATTGGAAATTACTCAGGGGAAAGAACAGATTTTGGAGATCTTACCCCTGTCTACCAACTACTGTATCCTGCTCAAGCCAGGGAAGGCTGTTGTACAAGTATTTACCAGACCAGAGGTATTTCATGTGGAAGCTGGAGGATTTTCATTTAGGCTAAGTGGTAAGTGCTCAAATCAGACCAGTGAGTTTGGGTGTTTGAAGAAAAGATTATAGCTAGAAAAGTTGGATTTGATTAAATATGCAAGCAAGATGCTTAAAGTACAGTTGGAAAATTATTAATTGCTTAACTTTTTGGGGTTAAAAGACCAAGTTTTGTGTGCTTTCACTAGTGCAAATGGTAGTAGACAGGAGGAATAATCAAAATAGGTTACAGCTCCTTAGAAGTGGTAAACTGAAAATGTTTAAACATGCTTTTAAAGCAGATTCTAATACAAAGGAGGTAGCCCAGCCCCTCTAAAAGCATGTTATTATCTCAGTGGAAACTGGGATTAATTTATAAAAATAAATAAACAAACTGCTGCACAGATTAGCATTACCCATCAGGAGGACAGAGCTAACATTAGCAGTTCAACTCGTTGAATCAAATGTGCAGTTTGAAAAAGGGACACTGCAGAAGAGGTCACGGAAGCTTCAGTCACAGCATTTTATCCATAACTGAGTCTTGGCAGTAACGTGGAAGGGAAACCTGAGCTCCATCTGTGAAAAGTGATGCGTATCTTGAGGTTTCATTTGTCTTTCTTCCTGATAATGAACTCTACAGCAATCAAGAACAGAACAGGAGGCAAAAGAACCACCTCAGGATGTATCAATTAAAAGTCCTGAATGGGAGCAGTAAGTGCAGTTCATTTCAGAAATACATTCACACCTTGTGTGTGCTTCTTTTCTTTTTTGTAAACTATGTTTTCTTTAGTGCTATTGGAATTACAAAATTATAGTAATGATTCATGGATGAAACACAATTTTAGAAACTTGGTGTTAACATAGTTGAAAGATACAAAGCATAATAATAACAGAACATGGAGAACAAAGTGGAGGCAGGAAAGTGGTGTCTTTCAAAACTACTGTGTGGTAAAGTCACATCAGACACTGAAGCAGCACGAGTTTTTCTCAAGGGGAAAAGTGTCTCAAAATGTAATTTCTTTTATGAATGAGATGAATGAACTAATGGCCACAGCTGAAAAAATTAGGCCATAAATGCAGAAATTAACATATTCAAGTTAGTTGTGCAAATATATGTGAGGAGAAATCTGGAAACAATGAACTGGAGTTTTCAAGGAGATGCTGATGAAACACTTTCAGAGTTGGAGAACAATGTAATCTACTTCTACAAGAGTGTAAGATCACACCACTTGAATTGTGTTTGGGTTTTGATTTTGTTTGTGTTTTTTTCTGTAATATTAAAATTGTGTTTGGGTGTTCTTGGGTTGTTTTGAGGTTTTTTAATTTTTTTATTTTGTTTTCTGATTGGATTTTTGTTGTTGTTTCGCGGGTTTTTTTTGTGGTTGGCAATATTAAAAAAAAAAATCTTACTCTGCTCCCAGAAAAATCAGTACATGGGCTTTTAAAGAAAATGTTTAACATTTGGAAACTTTTCTGCATGCAAAAGTGCTATGGAGCTGTTGAGTGATTTGAAATGTTAAAGCATTTCTCATGGGAATGAGTGGATGAATGAATGAGCAATTGATTTGATCAGGCAGGTAGGAGACAAAAATTGTACAGATGTGGTTAATTGTTCTAAATTTACCCATATCCTCAAGTATCTACTATCTTGTTATTACCTCTTCTTTTGAATTTTCACTCTATTGTGTAAGAATATCTACATATTCTACTGAATATTCCTTCTTTTGTAAGAGTAGTATGAGAAGCATTCAGTTGTCAGTATACAGGAAACAGCTGTTAAGATCTCCAATTTTATTCTCTTCCTTTTGGAAAAAGAGTAGGAAGTGATCAGATTTTTCAGCTAGCTGCTTTGTATTAAACATGAAACTGAGGAGTTCCCAGGGGGGCTGTTAGATGCACTGTGATAATGGCTGCTGTGCAGTTGGGGAAGCTGCAGCGTGTGCACGATAATGTGAATGTTCCTGTTGGTGTGAGCTGCTGCACATTCATACCCATGCACGAGCATTTTTCCAGTCTCTGTTCATCCTTTGATCATATCACTTTCACGGGTAGTATATGAACCACGCAAAAACATTTCTATGAGCTGGAAGGTCTTCGTTTAGAAAACACAAAAGAAGAAGGAACATCATCACCTGTGCCACTCTCGTCCCCTCCCCCCACAAAAAAAATCTATCAAACGCAAACCGAAACAAAAACACCATGAAACAAGTAAACGTTTAGCTAATTAAGTAAACAAAGATGTTTGCATGAATAAGTCATTGCTCTGTCTATTTGTTAAACTGATTGACAGAGGAAATGAAAGTTGATATACTATTCCTCCTACTTCTGTCTTGCAATAGTCTGCGTTGCATTAGATCATGATGAATTGTAATGTTGTCTTTGCAAACTCTGTAACTCTTTGTAAAGTAGCTCAGGGTGTTGTCTGGACTTAAACAAATTAGGATACAGAAAGTGATGAACAACTGCATAGTCCCACCTACCCGTTCATTCAATTTTAGAAGTAACCTTGATGATGAGGCAACTGTGCTAGCCTACATTCACAGCTATTTTTTTAATGGGCAATTACTTGATGCTAGCGGTTCTGGTATGACAGGCCAAGCCAGTTGTTTATTTTCCTGTTAAACATGCTTTTCTTGTTATATGAATTTATGTATACTTTGTCATTCATGATTGCATCGTTGAATCAAGAAGAATGTCCCACAAGTGATACTTTTGCTCAACATTTTTTTAAAATGTTTTAAAAAATGTGTGAAGTTTATCAGAGGCTTTAATAAGAATTAAAAATAAACTGTCATCCTTGTTAAGTAAAAAATGAAAAGGCATCAATCTGTTAAATATGTTAGATCATTGCCTAAGTGTTTTGAATTTTTAAAAAGACAAAGTTATTTCTAGACAACTTTATCATGACTCATTTCAAGACAACTTTGCCTAGGTATAAGGAATTCTTTTGGGTTTTGCCAAAAAAATCCTGAGTTGGTTTCACAGAAAAGAAGCTGAGTGATACCAAAAGGCTCCCAACTCTTCAAAACTGTTCCATAAAAGAGAAATAAAGTTTTAGATAGATAAGTCATTCAACATACTGGCTTGCTCTCTGCTGGTTGAGACCAATTGAGACCTGTTGAAAACAAAGCCTTGCAGATCCTTCCTGCTTCCAGCTCATTTTCCAGTTGATCCAGGCTCCCTTGCTTTCTGTCCTTTCTCAGGGCCAGAAAACCTTTCACTCCTCAGAGCAGTATCCCAACTCTGACAACACAGCAGGTTGCCTATCTCTTTTTCCCTTCTTATCAACAGCCCCATCAGCTCTCCAGAAGTTTCTCCCAGTCAGACATGCTCACTTTTCTTCAGAAAAGAGGTGTTTTCTCTCTCCCACCAGGAATGTCAGCCTAGCAAAGAGAGAGGGGAACAAGGTAAAAAGATGGCTGCACTGCCTTGTTGCATCATTTTAACCAATATATAGCTAATCAAGCACTTGTAAATTGTGAACTGGAAATTAAACACATTTATATTGCACCAAATTTTAGCTAGATATGGTGAACATGTCATTGTTTCTTACCTGGACATCTTTGTCACACATCTACTGTTCTTGATGGTGGTGGTGTTCAAAAATCATTGACCTTCCTTGGCCTACTGTGTTCTGAGAACAGCATGTTTTACAGTGGTGGTGTGATGTTGTTCCCTTTTTCTGTGTCATGCATATCTTCTTCAAATAGAGACCATCACAGTCATTACAGTGTGCTATGTGGTGCAGTGTTTCTGGAAACAGTCAGAAGTTTTAGCCTTGTTTCCCCATTTAATGAACATTTTATATGCCACCTTATTTGTCATTTTAGTTTTCCCATCTGCAGTTGAATTTGTTTACCTTTGTATGCTTTACAAACACTTCATTATCTTATTGTAATCATTATTTGAATTGTTAACCTATAACAGATTTGTTCTTCAAAGTATCTGAGATTTTCATGCTGGTTTCTTATAGATATAATGCATAATCATAAGATCGCAGAATGGTTTGGGTTGAAAGGGACCTTAAAGATCATCTAATTCCAATTTTCCACCAGAACAGTTTGCTCTAGACAATTGGCCTTGAATACTTCCAGGGATGAGACATTCAAAACTGGAAAAGAAAGTTGAAGTATTCCTTAAAAAAGAAGATAGACATGGTGCTTCTTCTGTTAATCTGCGCAAGCTGCAGATGCAGTGTGGTATCACTCCATAATCCATCCTCTCAGTTGTGCTGACCTGGCATTCTCTAGCAACATATTGGGGTTGCACCAGCACTGGCTGGATAGTAGGATCTACAAGGAGCAGGCAAACCAAGTCTCTGTGCTGATAACTGCAGTCCTAGCATATATATTCTGTGCTGCACATCTTAGTCTCAATCATGTTTTCTTCGTATGGCAACTGTCTGATTAGTATAATTAGCGAGTAGAATTTGAAATTATAAACATTGTGCCATTGAAGACAGTTTTCGTTTTCAGGTAATAAGGTTACCTTTGAGGTGTCTCTGGTGGTTGAAGTGGCTATAACAGCCCCTGACAACCTGCCTTGCTCACTTCTTTCCCTGGAGCAACAACTATGCTGCTGCTGTCATCCTCAATGAGGGGGCAGGTTTTTTGTGCTGACTGAAGACCTGTTTTTGCAAAGAAAATGCTCTAAAAATCTGAAAGCTGTTTGTCTCTCTTCTGCACCTGGTGTTTTAGACTTCCACTGAGTAAATTGCAAGCTTTTTTTGCAGTGTCATTTTTCTTCCCTCCAAAGGCTTAGCCTTTTGAATTTAAATAATAAAAATCATAGAACCAATTTGCCAGTGTCAGAAAAAAATTGTAAACTCTACGGAATATCTGTATTCACTTTAAGTCAACTGTAATTGCATAAAGTAAAACGAGCATTAGTACTGGTAGTTATACTAGTAAAACAGTCATTTTACTATAAATTACTATTTTGAATATTTGAGAGCTGTGTTGTCTTTCAAGTTAACTCTTTGGAAGGTATCAATGCTTTAATAGTGATTTATATTTCAAGAATAGTACCTATAACAATTACTACAGATTCTTAGCCAGCTTCTCTGCAGTTCCAGAGATTGGGTTGGAAGAAGGCACAACTTTGACAAGTTTCAATGAAAAACCCATGCTCCTCCTGTTTCAACAAGGAATGAAAATAATCTAAGTAACTCCAACCTATACTTAATCTTTACATTATCCTTGAAGATTACAGTAAAAGGCTAATTTTCAGCTGGCCTACACAATTATCCTCAGATGTCCTACATCCTTCATCAGTAATACAGAAACACTCCTGGATTTCTGTGTAGGGTTGCTCCCTGCGTGTGATAATTGTACTTTGGTTTTGTTTTTTTCATAGCACAAACCTATGATCCTAGTGAAGTAAAAGAGATGCAGTGAAATCTGTGAGCAGCTGGAAACTCTGAGTGACTTCATTTGTACTTTTCATCATCTACTTTCCCAGCTAGACTAATGCTTTTGTCACTTATTTAAATTATGGTTCATAGTTTATTTGAGGAATGTTTTAGTGATGGCAAAGCTTTTCTAGCTCATCCGGAGATGGTACTGCACTAATATGATTTCATGGAGCCTCCAATTGGGTAAAGAAAATGCAATCATGTAATTACACCAACAGAATTTCGGCTGTGATGAAGTTTTGAGAAAAGGGAAAAAAAAATCCTCTCTCACCCAAAGCATTCAAGTGGCTGAAAATGTTGGTGTACGTAACTGCCAGAGTATGAAAAGCATGATATACTAGAGCCATCAAAGAAAGGACATCTAAACAGATGAGGAGAAAGAGTAAATGTCACTGAAATAGAACAGATAATGGTTTTTGCTGCCACATAAATGCTGAGGCCACAAGGTGAATCAGAAGAAATTTCAAAACAGGCAGCATTGATCCTATGATAACAGTCCCATTACCATGATTTCATTTCTATGACACTGCTTGATTGATACAGATGCAATCATTTAATTTCCCATTTGCTGGTGCAACAGAAGGATACTTCCTTAAAGTGTGCAGAGTATCACTTTCCTTGCACAGTCAAAGCTCCCACTCCTATCTCTGTACCAAGGATAACACAGCAGGACACAGCCTGATGAAAGAATTAATCTTTTTTTTGCTTTGAGGCAACCATGTGTAATTGTGTGTTGTGTTTTTATTGCATATTCCAATCTAGATGCTTCCTGAAGTTTCATAATCCTTAAGTTGCACTGTTAGTAAATTATGGATGTGCATCTACCAGTATGATGCCATAAATACTGAAATTGCTAACAAATATAAAGCAGTCATTTTATCAAGCCAAACCCAAACAGGAATTAAGAAATGGTTTTCAAATGCAGGAAGTTAATTAAAACCAAAGAATTCACAACAAGCTATTTGACTTCTTTTAAAAAAAATGTGTTTGGTGGATATTTTCTTTTTATATATTATCTTAAGAAGTCCAAAAGTAAGTATTTTCTTTCTAAAAAATATTATTTTTCATTAGGAAAGCAATAATTAAACATCTGATAAACATTTTGAGGAAATGTGGATTGTGTATGTGTTAATGTTCTTTTTATGGAGTGAGTAATGACTGTATAGCTGTGATTGTTCAGCGATGCAAGTAGGGAAATGCCTGTAAGGAATCTATATTTTATTAGAGCAGCTGATATATTTGGAGGAGGGAGTCAGACAAGATTTCTGGCACACAAACCCTTTTTCCTGCATATGTTTCTTCTGTCATTCAGAAATGTGGTTCAGAGACTAAAAAACATGCCTTACATCTTTGCCAAAGTTTTTATGGTTTTTCTTTATATTTTATTTCTCTGGATTTAAAAAATATATAAATGTCTGAAGACGTTCAATGTATAAAAAGACCTTTTCAGTCTTAAAATAATTTATTTCCTATTTTGCCTTATCAAAATGACTAGCAACTATTAGAAAAAAAAAATACTGCACTTTTGCAATTATTCTGGAGCTCCTGTTCATGTAGTAGTACTTCTTGAATATGTTTCTCCAGGTGGTCTTGCTGGTACTACACTAGAACAGGACTAGGAGAAAGAGCTCATCTTTTTTGTCTTAGTATAACTCAGATATAATTCTTACCTCTCTGGATAGCATTATAGGACCAATGAAATCACTGCCCAAGAGGCTCCCAAGTAGCTTGATTGGTAAAAAATCAGAATAAATAACAAAAGAATATGAACAACTAACTTACAGGTGATGTTAACTGTACCTACTTGATCATACTTCTATTATTATTAATAAACAAAGGCTTTCGACAGTTAGACCTCTATATTTTCTCTCTTTTTTCCTGTGCAGTGGGGAAATGCTATACTGCTGCATCACAGGTATTGTCTGGATTAATTAGTAAGTGATTATTCAGTGCTATAAAGAGTATTATTGATAGTAACCAAGCATGAGATTGAAGTTATTTAGCATTTCTTTTCACTAGAACATTTAAAGAGAGAATTTATTGTGAACATACATGTTCACTTTGGGTAAGTTCTCATTCATTCTGGACAAACGGATCAATGAATGGAATATTTAGGTGTTTGTATTGTCAGGAATATTGTTGACGCTTTCACACAGGAAAGTTGAGGCTAAATCACAATCTGGATTTTTATGTCCATCTGCTCTGGATGTTTGGGATCTCAGGGACTATCTACATCTCAAAATATTACTGGAATTCTAATAATAGTGAAGGCATTTTTGCTGTTCAGGAAATGCTTACCCCATGGTTTTAATTTCATGTGAGGCTTCACTTGCTCTTGTCTTTTTCCACATCCTTCCTTATATCTAAACTCTACTTCTTTTTTATACAAATGCCAATCTGACCTCAAAAATAAATATGATCTCTTGAACATAGTCTGCATTATTGTGTCACCAACTAGGCCATCTCTGTTTGCTTTATACATATGTATATAAACCACTGACCAAACTAAATTTCAACATCACTGGATATAGACCTTCATGCCACCATCTTTCCCCCTGCTTTTTTCCCTTTTCTTTTCTCTACTACATTTTCATAGCTTGTTAAAAAGAACATTTCCTTTTAATCTACCTTCCTCAAATATTTTTCATCCTTGAATAAGACTCCTTCCATCACTACAGATCCTCTAGTAATTAGTTTTTCTTAAAAGCTGGTTAAGATTCACCATATAATTACTACATATTGAAGAAAGACACTAACAAGAAAATAAAATTTAAAAAAAGCGTCTCTTTTTACCTCATATCATAATAATTTTTTTTTCTTCTAGTTGAACTAAAGATTATTATGGCCTTCTACACTAAACATGCTACCTTACAAAAAACCTGTTCCACATTCACTTTTTATTGAAATTGAATTCTTAGTGTTTTGTTGTAGTTACAGTTTTAGAATTCAATTTGGTAACAACCTCAAAACTAATTCACTGTAGATTGTGGGAGGGAAAATCTGAAATACTTTAGCGGAATCTACCACAACAAATCAATTAAAAAGACATGTAGCATCAATTTTTCTCCAATTTGCATATTTTAAAAGATATCATCAAACATTAATTTAAATTCATGTTTTCAGTTTTTCTTCTGGTGGAATCCTCAATTTATCTTTCATCTAACTGAAATTTTTAATAGGTTCTGAAGCATGCCTCTCAAGACCACCATGTCCTAAAATGCTCTTTACATCATTGTTCCTATGCCATTTTGGGGGCTGACATTAAGTCCTTTTCCAGGAACAACTAGGGCGCATTTTATAAAAGGCCCTTTATACAGTTAAGAACAGTGTACAGTGTTGAATGGCGTATACATTTTCAAAAACATTCTTCCTGTTTTCTATAAGTAAAAAGTAATATTAGTTATTTGCAACATAGGAAATAGGATCTTAAGAAAATCACTGAATTCCCAGATACTGTTCTAGAAAATTCCTATTACCATTTTTATAGAAACATAAAAGTTGTGTACCTGTTGCTTTGAGGTTTGCATGAAATGTGTATTTATTTTCACTAATACTAATGGCAGTTATAAAGAGCAAACACCTACATTACTTGGAGATAAGCCTCTAAATATAATGCAGGACCTGCAGGCTTAGAGTTAATGAGGTATGTACATCTGTATGTTGCACCACATAAGCTGGATGTGATAAAGAGCTTGCTGAGGTTTCATCTAATCACCAGAAGAATTTTTGGGAGAAATGGAGCTTTGAACTAATATCAGAGTGTGTTCTGCATGCTATACTAAAGATGGTGAAAAAAAAAAATTAAAAGAAAGTTAAAACATTCCTGAGGTATAATACGCCAAAGGTATTTCTCGTTTTAATAACTTTCAGTATATTTTCTGCCTGATTTTTAAGACTGATGTTGTGTTTTAGCAGATGACAAGCAAAACTGATATTTTGCAGAGCATGGTTGCTTATTACAGCAAAGAATGAAAAATAGGTTGCCAGGACTACTATTATTTGAGATAACTCTCCTATATGAGATTTAAATTTTCCCCTGACCCTAGACTCATATGCTGCTCGAATACACAAAAAAATAGAAAGAAGGAAAAATCACCAAATTCATGGTATCTCACAGCAAAGCTATTTCTAAGTCTAGGTCATTGTTTTGCTAAGAGAAAAAGAAAGTAAGACATATAATTGGGAAATAGGCAATAATTTTCTCATAAATGGAATATTTCAGAGAACTGGTAATGCCTAATTTGTTTTCTCTTTTTGTTTATGACAAAGTCTGAGGACAAAGAAGTCACAGTCAAACCAGCAGAGAAATCAGTCTTAAGACAGCTGTAGTGACAAGACTGCACATGGATGCTAAGGATGAAAATCACTGGAATAAAACCTGTACCTCCTCAAGCTCACTGCATTTTATTTGTAGTAGTCTTTGAGAAGAATTTTTAATGTTGTTTTGTGGTTTTAGTAGTGTTAATGAAATCATAAAAGGAATTAATTTATTTAAGTAAAGGACTAAATTTTCCAACAGTGCAAAAAACAGTGCAATGCAACTAGTGATCATAGTACTGTATTTAACAAGGGTATATAAAATAATTTTTATTCTGACTGTGTCGTACTAGGCCTTGATTAGGATGTGATACAAGATCCTAGTTCTGTTGATATTTTTGCTTTTATGATGTGGCCTGTTGCACTGGTTAAGAGCTTGGGTTGACAGGTTCGTTTTTTTGGAGGATACTTGGTTTTTAAGTTAGTATTTATATGGGTTGTGCTAAATGGGTGTAGATGCAAATCCAAATAAGTAATGAGGCATGCATATATTCTTCTTTATAATCTATATTTAAGATCTCCTTTCCTTCATGAAGACAGATTGCTGTATTGCTATTTATAGAAGGGTTGAAAACTTATGAATATTCATGATATTTAATATGTCTTATATCTGATTATTGTGAAAGAAGTACAGTTCCCATAAATAAATATTTAAATAAGCAGATGAACTGCAATAGAAGTATAATGCATATCAGTGTTCTCCAATTATCAGTGAAGCAGGCACTTCTAGTGGAAGTTAAACCTCTGAACGAAACAACTTTTGTTTTTACACGTCTCTTATTTTCTGATCAGGAAAGGAATACATCATATAGAGATGAATATGACCTGTCTAATTAAAGGGTAAACATAGAAAAGTAGTCTAGAATCATACAAATAGAAAGAACACAGATATTTCCTAAAAAGCCCTAAACTTGTTCTTTTAAAAAATCTATATTCACCATGATCTCTATTATGCTTGAAGCTGTATCATAGTGTATAACATAAAGAGGAGTTACGTGAATTTTGAGTACCTCAATAGGCCCTAAATGCAAATATTCAAGACCAAGTGGGAGATGATCTCTGGGATCATAAATTGAAAGTAGATGAATGTTTTGAAGTGTAGTCACAAATAAAAATAAAAGGAACTACATATATAGTTCTCCCATTCCAAAGTAGTATAGAAAGCCATTTAGAAACAATTTAAACTGTCAATTTGTAAAAAAAAAAAAAAAAAAATCAAAAATTGAAAAGAAAAGTGGATCTTGAAAAGCTGAATAAAGCAACTGTTTTTTTGTGGGTGTTCTGACTACTTAAGGTTCTAGTAGTGCACTGCAAATTCAACTTAAATATAGTTCCTATAAATGCTTTCAGATCAAACAAACCTGAACTAATGGAAACTGCATTTTCAAAATCCTTTCAGCTATAGCTGTGCGCAGCACACTTAAAATACAAAAAATTCTCTCCTTTTCTGTACTTACTTAAAAGGAGTGTTTGAAAAAAACACATGGTTTGATTTTTTGCTTCCCGTGAGCTAAGCAGAGTTATGTTCCTTTTTGCTAGAATGACTGCAGAATGAAGCAGCTACAGCAACTTTAAATGTTTGGGGTGTTTTTTTTTTCTTTAGAGGAGGCCAGGCTTTTTGCTTTGTTTCTTGCCCATTACATCCTGTGCATGAGATTAGCACCAGAGATGCCCGTTTGAATTCTCACAAATGCATTACTGAGGAGGAGCAATTTTATTGTTATTTGTATTGAGTTTGTGCTGTAGTACTCCTTAACAACCTGTTGCACATTTCTGCTGAAGGTGATAACAACTGCAAAGAGGAAACTGGAGAGTCGGGGGGTAGGTACACACCAAAGAATGGCTTGGCAGGTCCTGTTGTCTCAAATCCCTTTCCCTCTGGGAAGCAGAGTGCTCCTTTCTTGACTTGGGAAGTTAGGGTGCTTATAGGACATTTGCTAAGAGTCCTCCTGTCTCTGCCTTATTTGACCCTGCACTTTGTGAGACTCAAGCAGACACCATCTCTGCAAATACCAGTTCAGAGTGCTTAGTGCACATCCTGAACAAAAGCCATGGATATGTACAAAAATAAAATTAATGAGTTAGTTTTTGGAAAAATCCTTTCTACTGATGGCCACATTGGGCTGATGTGACATCTACTTGAATCTTCTTTTACTGTTTGCTTAACACAATTTACCTAGCATCAACTTAAATACTTCTGCCAAGTATAATAAACAGGAAAATAAAATAATCAGAAAAACTAGTACAGTGGGATCCTATTTTAAGAAAACAGTAATTTATTTGGAGTACATGTTTCAGACATCAGTTATTTGGATTGAATTGTTTCCCCCTCAAGATTCCTGTTGCATTCTTTTGGCTACAGAAGGAGTCCAGAGTCAGGGTAAGAAAAGATTCCCCTCCAGGAGAGCTTAATTTAAGATCAATCTGTTGTTTTTCTTCAGTATTCTCTTTCCTGATGAATCTGACTTGTAGTGTAAAATACTGACATGCAGGGGTTAAGGACAGTTTATTTTTATTAATGGAGGTTTGCTTAGGAATCAGTCTTCTATGTTTGAGTTCTCAGGAAGGCAACTGTTTGAAAAACCCCATCCTTCCCTGCAGACTGTGTTTTTCACACTTACCTATATTTTTATTGTTAACAGCAGATATCTAATTGTTCTTTTAGCTGTGGTCCCGAAGTGCCCCTACTGCTGTAACATCACTCCAGTTTCATTTTAACATTTAGTTGTTAATTACTAACCTCTCTTACTTGTGCGGCTCTCTTTTCTCACCGCAACTTGCCTTTTCTATTCCCTCTTTGCTTCCATTCGTTTTAAAACATGGCAACAGTATTTCTTCTTTTTTCTCTCTTTTTTTTCTCTTTTCTTTTCTTTTTAAAATACATTTGCATACAATTACCAGTAATATTAAAGGGTCTTAAACATAAAGGTAAGAAATAAAAATAGAAACCAGTTGGAATATCTTTCTTCTCTTGCTTAGGAATTTTTTTTTTGGTTTTTTATCACTTGATTCTCTGGTTCTTTTAAGGTATTATTTTGTCTTGCTTTTTAAAGATAAATGCAGCTGTCTAATAGACTATGTTGCCTTCTGTTAGTATTTTAATTGGTATTATACCTCCTTGACCCAGAAGAGCAAGGGCACTTTTTCTAAAGCGAGCAAATTATATACTTCAGGTTGTGTAGCAACTTGGTGCTCATGAGCAACTCCTTTAAAGCAGTTCTGCAGAAAGCACTTTGAAATTACAGTTTACTTGGCTAATAAAATCTACATTTTTAGGATGTTATTCTTATGCTGCTGTTAATGCAAATCTAATCCCATTTTTAAAGTCAATGTAGTACAATTTTCTATTCTTAAATTTTGACCTAAAACATTTCAAATAATTTCCAAAAAACTGTAATAAAAGTAATTATCATTAATGTATTATTTCTGTTATTTAAGATCTTTGGGTATATTAAGAAAGTGAGAGGTAAAACAAAATAATGATAATAAAAATACAATTAAATATAGGGACAAAGATAGCTGCATATAGAAATACCTGCAGTTTATAGAAATTATCAAGCAAAAGCTCTAAACATGTGCAATTGAGAGTGGGGATTAATGTGAACCTATGCTTCTTATTTACAGAACAAAAGCAATGTTGGTTAATCCCAAAATTTTGAGGTGGCTTTGCAGCAGTGTGAGACTTCAAACCACCTCTTAAATTCCATGGGGATCGGGGAACTAATTAAAGTCCCCTTCCATCCCTCCATGGTCTAACCATTAATTCCTCTTTCATTCCAGCAAAGGCAATACTCTCCTTCATGTTGCTCATAGCCAAAGATCAGCAGAGCTTATGGTCTCCGTAACCAGGGACTGGATGTAGGAAAACAAGAGCTTTGGCAACTGGAATAAATTGCCTGCCAGCATGGGACTGTAATTGAAGCACAAAGCTGGACAAAGCTCACCTTCCCTCTGCCCAGCAGAGAGTCATTTGCAATGCTCCATGTCAACTAGCACAGGCGTGGAGGAAGATGTCAGCTTCACCTTTTTTAATTAGGTGCTGAAGGCTAAAAATATTCTCCTTGTATGCGATGGAAAGACAAGATAAGGTACACATGCTGACTCCCACATGCTGCAAAGCTAGTAAGGTTGCATTTGCTGAATGGCAATTGAGTTAAAACCAGGAAAATATAGCTTCAGTGCAAGCTTCAGAAAGGAAAGCCGGAAAGAACTGTACATCTTACTTGCATACAGAAAACTTCACCTCCCACACAATGAGCTCTAATAGCAGCAGTGGGTCCTGGTCCAAACCTACAGACACACATGGGGTCAGGCAGTTCTCTTTAGCTCTCTCCAACAGCAAGCCATTGAGAGAGCTGAATAATACCACAAAGGAGAGAGAGCTATAGTAAGACTTTCTGTCATCTTTTGAAACTATATCTTGTAGCAATTCATAGACACCTGAAGCGGGGAAATGGTATGTGTATTTTGGAAGGAATTTAACTTTCTAAAGATGTATAGCATTATGCAGCTAGAAAAAAAAACATATTTCAGATTTCAAAAAAAGTCCAAAATAATTGTGCCATGGAAAGTCACTTGGCAGAAACGCATTTAGCACTTTCTATTCTTGCTGATTTTTGTCTAGTTTAAAACCATCTCAGCTATTCTGTATTGAAAAGCGCTACTATGGTGTAAGCTTGAATGTTGCTTTAATTGCATTCTATTAAAAAAGGGCCTAAATCAAAAGCAGTGGGAAAAATACTGAGCAGAGAATTAAAAAAAAAACCCAACCCTCCATTCCCCCACCCCCTCCTCAGTTGTTGATTCCTGTGGGAGACTTAAGGAAAGTTATGAAAAATTTAATGTGTTGATGGTGATCTTTTCCCTTTTCTGACACTAGCTGTCTGGTTACACCACTGTAACTACTTTGTCAGGAGGATGCTGAAGTGTGTGATCTTTCAGGTCAGCTTTCCAGCAGATAAGTGATGACATTAGCTTCACATGGTCCTTTTCTTTAATATTATAAAACATTAATATTTTATTAACACACAAACATCGATGTTTGACCAGAGGTAGCCCATTAGGATGCAAGACAATAGTGTCATCTAATACACTCACATTATTTTAAATAGTCTTGGGTACTAAACCTAAAAATATATTCTGGTTTCGGTATATCTCTTCCATGCAGGACAGTGTATGACCCAACTAAAAACCAGCACATGCTTTCACTTCAAGGAGGAAACCATTAAGCAATCAAGCAAATGAAAATATAGTTATCTTCATATGGTGTCACATCCCGGATCAAGTGTTACAAGCTAGTGTCTACAGGTTGTGTTTCTCATGGGTATGGCTGGTGTATTCAATCCCTGATGTAGTTTCTATCTTTAACACTTAGTAAAGAAAAATCTCCTGAGAGAAATATGCTTTCCAAGCATAGAAGCAGAAGAGTTACTTAAAACTGGATTAATGCTGATGCTGATCCTGATGTTGGTTTTGTTTAGAAAGGCTTTTTTTCAAAGGTGTGGTAGGTCCAGAGTTGAATGGATTAGCACAGGAAGCTCCAAAGTTTACAGCTGAATAGGAAATGAAAAGCAATGCAATCAGATATCAAAGGATTCAGAGTAGAGGAAAATCTCTCTCAGGGTTCAGCATTGGTTTATTCGTGTGAATTGCTGTTTCTGTCTGTTTTCATTAACATCTTTAGTGACTTCAAAACAATCTCTGTCTTGTCCATGTACCTAATTAAACAGAGAGGGTTTTTTCCTACATCACTGCAAGTTCAAACTGTAAGATACCTGAATCTACCTGTGGTGACAAGTTCTAAATACGTTCTAAAACCTTCTTTTCCAATATTGATAGTTCCACCTGCTCTGAATAAAAAATGCATTTGAAAGCTCTGCATCTTTAGCTGTTTTTGTAAAGTCACTGATGATCACCCATATATATGATGGTAGAATTAAGCCCTTCAAAGTGCCTGTACAAGCTTTTCTGATTGTTTGTAACTATCATTATCCTGGAGTTGTAACCAGTTGCACAGTCAACATTTTTTGCTACATCACCTATATGTCCTTGTGACATGGAGTCCTTCATCCATAATAATTAAATCTTTTTCTTGCTGGTAATCTGAATACTTGTTATCCTTCCCACTCAGACTTGCTTTGGCTATGTGATTTTTTTTACAACAAAAATAAGAATGTGTTTAAAATTTTTAAGAAGATCCATAGTTTTAAAGAGGAAAACAACATTAAAAAAAATTAAAAGCCCCCATTATTTATTCAGAAGATTTCTTTATATAGAGAGATTAATAAAAGTACTTAGGGCTTAAAATGAGTCCTTCAAGAACCAGAGAAAATTAGTTTAAGTTATCTAAGAATTGGAAGCAATATTAATAAAGGGGTTGCTGTCAGTAAAAGGGTAAAGTAAGGATGCACAATACCACCTCATTTCTTCAACAGAGAGAGAGAAATTAGAAAGGTGCTGGAAAGATTTAGAGATCTTTCAAGATGAACAGTAGATTTTCCAGTAATTTGAGGTACATGAATCATAAAAGATTCATATACTTCATAAGGTGCTGAATGAAAGATTGTAGTTGAAGAAAAGGATGTGTGTAATTGGAAAATAGTACAGATTTGCACTCAATAGACAAAACAGCAGGTAAAAGAAAAAGGAGCAGGAATCTGATGGAGAGGGAGAGTGTTCTATTTACATTGAGAGTTTGGTATATAAGTTAGGTTATTGTCCAAGACAGTAAAGAAAGCCCTGGCAGGTTTATCAAGGAGTGTTCAGCTTTAATGTAGAATCTATCTTTCAGAGGCAGAGTGCAGCACCACCAGATTTTTTAAAATTTCATTTTATTTTTTTAATAGGCACGTGAAACTCGGTCTTTCAGAGAATTGTTTAGAGTTTTATGGCCACTGAAAAAGTCTCCTGGCTGGGTCAGTTTCATAAAGAGAATTCTGTGACACAAAATCGTATCAACTAGAAATCAAGTCAGTAAACAGGGATTTGTGATGAGATGAGAAAGACAATCAGTCAAGGGTACCTGGATGAAGAAGAGTACAAGTGCAAATGAAGAGGAGTTAATGAAATTGATCACCTGTCACTCAGAAAGAGTAGTGATAATTAAACCATTGTCACGAGATCTGATTTATCACAGCACCAAATCTCAGAGCAGTGTTTAGTGATCAAAATAATAGTTAAGAAAAGTGATGTTTACCTTTAGGAAATGATTGCCATAAATTATGTAATGTCCCTCTTGCTGTTTGATGCAGCTCTGCACGTCCTGTATGCTGTCATGCTAATGTCTGTACATTCTATCTCTAATGGTGACTGGATCAGCATGAAGAATGAAGGACAATATGTTGATTTATCATGTTCTGATGCTGTTCTGGGAGTAGGTATCTGTACTTTCCATTTGCTGGAAATGAATGTGGTGCTAGTTGCCAGTCTTGGGTACATAAGATGAATCTGTATCCAGCAGATGACGCAAAGTAGATTTTATACAGCCCTCCCAGATGACTGTCCCCATTGCACATGCAGTTACTAAAAGAAATTCATGCATATGGATTGAGTACACCCCTGGAAAACCTCTGAGAGGATGTGTTTTTCTCCTGAGGAAGGCATCATCTTGTGTCCTAGCATGTGGGAGGAACTCTGCCCCGGCATATTACCTCAGGATAAAGCATTTCATGTGTATTTCAAGATGCAGTTAAATCCATACCACATGACTGAAATACAGATATAATGCAATGCATTTCTAGCACTGAACAAGTGAACAGGATGGTTCTAATGCGCTGAATGGGTTATGTAGATGCACCCTGTGCTTCCCTCCTGCACCATCACTCTCTTTGTCTGTTTGCCAGTCCTGCCATAATGCGAGGCGAGAGTGAGTTTGCGACAGCTCAATATGAGTTATAAGCAAGCTCCATTTTTTTCACGGCGTGTGCGGTTTATATAGTGTTACAGTGCTTCTCAGTTTAGATCACTAATTACACAGGTTATAGTTTACTTTTTCTAACATTCCATTCTCACACATTCAGAGATACTCCTTCATTCTCCCTCAATCTCAGGTCTACTCCTGACACATTCTCAAGGGCACAGCTGCATCTCCCTGATGCCTTTCTCACAGAGCATGTTATTTCCCTGGTGCTTTTCCCACAGGACATGTCAGGCCTGCTCAGCTAGCAGTAGTCTCAGGCCTGCTCAGCTAACAGTAGTCTTGCTCGAACACCAGCCTCTTTTCTCCTTATTTTCCATCACTGCCAGACAGATTAAGCTCTGCTTTAATTTTGGGATTAGAAAACATTATGATTGCCTACAGAATGCAAGTTTGCTTATTCTTCTGATTGGCCAATTCCCAGTTTTACATGGTATATCTCTAATATGCTGTATTCCACTTTTTCTACATTTTACCATAGAAGTTCATTCAGGGAAATGTCAACACAGATGAAGGAGAGATTTATTCTTGGTACACTAAACCAGATTGTATCTACCAAGATATGTGGATAAGGGGTGGATTCTCTTTGGCACATACAATATTTAGATCAGGGTAGCTATGAGTGGCAACCTGAGCATATAAACATCTTATCTATGATCATTTCCATCTATGGCATGACACAGTTTTCGACAAAAGCAGTACATATTACCAAAGATCTAAGTATGCAACTGTCCTCATTCATTTCTTGGATGAAATCTTTTAAAGTATGTGTATTTATGGTGACTGTTCCACCTTTTCTGGCGCATAATTCACATTTTGAAAGTAGCATTGGGCAGAGCAGAATCTCATAGGCATATACATATTTAATCTGGGGAGCAAGTTCATTTGTATCAGGTTTGTTTTTCCCCACGGTGTCTATACACCATCAGTGATTTGTTTAATGAATGCATTTTAGCTGTTGCTTCAATTCTCACAGGATTAGAGTTCTTAAATATTTTAATGTCATTAGCTACCACTGGAAATCTCAGAGTAGTTCAGAATAAGATAGTTGTACCAAGGTGTTCAGTGTTCTTTTCAGTCATGCATATTTTTGCTGAATATGAATTTTAAAGGGAGTTCTACTTCTACATGTACAGAGGTTTAGTGGCTTTCTCCTCAATTGAGTAACCTTCCTTAATACGAAAGATAGTAAATGCTGTTTCCAATTACCCCTCTGTGGGTTATGCTTTATTCATGTGTCCTTTCTATCAGAGATTTTGTTTTGTTTTGTTTTGCTCTGTGGGTTGTTCAGAATTTATTCTTGATTTGACATTTTTGCTTTTTAAGGTGAAGTTTTTGATTTTTTTTTTATACAGAGGTATCTTCAGTACTTTTCTTGAACAACATGATACTGCCCGTGATATTCCTATGTTTGGCAACACACAGCATTCTGAGATGATTTGTTTCATTGAAGGATTCCAGTCAGTGTCTTTGAGGACAGTGAAGAGTATTCACACCAAGGAGATGTCTCTGACAGGAAGAGATACTTGCACTGACATCTGTGCAGGTTGATACTGTTGATCATCTTCCCAGAGCCTTTACTTTCCACTTCTACTAGGTTTGAAGATAGTGGTCTTTCTTCAAATAAGTAGAATAAGAGGTTGAAAACAGCTGTAGTTGCAAGAAGCAGGAAAAATGTCTCTATTAATAAATCTTTACCCATGGGGATAATATTTTTTATATTTACTTGAGGGGCTGAACGTGTCCAGAGGATGATTTTTTGAGCTTCACAGATGCCCTGGTAGGAATAATTGGGTTTTCTGTCCTTTTTTTTTTTTTTCCCCTTTATTGATTCAGCAAAAAAATTGTGGAGAAACAGGGTTTGCTTTACATGACCTTTGAATACCAGATAAGTTTCCTTGGCAAGTTATGGTTCTTCGACTTAAGACACTAGATATCCTGGTGGAAGTATTCTTAATGTTTTTTTTTATTTTTTTTCCTGTATCATAGTGTAAGTTCTTCAGAGCTGTAAAGGCTAGAAATCCCTCTTCTAATTTAAAACAACTGTTTAGGTTGTGGGAGGTATATTTTCTGAGCCAGCATTGGAAAGCATTCATAAATATAGGTGCAAGTAAACTCTTCATTGTCTTCTGATTCTACATGTGACAAAGCACTTGAACTGCATATCAATGCTGACTGATGTTTTAATGCAGGGTGCTTTATTTGCTCTGCTCCACATACCTGTAATTTAGATGTACCTCATTTTTTTGGTATCCGATTATGTCCATAAATTTCCATTAGAAGAGATTTTCTTTAATAGGGCATTCTGTTTTTTTTTTTCTGGAAGACAGAGGATCCTATATCTTCCAAAAATTACAAAACCACGACGAGTTGAAGTAATTCGTGGTAGGAAGTAGAACAGGGAGAAAAAGAATCAGTATAATTTAAAAAAATGTTACCTATGTACAATTCTTTAAAAACCATTTGACAGTTACCTGTAAACACAATACTTGACCATTTCTTTCTATCTATCCCTCTACCTATCTGTCTGTCTGTCTATCTATCTATCATCTATCAATGAATCATCTAGCTATCTACCTATCATCTATCTATCTACCTATCTATCTACCTATCTTTATTATATATGTAACAAAAGTAGGAGTAACTTTCAGTTTGACTTTCGTGAGAATGACCAAGACTGAATGCAATATTCATGGTTTAGTCCAGCCAGTGCCTTGTAGACTGCCTTTAATATTTCCTTTACCATAGCTAGGGTAGAGTTTCATTTCCAATCTTTGTGCCCACATTACACTGGTCACTTAAAATTTACTAATACACCTAATTTATCATCTATTTTTCTTAGATTTTGGATTTGTCACAGTCATTAGTTATCTTCTCATTGTCATTTCTATTACTTCTGCATTTGGTTCAATTTTTTCATCTTTTATGATACTCACATTCTCCTCTGAATGTTGTTCCTGTTGTAATTATTACCAAAATTGGAATCTGGAAGGAGGAACGCAAAACAAAAAAATCAAGTGACTCCAGATATTTTCTGTCCTTTCTTCTCCAAGTTGGTGTCTATATTTTGGTGAAAAGGATTTGAGGGATGGTTTCTGCCATCTAGAGAGCTCTTTTGATGGTGCGCAATCTAATACGTGGTAGTTTCTTAAAGTGCTAAACACTTTTTTTGCTATAAGGCAAAAGCAAATCAAGAGTGAAGAGAAAATCCTTGCTGCAGTCTTCTGAATTCTCATTTAAAAATCTTAGTCGCAAACGGATAGAATTTTTGAAACTGATCATGTTGTTGATGATGAAAATTACTTGGCATCTGACAAAGTCGATCCACTTGTATGCACTTAATGTTGCATTTATGGATTCATTTGTTTTATTTAATTAGCTGGGCACTTGTATTCATTCCCCTGAAACACTACAATGTAGTGTTTATGGAAGTACATATGACCTTGGAGATATACTTCTAGCCATTGCTTTGTCTTCTGAGAATACAAAATCCATATGGTGCTCCCCAAAAAGGAAAGTGTTTATGCTGCCTTAATGTCAAATTAGTTGTCATTACTTTTGAATAAAAGGTGAACAGTTTGAGGCAAAACTAATTATAATCTATTGCTGCTTATATTCTTTGTGCAAATTCGACATTTACATTTTTTAATAACAATGCAGAAGATCAAAGTACGTCTTCTTTAATTTTGGTTATTATTGCCATCTATGCTGGTGTCATAAACTCTGGTACTGACAGACTGACTGAAAGAATAGCTAGAGAGCTAATTGCTTAAATAAGTTTCATTAAATTTGTTAGGTGGTGATGCCATTACCTACACCTGAAAACATTAAGAGAGTGCTGTATTGGAGCACTTTGTTTCTATTGAAAATTTTGCTTCTTTTAAAGAATAAACACAACCTGACTGAAGCTATTTACAAATTTTGAATGAAATTTTAGTTCAAATGAATTCATTGAGATAGTGGATAGCTTACACGTAATGAAGGAAATATTTTCAAATTGCACTTTTAAAATGGTCAACAAATCTATTTCTAAAATGACTACAGTGTTCGATTCCTAAGTAGGTGAATTTTGTTTGGCACATACTGGTTGCTTGAACAAGCACAATTATTTCAAATTGATGTAAAAAATTTCCTCCTCCTTTTAGACCTACTAATCAAAACAATATCACTAGAATAGAATTATATTTCACAGGCTATGGCGTTCATGGAAGAAATGTTAACATTTAAGAATGCATTTGAACGATAGTTATAAAATTAATATGAAAATTAGTAGGAACAGAAGGCTGTAGGAGATTTCTAAGTAGGTCTTTATGTTCAGCAGACAGGCAATAAGCAGCTACACAGATCATGATGGTCTGCAAAACATCTGCCCCATAGAAAATGACACAAAGCATTTTCCAGTATTTTATATCAATTTCAACACTTAAAGGATTGAAGAAAAAAATAAAAATAAAACCAGAAACAAATAAAAAAGCCACCAAAACAAACAAAAACCAACTAGTGTGCCACAGAGGTAAAGAGAAGAAAGGCATTTCCAGGGTCATAATTGCCTCCATGTGTGCCTGCAAGTGTGCTGCCCTCTTCATGCTATCGAAAGTTGGACTTTGGAGACAGCCTCTGACATGACCAATTCCATCCAGTCCTCAAATCTGGACATCAAAGACCCTAATCAAGTGATCTATACATATACCAGATAACTGTAAGAGCTGAAATCATGTGCTCTTTATTTTATATATCCGGTCGACTGACAGTTTCTGGAGTGCATGATGCAACTCTTCAATCACACAGTGTATGACTGAAACAAAAAATCCCAGATTATGAGGATCCTTCCTGGTCATGCTGGTACTCTTAAATATTTGGGAGAAGCAAAATTATACAGCGGAGTTTAGTGTACTTCAAGATTTAAACAGGTATTTGTGAAAATATTTTCTGTTCTTGACTCCGCTCTGGCCGAAAGGAAATTATTTCCATTGACATGTGAAGTGATGTGTTCAAAAGAGTTCAGGGTCAGATTTCTAGGCTTTTAATATCCATTTGTGGGCCACAGAGCTTGAAAAAGTTAAATTCCTGTTTTCAGTTTATCAAAAGTTTGGCCCATGGTGACACTGATGACCAAATTTTTTCAGAGGTCAGCAGCTGACATGCTGATTTTCCCTTCAAAATCATCTCTTGACTGTGGCAGTCTGAAAATGCTGGTAATGGTGTATTCTGCAGGATGTATGTGCTAAATCTTCCAAGCAGAATTCAGTCTGAGTGTTTTTTACTCGTAACTAGGCTGCATCAGAAGATTTCTAGAGTGTGTTGTGGTCACAGATGGTTTCATCAACAGCTACATTAGTGATGAGTAGACGTGATAACCTGTTTGTGTGTGCTTTCGCATTAGGACAACATATTTCTGGAGAGGAGTAAGGCTGGACCTCACTGTTTGCAAGGAGCTAAGAAAATTTTCAAGCTCAACATATTTTGTGTGAACATCAAATCGTCATCTGCCAAGTAATGACACATTAGCTTGTAAAACATAAATAAGTTTGCAAATAAAAACAATATTCTTGGTAGTATTAGATAGCTACTATCATGCTTGAGCTCCTGAAAGCCACATTAATATATTTGACTTGTAAAATATGTGATTGGATTCATTTTTAATATTTCAAATACAACCTTGTAATTTAAATGGATTTTTTAATGTGTATTAATTTTAATGAATGACTGGGAGGTTTATTGGAGGGAGGTAAAGTAGTGTCTCTGAAGCCTCACTGGTTAATCAAATTGCTATAAATAACCTTTGATAGTCTAAGTCTCTATTCCTAGATGATTTCTCTCATCATTATCCAAGATGTTAAAGAACTGACACCTGCAGAGGTTTGCTTTCAGATGCTGGGAAAGGTCATGAATGTAAATCCTCCCCCACTCCCCCCAAAAATACCTCTCAGTGGAGGTTGTAACTAGTGTGTAGTTTGTCAAATCTTTGCTCTGTGTACATTTGGCAGTGAAAAGTCATCTTATTTAGACTGGCATTCGCAGTCGCACTTAGGTATCTATTGGTCAGGGAAGCAAGACTAAGGGAAAACTGTGACCTTACTCAGAGGTCTGCTTTGTGCTTTCTCCATGAGCAAAAATAGTGAAACTTTTGTAAAATTATCACAGAGATTCAAATGGAATGAAACAAAATGTGGGATATTTCAAAAGCAAATCAGAGATATGTGGACTAGGAGAATTCTTTCTGTAAGTGAATGTTAAAAATGGTTATGAGCCCCTCTACATCAACTCCAAACTATTTTCTTCTTTAAAATTTATCAGTACTATAGTTCAGTTTTTCAGCAAAAAGCCTGGATAAATGTTAATGCAAACCACTGCAGTTATAATTTCCATTTTGAAAGCATGAGTTTATTACCAAGAAGTTAATTCAGTTGTCCAAATTAATGACAAAAAAGACAGCATGAAAGCTGTCAAGATGCGGGAATCATTCAGTTCTAGATCCTACACATTCTAAACAACCACCTAAATAATCTCACTCCAAGATTCAATATTCTTTATCTTGGATCATTCTGACAGCCTCATCCTCTTTAGATTATGCATTGTTCTTATTACATTTCTGGCATTCCATGATTTATTCCTACTTTGTGTTATCTATTTGTTCATGCTTTCTTGAAGCTCTAAGTAAGCATGTTGAATATGTGCGTGTATTTATATGTACATGTGTGTACGTTCACTTTTCTGTGCAGGTATGGATTTTTGGGAACTTTGGAGGAATCACAGCAGGTTCAAAGTAAGTTGAATTAAGTTGATCTTTTGTATTAGTATGACATTAGGGTATTGAATCTTTCGAAATTTGCTAGTTTAGGCCCAGAGTCACAGAACTCAATCTCATTTTCCACCTTTTTTAGCTTGTAGTCTTGGCTGAGAAATTGTGTATCAAGTGGGCTGCATAACAGAAATTATCTGTGCCTACTGGAAATATAAATTTAAAATTCAAGGTATTTTGTACTGGTGAACAAATGTGAGCTTATTGGCAGCAACAAGGCACGTAAGGCTGTTCTGCAGGTTGTACACCATCTTAGTTTAAATTGAGGTCTTAATGGTCCAGACCTAAAGTTAGAAAACAGTGTCATTGTATTTATCTGAATGAGAGAGGGAAAATGCAAACCTGTTTTGTAGTCATCTTTGTGACAGCCTTGGGGCTGAAACTTTGAAATCCACAGTTCCTTCTGGTCAATATGGACACTACATTTCCAAAAATAAGGTTTCAAGAGTAGCTTTTCCCTGGTGTATCTAGTTAAATACCTTCCTCCTCATCTTGCTTTGTTGTGCTCTGGGCTGCACATCAAATTGGCTGTATTTCAGTGCCACCAAATGTGTACAGCTTGATAAGCACGTTGTAACAAATCTTCAGGATGAAAGTTACTGTATAAACGTCATATTATTTGCCCATTTTAAAGAATTTTATCCTCCAGAGCTGTAAATCCAGCAACATTTTCTAACACAAAATTAGCTTTTTAGTGCTGTAGGACCCACTAACACTAACACATATAACATCCACATCCTTCCTAGGGGGGAGGAGGGGAAAGCAAAGGTTGATGTGTCTAGGTGAAGCTTCAGCAAGTGCTTTATTCACACTGGATTTAGAATCAGATTAACAAGCCATGCTAGGTCTCAGTTCAGCAATTCTGTCATCCTGTCTTCTCTTATGAGCAACACAGACCAAATATTCTCACATACGTATACTCACCACTCACAGAAATCAGCAGAAGCAGTAAGCATGCAAGCAAGGGAAGAACAGGGCACACATTGTTTGTGTTTATTACTATATTTGCTTCACAGAAGATTTTTGACTTTTTTTTTGGCAATTAGTTGTGGTCACCTGAAAACTTGAAAAAAAATGGCAGAAAGCCTCCCTGTTTATTTCCAGACTGGTGATGTATTATGCACTTTGTGTTTTCACTTTGTTGGTGTTCCACTGTGAATTACTTTTTATATTTTTGTGCGTGTCAGACTATTTCCTTCAGGTTTCTGTTGCCTAAATTTGTCTTACTACTTTCACATCCTTTTCTTAGAAGAAACAATCAATAAGAAATGCTTTTAGCACTGGCACAGCACGGTGGTTTACTGCAGTGTATGTGCTGGTGGTGCCAACACTGCTGACCTATATACTGGGATTTTGGTTAAGCAGCAGATATCATGTGGTGTTCCCTTAATACATGTCTTTATGGTACCTGGACATGTTTGGAGCTGGGCTCTGTTAATACATGTTTGCTTTAGGTTCTGAAAGAAGACCTAAGACAAAATTTTGTTAATCATTTTTCAAATGCTTCTCAAAGACTATTTATTCATGTATAAATTTCTATTAACAATATAATGCTGAAAAAAGGGAACAGACAAATATCAAGTATAAAAATACATTCTGTCTTCAATGGATTTTACTTTTATTGACAGTGAGGTAGGACATTAGTGCATGTTCCTTATTTTGTACCTGTAAGTACACTTCATATTTTGGGACAGAGTCCATTCAAGATAATATTCATGAGAGTTAAAATTGTGAGACAGAAGTTACAGAAAGAACTTAGTATGAATTCAGAACTACCCACAATTCATAGTCAAAAATGCACCCTTGCTTGTCAATAGCCCTGCTATTCCTACTTCAGATTATTAAGTGCAGTTTTGCAGAAAAGAATGAGAGCCACAGTCACATTGGTTGAGATAAGGAAGGTTTCTGTCTCAGTTGGAAGACCTCAGCTCTGGGCTTTTTTCATCCCTCATGGGCTTGAATTCTTGCCCCAGCTCTCCTGGTGACCATGCAGTTGAGGGCAGGACAGGAATGGGGTCCAACCCTGTCTGGAACTGGTAACCATGCAGCTGGGACTGTAAGGGGTAAAGGGCAAGAAAGGGAGGAACAACAGGGAGCCAGATTTTGGCAATCTGCAAAGGATCTGGCATGAGTGGCATCCTAGAGCAGTTTCTGAGCATAGGTGTGTACTTTGCATGGCACTCACTGTGAGTGAAGCAGCAAAATATTGTCTCCTGGCATTTTTTCAGTTGCTTCTCCACAGTGCAGTTAGACAGATCCTTGGCTTCCTTAGAGGCACCCCAGAGGACTTGAGTGAGGAAAAAGTCTGTACTAATGTGACACTTAGTATCTCATTTTAATCTGCTTTGTTTGATAAATCTAATCATGGCTTTCATTACCTTCCTTGAGAAACATTTAGGAATGTGGACAGGAGATGGAAGGTAAGGGCAGCCTGTTCAGCATTGAAACTCAGAGTCAGGCTGGGTTTTCCTGTTCTGGTGAGAATCTCATCTTTTCTCTATTCAGTTAATTCTCTGTTATTACACTTTTGTTTTCTTTCTTTCTGTATAATTATAGCAGACAAATATCTTTTGTCTTCCTTTAGAATTGAAATGTCTTACTGAAATGAGGAGATGTCAGTCTCCAGATGGTTTGAGATTTTCGCAGGCCTATGTTAAGTTGGAAGAGAAGGAAATTGTAAAAAATAGTCATAGAAACACAAAACAGAATGTAGTGTTACTACACCAGATAGAATATTTGCTTTGTAAGGAAGATGTAGCTCGTCACAAAGCTGTGAGAAAAAGCCTCACAAATTCTAGTGCCTTCATGCTCAATCTTTTTAATTGCTGAAATTCCCTAGGACTGATGTCTGCAGAAGCAAACAGTAGAAATGAAGACACTGAATTGTAACTGGGGGGTTTCAGGGAGTTTCCATGATGAAACTTTCACTCTATTTCTGGAACAAAATAAATGACAGTAAATCAAGTAAAAATGGCTACCTGAAGTCATCTTTCAAATAGCTTTGATAATGAGTGTGAAGTCATTTGGGATTTTTTTTTCAATTTACTTAATATTATTATTTTGCCTTTTTACTTCCTACCTAATGAAGATAACTTGACTTTAGACATCTTAGTAAGTGCTTCCTATGCAGATAAATGGGAATACAAAGAATTTGAAGGCATAAGAGAACACTAAACTAATGAAATGCCTAATATAGATTAATGCAGAAAGTGGTGTTTTGCATTTTGCCTGGTTATTTATTGTTCACAGAGACAAGTAAAGGTCATCTTTTGCTATGGCATTATAACCTTGATCTCCTTGGTATCAAAATGTTAAATATTGTAAAGAAATGTTTCTGTGTGGGAGGATTTTAATTATAATAAATCTTTATGTTTTCATTCTAGCACCAGTCCATTTTCTTTCCATGCTGTAGTTCTCAGTAATTTATTCATGACCTTTAACTGCTTTTAAGAAGCATAGATTGGGAATTATTGCTTTTCTTTCCATTGGAAGTGCCAAGACAGAAATGCCTTGAGAAGCTTCACAGGATTTTATTAATGAGATACACCTCTCACATTAGAATAAAACATCTGAAGTTGCTGGGTTTGCTCATCCTGGTGTTATGTGGGGGATCAGTGTTTAAAATCACTTGGAGACTTTTGATCTAAGATAAACAAATGATCAGACCACATAGCAGTAAGCAATTTATGATGAATAATCTGGTTTGTTTAGGATTAATTTTTAGCCTTGTGATTCTGACTTTCCCCCCCTAAATGGTGAGTTAGTACAAAAGAACAGCTGAGCTCAAAGCCTGAGTAATAGAAGGAAAAATTCTGTGCATGTATGAATGTAGGTAGGAGTATAAAGGTAGGGTAGGAGTATAAAGTGTATCTACCCTTGTAGATGTAATATATGTTCAGAAACACAGATATAAAATGTATTTCTTCCCAAAGAACCTTCATCATAGTGAACTAACACTGTAGGCTCAAAATTCAAAGAAATATTTAGAAAGTTGATATTTGAGGACTGTTAAGACTTCTATATAATCAATTATATCACTATGCAAAGCTGGGCAACCTGGTGGCCTGACTCAACTGGAAAGATCAGGAAGCCTGTCTCCTTTATGTTTTTATCACTTCCCATACTATGATCTGCCCTGGGTAGCTCCTCAATGCTCCAATGGAGTAGACTTGGAGATAAGGGGAAAAAAGGGACAGGGAGAAAGAGGCTGATGCCAACTGTCTATGTGAAGATAGAGGCTGTGAGAGGAGGAAGGAATATTGAGAAGCAGGTATTCAGTTTATGGGCCAGCACAGCACTCAAGTCTTCAGAAGTGTGAATTTGAAAATGTCAGGTTCTTTGTCATTTTGCTAGGTGTTGAGAGCACCTTCACACAAATCTGCAACAGCTGTGCACTCCCTGCAACTGCAGCTCTCCCCGTGTGCTGGAGTGCTAGGGGCACAGGAACGGAGACATTGGGATTCATGTCCCTTAGTGTTCTCTGTAAGCTTTCAGACTGCATAAATCAGGAAACAACTTTAGTAGGACATTGCAAGATGTACCAGATTGTGGTTATAAATCTGTTTTGAAATAATGAATTCAGATTAGGGAGACTGAGCTTTTATCTGTGCCTGTGATACTGGGAATGGCAGTGGGAGGCTGACTGAGATTCCAAAGTTAGGGTTCCAGACAAGGATGCTGGAATAAAAAGAGAGAAAGAGACCAGGAAGAGCTAAACAAAGCATATGCTATCTCAAACCCTTTTTTATGTTAGCAAATAACTGTGAAATATTGACAGTTGATATTGACAGCATGTTTCTCAGAGGGAATGGTAGAAGTTGGCAACCTCTTGGTTTACTTTGTTCCAGCAGAACATTCTCTTCTGGATTTGTACTAGCTAACCACTTTGATGACCTGTACCTCATATGGATTATTTGAGTTTGTGAAGTTATTATTTTCTCTTTGGAAATCATCGCATCATTTGGGTTGGAAAAGACCTGTACGACCATCAAGTTCAACTGTTGATCCAGCACTGACAACAGCTCCACTACTAAACCATGTCCCCAAGTGCCACATCTAAGCATCTTCTAAATACCTGCAGGGATGGTGACACAACCAATTCCCTGAGCAGATGAAAAGAAGGAATGGTTTTAATTATTACCAAATACAAGTTCAGATCTCTAGTGTTTAACACATTCTAGAACTGGTAACTCTATTTAACATACTTAATTTAATAAGAAATGCTTTTTAACATAATTTGGTATGTGTGTTAGATTTTATATAGACAAATACAGTTAATCTGCATTTTAAATTTATTCTATTTACTCCTCTTCTCTAGCTACTTACTACTCTACAGCAAAGTAAAATAATGTTTCAGAAACCTCTTCAAGTCACTTCAAATTTTGTACAAAAATTTACTTAGGTCCTAAATATAATTTACTACTGAAAGAATAATGTGCTTTTAGGAAGAATTAATTTAGACATATGAGAAATTCAGCTGTGAGTTTCCCTTTTTTAAGCGGAATGGCAATTATTGGCATGTTGTGTTAGAGGTCATGAGAAATTGATGTCCTATTTCTTAGCTAATGGCTAAGAGCTACGCTCCTTGCAAACAGTAGAAATATTCTTTTTCAGTATAGTGTCTTCTGGCTCAAGTAGAGATTTATTATTTTTTTAATGTAAGGTGTGATACAATGCTACTGAAGCATAAGATTTTGATCTCAGCAGTATAAATTAATAAATGTACTGTAGAAAATAATTTACTGTGATGTGCCTTATTCCCTAAATATTTGTATGGCTTCTCTTCACTCATGGATTTTTTTAACAACTGGATTACCTGTGCATCTTTTTTATTGATAAGAAATAATTCAGCTCACCCTAGAAAATCCTTAATATTGTAACAAATTCTTGAACAGCACAAAGCCCATGTGATGCATGATATCACTAAATTTTAGATGTAATTGCAAAATTTGGATTGAACTTCCAGATCATAACATCTGCCAGATGTACCAAAATCCAAATGTACATCTCTGAACTGCTTTTACATAATCAGTTTTTACTCTATTATATTCAGGACCAGCAAGCATTTACCATTCGAGAATCTGATGACTAGTTATTCTGCATACATGTCCTACTTATGTTTAAATTTTACATATTAGACCTTGCCTCAAAGAAAATCTCATAAGTTAATTGAACTTGACCCTACCTGTTTATAGTCTCCTTGCAGGTTGTTGTAGAGAGTTTACCTGTCCACTACTGCTGCTACTTACTCTGCTACCTTAAGTAGAAAAACTATGTGGGAGATCTAAAAGTTGCCCTAATAGCTGATAATGGAACACAAATTTGAGTAAAATATCGGGAAATGGGATTTTGTTTTGCACTCTGCTTCTAAAATAAAACTAGACAACTGAGAAATCAGTTGCAGAAATAAAAATACAGCTAAACTGATGAAAGCAGAATTTAACATTTAGAAATTACAATTCTCTGGATGGTTCTGCAACTTCAGTGCCTTCCTATTCTAACACACTTATAAGGTTTTTTCTTGTTCACACTTCAGGCAAAGAGAAGGATGGGCCTACTCTGGGAATTAATCAATACTGAGTAATGAAATCAATTTTTTTTTTTCAACTGACTTCTGCATCACTTGTGGCAAAAAGCATACACTGTGTAGGCAAAGGAATGTAGAAGAATTGGGTTCATGTCAGGATAGAAGGAGATGGCACTCCCTCTGAGAAATTGTATTCTAAGCCTGCCACTAACACCAAGTTCCTATCTTATGCCTGACAGGAGATTAAAACAGACTTTTCTTAGATGTGATTGTATGTTCCTCATTTTAAGATTCCTAACCTAAGACACAGATTTGCAGATGTGGAAAATGGGCTTCAATGTATGAAATGCTGTCTGTGCTGAGACCTTGAAAATCAAGTGTTAAATATCTCATCTTGACCCTCAGAAAATAATGGAAGCCTTGACCTTGATCTCTCTGTGCTACAGTTTCAGAGGCCAGTATTGTGAAGGCTATTGTGAAAATAAATGAGTGAACTTTTTGAAAAATCATATGCAGAAAAAAGCATCATGAAAATAGCTGTGAGAAAATTATTAACTCTTGGAAGAAATTAATAACTATGTCTTTAAAGCAGTACGTGAATAGTATGCTGTGGGTAACGAATACAGACACATGTTGAACACAAAAGATAAAGCAACACATTGAATTATTAGTTATTCAAATGTGTACTGTCCATCAGGAGCCCCAAATAAAGTGGAGCTTATGCAGAAAAAAACAGCATGTAGTCAAAGACCTAATCATATTGTATATGCAAAAGGGTCTATGGAAAAGTCAGCCTCTGGAATTGCTTTATACTGAGTATTCAACCTTGCAACTATTTTAATGTCCTTTGATTAGAATTTTGTTTCATAAAAACTCATGTGGACATAAATCTGTGTATATTTCTGCTCAAATGTTTATTACACAGATTCTAATTGGGTGATTACATTCTGTTTCTGTTACAAACTAGATTTTTTCCTATTCAGGCTTTAGTTTTAGTAGACCCTTGGGGCTTAATCCAGGCTTGAATTTTACTAGTCAAGCATGATTATAACAGTCTTTTCACCACAAGTGTTATTACTGTTATAAATTATTTGGGGCTAACTTTCAACATATTTTGTACTAAATTTCTGAATGAACTAAGTTGGCTTTCATAGTGTTTTGACTGTTAAGGTTTTGTCCTGGAACTGGAGATAACATCATGTGTGCCAGATGACCTTTTCTGGACATTCTAAAGTCTCTAGTTTTCAGGTTATTATTATTATTCCCCCTTCAATATGTACAAGTTAAAAAATGAGCTGGGAATTTTCAAGGTAAATGTACATTCATGTACTATTGCCATGTTTATCTGTGGGTTCTGCCAAAAAAGTGATTCACATGAAGTACTGAATGATTTTAAAAGCCACACTAAAAGCTCACACAGGATTTGAATATAGATTGGCTTGCAGCAGAACAGCAGCTGTCTGCGGTTTGAAATAGTGGCAAACAAAGGAAACTGAAAGTTCTTCTTCTCTGTGTGTGTGTGTGTGTGTGTGTGTCTGGAGTGTTAGTCTGTCTTTTCTAAGTGCAGTAGAGATAGAAAGAAATTAATTTGTGCAGGTGATGCAGAAGAAAATGTGGGCACCACAGTTACAAAAAGTAATTCAGAGCTGGAAAAAGGAAATTTTTAAATGGCTGCTGCTGGAGGAGGGCTTAGCCAGAGGAAGGGTGAATCCTGCCCTTATTTTGAAAACATTGCAATCCCATCTCTTGCCAAGTAGTCATAACTGCCAGTTACTGCAGAGCCTGCCAGAAATGCATGAAGGCTTTTATCTGTCAGAGAAAGGTTAGCAATCAGTATTTCCATCCATTTTTATTCCCAGTGTAAGAGGACTCCCAACCAATACATCTTTTGAAAATATATAATAGCAGTACAAGGTTTTGCTGTGGAGAAACTGACAAGATCACTTGCAGTGACTACAATCTCCTCCTGAAACAGGTACTGAAGAACCTGAAAATCTACTGACTACAATTGTAACAAACTAACATTTCTATTTTTCAGAGTATTCTGCAAAGTCTTAATTGGCAAGCTTCAAAGGCAGAAAATTGAAATTAAAATTACAATAAAAATTCAAAACATAATTAACCTTAAAAAGACATTTTGCTGTAACATAAGAATAAGCTTCTGAAACAGGAAACTTACTGTGAAATTAAAAATAGGTGTTAAATTCCCAAAATGAAATTTGATCTGAAAGTGAACACTGGTATAATAAATTCATTATTTATACTGTGCCTTTCTATTTAGTTTATTTGCAATCAAATTTATTTTCTGATGGGAAATTTTTCTGTCAAAAATTTTCTGATCTGTTTAAGTTCTACCAGCCTTTTGTCTAAGCCATAGAATTAAAGTGTTTCTTTGATATAGAAATTAATTTCTAATAAGGAATAGGAAATATCTTTCTGAGCATGTAAGCTTTCATCAAAAGTTTTGCAGGCTTAGCAGTTGTGTGTGGTGATAAATTTGAGCATAGTTTTCTCAGTCATGTCAAATTGTATGACAAGATTATAAGATAAAAATATACAGGAAGTCCTGTTTTCATCAAAAGTGTTCAAATTTCTTGTAAAATGAATGGACTTATATAAAATGGAAATGTACAGTAAAGATTTTGGGTTTAAAGATAGATTTCATTCTGATATGGAATGAAATATGAAAAAAAAATCTAGATGCCTAAGAGCAGAATTAGGCATTTCAGATTCACAAGACAGGGAGAATGCAAAAGTGGTGGCTTCTACCCAGGCTTGAAGTCTTGAGTTTGTTTGAAAGCATGTAGCCAGAGCTTTTGCATTTGCCTAAACTCATCCTTGGATTTTACCTAGACTACGGGATAAGTTAGAGCTTTTGAGAGAATTCTTAGTATCTCAGGTTTTGTCTTCTTTTCTGCCTAATGCAGTGCAAGGCCTGGAAGCTCAAGATATTCAGATGAATATCAGAACCTGGCAGGTAGAGTTGGAAAACATGGGTGTTCCTGTAAATTGGCAGAGACTGAATAATCCCCATGAAACTGTTCCAATGAAGCAGTGTTCTCTACAGGGGAACACAGACCACAGAACCTCTGCTGCAGCACAGATGTTTTGAAAAAGCTGTCTCCTGAAGCTGTTTTACAGCAGGTGAGGTATAACTAGCCAAATGTCTCAGTGCTCTCTGTATCTCCTTGACTCTCTCAGACGTAGCTGACTAGAAAAAAGTAGGACCAGTTTTAGAACTCATAAAACTGCACATCAGTGGGGGCTGGAAAACACTGGAGAGAGGCATGTCAGTGGCAGCTGAGATTGACATCCTCATAGTGGACAAGTGAAAGTTAGGGCTCATTCAGAGGTGTAATTTGAGCTAACCAGACGTATTGCTGGGCTCTAACTGAGCACTGAGGACTTGGTGTTGTCAAAAATTGTTCAACAGCTGCATCAGGAAGTGAAAAAGCAAACAGGATGTTGGAATGTTTAAACAGACAGAAAATAGTGCTATGTTATACATAATTCAATTATAACCACTCAGCTGGAATAAGACAGTTCTGGTCAGAAAAGATAATTCAGAAAAGAGAGTTTATAATATAATATAATTACTAATTTATAATATAATATAAATATTATATAATAGAATTATAGAATCACTTGGGTTGCAAGGGACACTAAAAACCATCTAGTTCCATCTCCTCTGCCGTGGGCATGGACAGCTTCTACTACACCAACTTGCTCAGAGCTCCATCCAACCTGGACTTGAACAGTTCCAAGGAGGAAGCATCCACAACTTCTCTGGGCAACCTGTTGCAGTGCCTTACTATCCTCACAGTAAAGAATTTTTTTCTTAATACCTAATCTAAATATGCTCTCAGTTTGAATCCATTCCCTCTAGTGTGTCACTACACGCTCTTGCAAATAGTCTCTTTCCATCTCTCTTAAAGGCTCCCTTCAGGTTCTGTAAGGCCACAGTTAGGTCACACTGAAGCCTTCTCTTTTCAAGGTTGAACAATTTCAATTCTCTCAGACTTTCCACACGGGGAGGTGCTCCATCGCTGTAATCATTTTGGTGGCCCTCCCCTGGACTCCAAAACATCAATGTCCTTCCTGTGCTGGTGACCCCAAAGCTGAATACAATACTCCATGTGGGATCTCACCAGAGCAGAGCAGAGCAGAAGGGAAGAATCACCTCCTTCAACCTGGTGGCCATTCTTCTTTTGATGTTGCCTGGGGTATGGTTGGTTTTCTGAGCTGCAAACACACGTTGCCAGCTCATGCTCAACCTCTCATCCACCAGACCCCGAAGTCCTTCTGGGCAGGGCTGCTCTCCATCTGCTCATCCCCCAGCCTGTGTTGATACCAGGAGTTGTTCTGACCCAGGTGCAGCACCTTGCACTTGGTCTTGTTAAACCACACAAGATTCCCATGGGCTCACTTCTTGTGCTTGCCCAGGTCCCTCTGCATGGCACCCTATCCTTCAGGTGTGTCAGTGACACCACTCTGCTTGTTGTCATCTGCAAATTTGCTGAGAGCACTTGATCCCTTCATTTATGTTATTAATGAAGTTAGTAAATAACACTGGTCCCAATACAGACCCCTGAGAGACACCACTCATCACTGATGTCCATTGTGACTCAGCCATTGACCACTACCCTCTGGATGCAACCATCCAACTGTTTTCTTATCCATCTAACTTGAACCCATTTCTCTCCAATTTAGAGAGACAGATGTTGTGAGGACTGTGTCAAAGGCTTTACAGAAGTCCAGATAAATTTTAATAGTCTGTAGCCCTTCCCTTGTGTATTGGTGTAGTCACTCCATCACAGAAGTCTGGTTTGTATGGGAAAGGCCCCTGGGTTGGTTTATGAAGGGAGGCTGAGTAGAAAGACCTCCATATAAAGACTCGACATACTATTTTGGTTTAGAAAGGATTAGAGAGAAGAAATTATATCATGCAGATACAGGGAAGATAAAGTAGTCTCTCATACCTAAATTTGTTATGATATAAAAAAGAACGGATAACTAAGAGAAAATAAAGCACAAAAATGTACTTTTCTCAAATACAAATTTTGTAAGCACAAACTGTGTGTAAATCTCATTTTCACAGGCAGAGTAGAATTGGGGCCAAGATCCTAATACAGTTTTTAAATGAATTAGATGTTTGCATGCTTCTTTTGACTCTGTATTATATCAAATAAAGATTTTGCAAGCAATATGCCTTTCAGGCTTTAGAGTTAAGAAGAAACATTCCCAACAGGCAGATTATTCTATAGCTGTTCATTACTTTCCCTAAGGCATCTTGTCATGCTCTCTGTTTGAGAGAGACTACTGGAATTAACCAGTGTTACAACGTTTTAATAAAAGTACACTGTGCAGTATTTTGAATGTAGTATGTGTTAATGAATTTAGGCCTGGCTATGTTAAAGCACTTTTCAGACACTGTAACTTAAGCTTTGAGACACATACAGGCATTCCTACAAATGCTTGCCATGCCTTCTATCAAAGATGGAGTTCTGCTCTAGTTCACTTGCTGTATATCAGTGATACAGATAACAGAGAATACAGACAAGAAGCAATACAGATAACAAGAAAAAGGTTTAACAGCCAAAGGAAAAACAACTCAATATACAGTAAAATGACTGCCTTGACTACACAGTCCTTCCCCTTTTTGAATCTTCTTTCACTCAAAATTATTTTGAATTCAACAAAAGGGTCTCAAATGTTTCATAAATGAAAAGGCAATTTTTAAAATGTGGTTGTTTTAGCACTTCTTTTCCTTTAAAATTAGGCTGGGAAAATAAAAATATTATTCACCTGAAATATCAAGACAACCAAAACATTCAAAAACATCATGAAGCATTTAAGATACTTATGATTAATTAGCCAATCTATTGATGAGACACTGAAGAGCAGTCAGAAATATTTGAAGTGTGCTTAATTAATAGCTTTTATGATCCCTTGTTTGTTCAGTGTTGTTTGCCATTTCAGAATCTGAAATCAAAGATTTACAAACTTGTTGCACTTTGCTCATTGAATTCTGCCACTGTACAAGAGCATAAACCGTGGTGTTTTGTGGCCTCTAATAGCAATAATTTCTCATGGTACTTCTGAACTCAGAAAAATAAGGTCTCAGCTTTGTTCATGCTCCAATACTAGATATAAAATATAAAATTTGAAAGGTTATCCTGCCTTCCTGAATTGAGTTGGTCACTTTCGTGGAATCAAGATCAGAAAAGGGGTACTTTACCTCATTAGACTCTAGCCTTTAGTGGTTATCAAATGAAAATGGATATAGAGTCAGAATAACCTGGTCAAAACAGTTCTCCAGAGTAATATCAGTCATTAAGTTTAAGGAGATACCTTTCTATTTACTAGATCTGAAAGTTCTTTCTCCTGTAACTTGTGCAGTCTCCCTTTGTATTCATCTATTTACCATCTATATGCTTCTGAAGAAGTATTTCCATGGCCTAACAGTTCATCAGAATTTCCCTTGGCTTGCTGCCTCCTAGGTTTCACTTGATACTCCCTAGCTCCTGTATTTGAAAAGAGGGTAACATAACACTTCTTGCTATAGTGAGACATAAAGCAAATTAAACACCTCACTTTTGTTTTTTTCTGACAGAACAGGTAGTTCTTAAAGGAAAGATGCAAGTTATTTCACTAGTTTTAATCTGTAATTATCACTGCAAGACAGAATTTTGTCATAGTATTGGTGATGTGATAGGCCCTTGTAACTTGCTTATTATTTAAAAAATAGGTCTTAAGGTCTCAAAGGTACTTCAGTTATAATGCAGTGCTTTTCTTTAGGGAGGAATGATAAAATGGAAAGTATATTTTTTGAATTATATTGAGCCTGGGTAGGAGTTCTGCTGCACCCATAGCACTCATTACTAGTTTATTGTGGGTAGCTGCTCTGTCACCCTACTGGTTCTTCCTGATTACTCACCTGGAGGCCTCCACTTTTCCTTAAGTTTCACAAAGGCCAAAGCGGCAGATAATGCTCTCTTTAATATTTCATTTGGGTGAACAAGGGAATAAATTCAAATACTGAAACACTTTCAATCAGCGCCTTTGCTAACAAGGTGATTGTAGTCAGTTGATATCTTCTACCAGCTGTGGGACCATGGCAGAGGGTGGTGGCACAGTGGAGAAGGGACAAGTTAGGGACAAAAAGAAGCTGCCCTGTAAGCTCTGCAGTGTGTGAAAAATAGCTAAAGGTGCAATTGCCATAATATTATGGCTGACCAATAAGAATGGGATACAGATATCCACCCATGCAAAATTCACAATATGATGTGGGGTTTAAGTCTTGGATATTATCTGTCAAAACTGAATGGGAGTCCTTCCATCAACTTTAATGGAAAGGAAGTGAGACTGCTCTTTAGTGAGTAGTTAAGAGCCAGCCTAGTTTTCAGGCACAAGTAGTTGATTTCAGAGGGACCTGGTAAATGTGTAAGTACCTTAGAAAATTGAGATTTTATTGAATGATACACTGTCAGGACTAGATGCAAAGACCATAAAATCTAATCAAAACAGCAATGTGAAAGTAGCAGACATTAGCTTCATTACATTTTTTACTAACTTGTTACATTTAATGTCACCATTTCCATTCAGAAAAATCTTCCTTAGAACTATTTTCTAGTACTCAAAGGTATCATGGAAAAGGTTAATATTATTTTGACAGATTTAAATATTTTCTAAAAGATTCAAGAGGAAGCATGTTTCAAAACCAAAATGAAAATAATACAGAACCCTCTCTTTACTTCCCCAAAAAACTATATGCTGGATTTTGTGTCAAGTTGATTGTGACCTGGCAAGAAATGTCAGAGGAGATAAGCTTTGTAAAAACTAAGCAGGGGGAGGTGTTGGGTGTTGTTTAGTGCTTGTTTTTATGCTGCCTGCATTCATTTCTCCTGTAACTAAACAATGGAATACAGTATCTGTAATTATTCAAATAGGCACATTTGCAGTTATAATGTATTCTTTCACAGGACAAATGATTATTTAAAAATTAAAGGGAAGAAATAAGCTCTCTATGGCTTTAAATTAAAAATACCAGATAATATGATAGAGCAATTTATAATTGTCAGAAAAATTAAAGGTTTTTTTATTTTGCTGGTGTTAAGTTGATCCCAAATTATCAGCCAACTGGCAACAATGGTGTTTCTGTTATTCTGTCTTTTTCTTTTTAAAAATTTTTTGAATTGAAATTACTTCTGCTAGTTGATTTTAAATGTTGGGACAAGATGTCTATCTCTTACTGATGTCTTCAACTCGTCCTAGTCAGAACTTTTAGACATTTTGCCATATCTGTGAAGCCTTCAGCTAGCAAAAGTATACAATTTCTATTCTTTTTTTTTTTCTGTCTGTCAGGGCATGCTGGTGTATTAGTTTAATTTTTTTGGTTGAGCATTTACTTGATACTGTGTTAGAGAAACTCCAAAGCTCCTCTAAAATGCATATCATACCGTTTGTTAGAGAAATTCAAATTCTAGAACCTTAATAGTTTCTAGTTTTACAAGGGTGTAATTTTATGCAGTGACAGCAACATAAAACTTGAAGAACACAGCAGTGGTTCAAGCCCTCCTCATTATTAAATTTGCAAGACATAGATACTGAGTAAACAGGAGTTCATACATTGTTTATTCAGTTTAAAGTACAAATCTCCATTGACTTAACTTCCAATAGGTACTTATTAATTGTAGCTCGTATCAATTTCTAGAGTTATTTTACAAAAAGCATAAAATGGACACATTCATTGCTAGGTCCTGCTTAATCACAGTTTTATATTGTTTGCTAACCATCTGGGCATCTGATTAGATGCTATAACCATCATTTGGTTTGAGCTTCTTTACTTGCACTAACTGCTAGTTATAAAAGATGATGACTTGGAAGTGAAAATATGTGGCTCACATGGGTAGCACAAACAATTGTTTTAGCTAGCCTTGCTGTTCTTTGTATTCTGATCCTTTGTGTTCAAAAGAGGAATAAATCCTCAAAGTCTCATACTCCACAAAGAACCTGGAATACATTGTGTGAAGGTTTACTGGGCTTTGTGCACTCTTTATGACCAAATCTGCAAGAGGAAAACAAAGATAAAAGCTTTATTTTCTCCTGAGCATTTTGTGTTCATAGAGACTAATAGCCAATTAAGTTAAAAGGAAATATTTGATGGCAAAAACCCAATAATATTATCTGTCCCTGGTCAATTTGACATTTAATACGTTGTTTCCTCTTCAGCAATTTTGCTACAAGAGACAATTCAAGCATTTAAAGAGCAGAAGGACTGATCTGTTCTATCTGCTCTATCTTGCATAGTTTTTGATTTTTTTTAACCTAGGTGAGGTTTTATCATTACAGCAGTGACAGTTATTTACGTACATAGATGTTCCATAGAAAAATTCATCTGTATAGTAAGGGCTTTATTAAGATTGATAATGACCTCCTGAAAAATTATTATTATTTTAAGTAATTTAGCACTATTGAATTGTTGGATTCTTATTTCCAGAACTATCATTAAAAAAGGAGGGCAAAGCATTTATATTTTTTGTATGTGCATGTATTTTGGTAGTTTAATGCAGGATTATTGAATAGCTCTGTAAATTAAGTAAGAATACCCAAGGTGTCAGAAATATATCTAAGTTGTCAGCACCAATAATGATGTAGACTCATGAACAATCAATAACTGCTCAAAGCTTTGATTTTTACTTAAATAGTTTCTCTGAATCAATGCCAATACTTGCATGGACAGTAGTCACAAGTATTTTCTTGATGGACCCATGTACTAAGAAGGAAAAGTAAAATTTAGTAATTAATGATTTTTTTCTTTTTTTTCAATTGGTAAGTGGAGATTAAATGCAAAACTGACCTGAGGTATTTGTTGTGAACTTTTGCCACCTGAAACAGTGAATGTACCTCTTTAAGTACCTCCACATAACAAGCCACTGTCATTTAAGGCGTTCATTAGACTGTGATAAATAACTGGTTTTGTCTGTTGGATATGGAAAATTGCTGCTTTTAAAATCTTTTTATAGCTCGCCAAAAAATTGTTTTTGTCATTTATTTTGTGTATGTAATAATCAAGAGTAGACTATGATGTGTTTTGGTTTTTTTCTTTTTCTTTTTTTTCTGTTTTTTTTCTTTGCTAGCAGACTTTTCTTTGTTTCAGAAAGCACTTCCAAGTTATACCAGTGAAGAGGAATTAGAATCACAGCTCCTGTGTTATGCATTGCATGTCAAGTTCCCTGCTTTAATAGTTCAGGTCTGATTTACAAAGGCACCTCTGCTGTTCCCCATTACAGACCAAAAGAGAAAATGTATTCAGGTATTTTTTTGTAAGTATAATAATTAAGTAAATCACATGTATATAATTTGTGAATTGGAAACTCTGGGTTCTGCCCTATAAATACAGATATCATTTCATATGTTTGTTATGATTCATTGATTGCATTCCTGTTGCAAAGTATTTCTTCATTCTGGGACAGTGAAAAACTCAGTGTTTCTGTCTAATTTTCTAGCCAGTATAAATTAATTACTTTGAGCATATTCTTTCAATTCTATCACTTGTGCTTATTAATACTGACTTATGAGAGCAGAGCCTGAAAACAAGACATTTGCAACATCCTTGTCTTGCCCAACTGTTTGAAAGGGATTTCACAGATTCCCTTCTAAGTCACTTCTTTTGATAAAGCAGGACTGGCAAATATTTTGTTTCTTTTGATTTTGAAGGGCAGATCCTCATGCAAACTTAGCGTTACTCTATGTCAGAATGGCCATGGTAGCTTTTCCCTCCTGTACTAAGGAAATTCCTAGCTACAGTGGCAGTGGAGTGAACACATTCAGTTTGGTGCTAGAGCGCTCTTGTGGGTCCTGGTTAGCAACTCTTGAGGCAAGGAAAATTATATTAATACACCATCGGTTAAGTCCTCTGCATTTTCTGTGGGCCTGCTGATAGTGAGTTCTGTTTGCCCTACCTGAAAAAAAATGCCTCTCTGTTTCCCAGTTTTATACAGAGAGTAACCACAGCTGTATGCAAAGCCCACAGCCCCCAGAGAACAATGGCATTTTACAGACAGACTTGCTTTCATTCCCCCTGTGGTGCTGAACATTTCGCCTTAATTAAAAAAACAGAAGCTTAACTCAAAACATCACTTTTTATTTATGCATATTTTTTTATTAATGTTCTGTCAGTATTTGATCAAAATTACCTTCTCACTCATGCATCAGAATCCCGTTGCACCAGGCAATACATCAACATGGCTTGGAAATGTCATTCTTGCTCAGAGAGGTTTATAAGATGAGATGGCTGGTTGGTGCAAACAGTGGGCAAATGTGTTGAAACAACTTGAGGTGGACCTGCTTAGATGAAGGGGTGGCATTACCAGCCTGCCAGCCACTTAATCACTGTCTGGCAACAGCAAGTTTTAAGGAGGAACTTAAATAATGTTAAAGGGGAATCTTTTAAGATGCTTACAGTGAACAGCTATTAGACATCAGAGACAATGTTGAAGCCTTTGTATGTTTGAAAATACAGCTAGTAGCAATACCAGTGTCATAATTTGGTCAGGGATGGAAACTGTGACAAATGAAAACAATATATAGAAAAGGAATAGTACATATAGTGCTCTGAAAATTGAATGAAGACAAGTTAAACATATTTTATGCTTGACTGGGCTACACAGTGATCAACCTAGCAATGAGCAATGCAGTGCCCTGGGAAAATGATCATTGCAAAATCAGTAGATATTTGAAGGATGCCATTGGCTTTGTTCAAGCAAGACTTTAGTTCCTTGCTGGATAGGTCTTCAGTGTTTTGAAAAGAGTCTCTGATAAACCATGTGTGAAATGTAGGAAAAAATCTGCATACCATTTTTTATTAAAAGTACCATTCAAATAATTGTTCTTATTTCTGTTTTCTTTCAAATCAAACATCAGTTATTTCCCTGTGTTACTTAAAAACATCAAATTAATGTATTTAGATTTTCCCCTCATAACAGTATTCCATTATGACTAAAGCTATTACAGAGACATTCTAATCGTTCAGCTATTCCTCCAAGATCAGTATGAATGCCTTCATAAAGCTCCTTCTCACATTATAGGAGAAGTGAATTTCTGGCATATAGCTTTCCATTGAGCCATGGTGATCTCTTTCATTGAGGTAAACAATTTGTATTGGATTTAGCAAAATGGATTAACAGGATTTGAAAAATGAAAATATAAAAACTGCCCTAGAACTCTAAACAAGCTATTCCCATTTCTCATCTCAAAATACTTTTTTTCTAAAGTTAGTCATTATTTGTCAAGTTTTTGGCAAAAAGAAGTGAGTTTCAGATTAAATCAATTGAAATATTTTTTTACCTTTTAATTCTAACAATTTTTTTTCCTAGTTAGTTTGTTAGGGTTTATTTCTTTTCTAAATTTATTGTAAACTAGAATATTGATCAGTCAAACAGTGTGATCGTAACTCAAATTTTCATTGCACGCAGAATTGCTATGTATATTGTCTGGATATACAGATAGCAATTTGATACAGAAGAACACTGTGTCAAATATCTTTGGATACTACGCACTAAGGAAGATGAGTATGATGCTTCTCCAATGTTCCTATCCTCCTTTAAGCTTTAGGTACAAACTGGATTCTAGGGTGACCTAGAAGTTGTATAAAGCAATGAAAAGCACTTGTAAATCAACTATTTATTTTTTATCTTCTTGTCTTTCTATCATGAGAATTCCTTTGCTACTCCCAACAGTGAGAGTGCTTCATAGTGTTTAAGCTTCATTCACCACCATATTATACATTAGCCAAAAAACTGTCAGTGGAAAAAGTATAAATTTATTACAGGACTGCTTTTGTAAGCATGAAATGTATTTAAGAATATCTGGCAAGGATCCACAAACCTATGTTTTTAGAACTAAGGGATTTTGTAAATGGTATGAAAAGTTTTAAGTGTTGTAGACCTGAGTACTATTTCTCATGTTGTAGCCCACACACTACTAATAACTGTGTAAACAATTATTCACTCATGATAAAAACCTACCTCAGAGCTCTGCAACAAGAAAATAAAAACCGTTGTCTGTCTTTGTTTTTAAAGCATCTTCGTTAATTCCAAGCTGTTCTCTTGTACCAAATACAGTATTGCTGCAAAAGCTCTTTGAAGTACCAACATCGCCTTCTTTGCCATTTTTTACTATCTGTGAAGATAGTTCTGCTTCGTCTAGGCAGTGCACATGTGTAGAGTTGATGTAGTGGGAATAAGGAATGCCATGTCTGATTCATTAGGTGCAATTACTTATCATTATTCATTATTTATTTTGATTTATAATGGATAAAAAGAACCTACCCAGGGCCATTTTAACATGAATGATTAATGGAGTCTCATAAAACGATTAAACTGGCAACTGCTGCTTGTCTCCTAAGTGGACAATAATTGATGTAAAATTGAGAAATTCCAACCAATGCTCGCCTCAGTCTTTTTTCATACAATTCTAATTACAAAAACTGGCCAATCTTCCCCAAAGCCAGGAAACTTTTCAGAAACTTTTAGCAAATGATGAAAATGCAAGTTAAGGCCTCTTGTAAAATCGGTCACTTTTCTCAACAGAGGCAACAAAACTTATTCTTAAAGACCAGCAGTAAATTCAGTTCAGTGTCTGCAGGGGACTGAAAACATGTCAGGGAAACATTTGAGAAGAAAAAACTTTTGTTCTTGTTCAGGATATTAGTCAGAAGACCTAAAACTTCTTCTGCAAGCTGGAAGTCATCCTTCATTATGTTAATGTAGTACAGCTACTCTTTGAATAATTAGAATTGCCCACCAAGAACGGGAAAGGACCTCAGCTGTAAGGACATTGTGAGATACAATAACATAGTATACCATTCAGTTTGGTGTTCCTAAAGCAATTATATTGGAAAGAATATATATATATATATACATACATGCATACGTGTATATGTAGACATAAATGCATATACATATACATAAATACATATATGCACATAAACATACATATATATGTGTATATATATGTGTGTGTATATATATATATATACATGTATACAGTAGTATTTTTCAACAGTTCATATCAAATTTACACTGGAGAAGCACACCATATCTATAGTACATATACTTTGACTGATTCTATTTCTGTCTACCTACTAATACTATTGACTTTGCTGTCCTTTGTAAGAGGAAACCTTAGTGCATAGGAAAGCCTTGCAAATATTAACATAAGTGAACATAATTAGTCATGCAGTCACCAGGAAAGCAACTCTAAATATTTTTGATTCCAAGATAAAAAGTTTAATTTACCTATCATTATGCAAGTATTCTTTTCTTGTTAGGAACAAGAAGAATTTATTGAAAAATGTTGCCCACCTGTCCTGTGGCAAGCATGTCCTTATGACATCCTTAAAGGAAATTAGCTGATTATTGTTTGTCTCAGTGATTTGCGAGTGCAGCAGTTCTCTGTGTTGTGACTCTCAGTAAATCTAAATGTGAAGCAGGAGTTATCCATGGCAGACAGTCTCCAGTGAAGACAGGGCTCGTGATTTTTGCAATTTTAAAAGCTGGAGGTCTTCATGTTTGTGCCTTGAAGAGAAATAAAATTTAGTGACCAGTCATCATTCCTTTAGTAAAATCTGCACCGTGGGGGCAGTAGAGTTGTAGGTAACAGGAGTATGGGTATTGTTGTTTAGTAAATCTTGCAAGGGACAACTCAGCCCCTTGTGCTTCTTTGAGTATCTTCTGTTGCTCGATGTGGTCTTCAAGTGAGAACTGTAGGAATACACCTCAGTTTGAGGGAGCACCATGTGTCCTTCTTCTATGGTAGCCACACAACAAAAAATGCTGTCTTCTTAATGAAGATTATCTGTCAATATACAAAAATCGTCTATGACAGGCCTTTAAAAGGTTTCTACTCAGACACCTAGGAAGGTGGTACAACTTAAGCATGCTACTGAATATGTGTAAGTGTTCTTACTCGTTGTTCTATCATCTGTAGAGCTAATGACAGTGCCTGGTTTCCTACTGACTTTTGTCCTTTAATCTCTCAGATCTGTCTTCCATGGAAATAACATCTGTTCCTTCCTGAATCTGTCTGTTACACCCCTGCAGATAAAGCATTTTGTCATTAGTCTGCAACTAGATATGTCCAGATTGCCTGGCCCAGCTGCCTTCAGATGGGGTGTGTAGCTGTTACATTCTGCCTACCTTCCTCTCAGGAAATGGTATCTCAGGATGTAGCTGTGTCCAGTTATCTGTCTACCTCCCCATTTTCTAATTTTTAAATTTATAATGTCTTTTAGAAAGTCAAATTCTCTTTGAGCTTTTAGACCTTTGCTAAATCTACCTAAAATCGGCCCAGTCTTTCAAAACTTATTTGAAGGATGACAGAGAAGGAAAAGTAGTTAGCATACACCTTCTGTCTTGAGGCATTTTAAAATAAAAACTATTTCTTAAAAGTCTAACTTCACATATGTATCTGAAATATCTTTAACTTATTTGATTAAATGTAATATTTCTCTAGTGGATAAAAGGAAACATCAATTTTCAGTACATTCACAAATATATGTAGAATTCATTGTATACTATTTAGTCTGCAATCTTCGTTATATTGATCTCATAACATTATTATTTACATTATAACTTCATAATTTATGAAGCTTACTTTCTCAAAAGAAGTAGCACAATGTTTGAATTTTTTTAAGCAGTGTTTCAGATGTTTTTGCTACTGTTTATTGCACAAAACCCAGGATTTTCATTAATATACACTTTGACAGGATTTGCACAGATTTTAGATGAGTGAGAACAAGTGTGATGAGTAGTGTCCTAGAATCATTTTAAAATAGACACTCAAACCTCTGTAGTTTTTATGGCTTCTTGCAATATTTTCACACTTTGCATATTCTAGGACTCCTCTGTGCAAAGGCTGGTGGTGTAGACTTCTCAGCCACCGATTTTGCTGTCTAGAGTATAAATTGAAAAGCTGCTAGGTTTCTATTACACATACCTAACAGCACAGATCATAGAGAAGGCAAAAAAACACTAATGCACATGAAAATAATTGGCTGCATTTATGCTTTTCCCCCTTCTGAATTAAGAGTTAAATTATGCATAGACAACGTAAAAGATTATTCCCCTCTGTGCCCTGACACTTCATCACTTAATGGGTAGATAGGTGGAACTTCAGAAATGAATTATTACCATTAAAAGAAAAAATCAAGTATAAGAACTTGATTACCACTGCAAGACTTGTCCTAATATTAAGTCTGCTGCCTGTGCTGCATACAAATGCCAGGTTTATGTGGTAAAGGGCAAGATGGACAGCTCTGCAACCATGTGCTTGCTAATTACCCAGCACTGAAAATAGCCTTGTCATGAGTGAACAGTCATCTCTGGGACAACTAGGAAGCAAATGATTTTGCTGCTTAGACCAGAAGATGAATACAAAAGCAGGCTGGATGCCACTGGAACAAAAGGAAAGCAACTCACAGAAGACTGTTGGGTACCAAAACTGCTTTTTCATTCCATATTGAGAATTACTAGATGTAGAGCTTTTTTGCTAGTAGTCCTAAACTGAATGGACAATGAAAAAGTGAGGTAGGAAAAAAAAAAAGCTATTAACCAGGAAGTGCAGCCAAGGTTCATTGGCTTTATTCTATATAATCAATTTTCTTCTATTCTTCCAGCACCTTATTTAATGCTTCCAACACTTGCAATAACTTTTCTTTCTGCTTTCTCTTAAAATGCATATATTTATATGCAACAGTGAAAATAAATTATGGAGTTGCTAGAAAATTACTGGTTTATGATCAGTTGTGATAGCTGTGTTTTGTTTTATTTTATTATAGCATCCTTAGCTGAAAATCAGACAAGTGTAATGCAGTTCTCTCAGACAGTCTCATTTTCTTTTCTGGCTCTAACAACACATTTGTGTGTGAACACCTGTTTTTAATAAATAATTGAAGCCGCAGAACTTATGCTTTTCAGAAGTGTCACACTAAGTTAATTGATATTAGAAGTGTGCTGTGAAGCAACCTTTAGATTTTAAAAAGCCAGCTATTATAATAACTTTTCATAGGAATAATGGGAGTTAAAGGAAATTAGCTATCTATTGTTGGTGGCAGTAATTTGAGAATGCTGCAGTTCTCCGTATTAGGACTCTCAGTACATACAACTCTATTTCTCACTGTTTTTATCTCAACCAGCTGATAAGGCTTAATAACTGAAAATTAAATAATGCAATACATTCCTACTTTCAGGAAATATAAATTACTGTTCTTCTTTGACTATTACCAAGTATTAGAAATGAAAATAATTTAACCCCTTGAGGATGCAGATTGTAGTGATAATTTCTAGAATAACTAGAAAAATGATCTGTTTTTCTTCTAAAGAGTATGGATGCCTTGAGCAATGAAATAAATAAACTTTATTGTTTTGGGGGTTTTTTATGACAGAAAAAACAAGTATTTTTAGACAAAAATTATAATTCTGTTATTTACAGTGTAATGCCTGGGCCACCCAGTGAGAAACTCATAGTTCCTTACAGAACAGATATACCACATGAGGCTCTGCTGATGTTAGGGAAGGTCTTCACTAACACTGGGATGTACTGTCAGGCAGCTTCTTCCAGCCTAGTGGGTTTGATTCAGTTGAATTTGTGCACAGTTTTCAATGAACATTGAATTGAAAAAGAGTCTTTGATAAATCTGTAATATTTTGATCTTAATAGGAAAAGCATAAATGTGCTTAGGCCTAGGATGATAGTTATTTTTATTTGTGTAGCAGTATGGGGAAATTTTTCGGCAGTAGGAAAATTACTCAATAACTATGCCTACAGTGTAAAGTAGCATATTCTCTTCTTATGAACTCTCTTTGCTGTCACAATTAAATATCATAATCTTTTATCTTTTTATCTTCTCTTGAGTTATCCACTGTTTTACCCTGCCCTGACTTTGTGCATCTGGTATAAGAGGTTAGTAAATCTGTGTGTCCACAGCCGAAAGGTCTGTGTAATGTGTCCTTCCTGTAACTTGACTTCCAGCCAAGGTGGCATCAACATAAGTATCAGCCACAGATTTCCAAAGAATGAAAATTTGGGTTCATCAGTCATAAAGGAGCCATGATGTAGTTTACAGTTCCATCAATTAAGGGACCAAAAGATGGAATCAGTTTCAGAGCATACGTTTGAATCTTTAGATCGAGCCTTGGGGAATTTCGGCCTGTTGTTGTTGTTATATCCGTTACCTTTTAAAATACTTCTCTGCTCAAAACAAACATGATAGCATGGCCATGGACATTAACATTAATCAGTGATTAAAATTCTCCAGCAATTTATAGAGGAAGCACAATGAGTCCATTATTATCTTTGAGTAAAGTTTATAATTGTTATGGGATTTCTAGCTAGCTAAGCTATAAAATGGTAAACACAGGAGTGTTGCAGGTGCAGGTTACATGTTGTATAAATATTGTTTAACTCCTGAGAAATGTCTAAGAGAAGACGGGAGAAAATTAACCACATAAGAACCCTATGAGTTGAATGAAAAAATGTGCCTTCTCCTGAAAACATGCAGTACAGACAGTTCAGGCAACAAGAGGAGGCAGTCCAATCTTTTTAGTCAGATCCCTGTCTCAAGCATAGAGAGGCAATAGTCGGTGTTTGGTTCATGTCTCCTTGAGCTTTATTTTGCACAGCCTTCTCCAGTAAATGTGCACCCAATGGAGGGTGGTACTACCTTACTGCTGCTACTTCTGGCCTCCTTCACTGTCTGGCAAGAGAAACCCCACATGTCTGGAATAGCAACCTGGACTCTTGGCACTATTCATTTTAAGAAAGGTTGAACTCATGATCCTATGTCCTAATCCCTGTTCTGAATGAACATGGGCTTCTCTCCTCACATTATGCCACATGGAGCTGGAAGCACAGAAGCCGTGACTGACAGCTCATTGGAGAGGGGAGAGGCTCTCCTTATGACCACAGAAACTACTGGTCAATCCCATGAACAAGAAAATTCTCCACTTAGGAATGTTTTAGACAAAGAAATAGTACTGCAACAGCATCCAGGAGCCAGTTCAGTGCCAAACACTTTGCTAGAATTATGTCTTTCCTGGTACTTCTGATCTTCTGGCTCTTGACTTTTCCATGCCTGGCTACCCCCAGTCTAGCTCAGAGAGAGAAAGTGGAAAACACATTCACCACAAGTTAGAAAGTGGACTGCATTAGTGTTTGACCTAGATGAATCTGAGGTACTTAAACAGCAATTTAGATAGGCAGATCTGGTTTGTTAAATGAGCATGGAATGATGACTTCCCTCCTACACCTGGAAATGCATCTACCTGAATGGGATTACAGCAAGTAGGTGCTGCCCACACTTTCCCATTGTTGTCAATGACAAGGAATTCTTTAGTCCTGAGCAGATGGTCTTATACCTTGATGAACTGCTAAATTAATATTTACCTGAATATTTAACTTCTTTTTTAACTTCACCAATCTTTTAAATTATGTCCTATATTAGAAACAAAATAGGCATACTGGCATGTTAAGATTAGATAAGTAGGAAAAGGATTTTTTAATAGAAATTTATTAGGAATTTATAGTAGCTGTAAAATACAATAAACAATTTTAGTGATAGGATTCTGAGGGGAAAAATTAAAAATCTTGATATGAAGGAAACCAGAAAACACCGTAATTAGACGAAATTTCACATAGACTTTTATGTATTTTCCTCCATTTTAGTGCATTCTAGATAAATATTGCACAATTTTTTTGTTTTTATTTCCTTAAACAGTTGCCAGGATAACATAATAGGAAATCAAACATGCAGCTCCATGTGTGCCAGACAAAGGCATCGGTAGCTTTAACCTGTCCAGTTTCTTTGACATTCCTAAAGTTGCAGCAAATAATATTAGCAGTAGACTTTCATAATTATTTCTGAAAAATATCATTTTTGTCCTCGGCATTAATATTTATAATTGCTTTCATTTCAAACCATTGTGTCTAGAAATATGAAAATTGTGTCTCTTCAGTGTATGACTGATGTTTACGACTGAAAGGAAAATCTGGGTGAACTTACAACTCAGTGAGTGCACTTGGACATTGTAATGAAGCTTCACACCTATTTAAAAAGATTATTTACAAATCCATTTGTTGTACTATTCCCTGTGATTATCTTGAAAAGATACACTTATGAACAACCTTCCCTTTAAATTAATTTGGCCTTTTTTGTTTGCAATTTGTGCTAAATTCCTTTCCTTTGAGCCTGTATGAGAGCTCCAGAAGATATGAAAAATATTTAGAAAAATCCCTTGTAACACACAGGTTAAATTGCTTAGTACAAGGCTGCAAGTAAAGGTGCTTACTAATTATGGTGAAAGTTATCATAGAAGAATTATAGATTGGTGCAAAATAGAACCGAGGGACCTGAGAGAAATAATCACTACTGAGTGAGAAAAAGGCACTGCATTGGAATCTTTTTCACAGGTTAGTCCGATAGTTACAGTACATATTTTTCATATTGGTCGTGCTAAAATTCTGTGGAGCTTATTTTTAGAGTGTTCATGGTTTATTTAGAATTAAGACCTATAATTTCCAGCAGCTGTCATTCTCAGTATAAGGATGCCCATGCTTGTGCCCAAGTGGCAGTCTCATTAACAAGTGCTAGTTAATTTGCATATCAGCATAAATATACTATAAGTCGTCTTTTGCTGTAGTCTAGATAACATTTTTAAAAGACTGTTGCTATCTTGGATGGAGGAGAAAATTCTTAAAGAATGGTCTGTTGGGACCTGTAACCATGGTAACTAGAAAGACGACTTGCTATAATTTGTTGTAATTTAAAAGATCTAACACTGATTTACTTTTTACTTCATAAAACATAATGGAATCTCCAATAAAGAATCCATACAAAAATGTGTTGTGTTTCTATGTACTGCTGAAATTCACTAAAAACATATTTTGGGAAAATAATCTGCAATTCAAATAAGTTTTTGTTTTCAATTGTAAGTTAAAAGATGGTATCATCTTGATACTACCTATGAAGTTAAGTTAGAGAATATAGGTACTTGGCCTTCCTTGTGTGTATCCATGAAATTTTTGTGTAGGGCACTTTTAATAATGCTTTAATGACAGTTCTGAGTGTATGTGCTTGTATGTTCTCTTTCACCACTGACAGTGCCATATCCTTCCATGCTGTCGCTGTATTTCCACTTTGGGTAGTAGTTTTGCACCTGAAACCTACATCCAAGACAGCTAGAAAGGGTAAAAACTAAATCTAACACTCATGCAGCCCTACCTGCTTAAGTATTGTTCAGGGAGCTAAATGGGAGGGAGGGATTCCTGCAAATCAAGTCTCTTTTGGATGCAGGGGAAGAAAGGAAAGAGAAATGTTAAGTCAACCCTTCCCAGGCTGGAAGAATGAGTTGCTCGCTTTAATTACATTTTAGATTTGGGGGTCTTTGAAGTAAAGGATTAGCAACCTTCCTACTTTGAGATTAAAATAAAATAGCTAATTAGCCCCTAAGAGAGAAAAGAAGTCCCACGAAGTTGAGCTTTTGGCTTTGTTTTATGTTTCCATGACCTCTGAGGATTATCAAGGTTTTGTTTTGGAAGTAAAGGACAGTTTTGTGGGAAACTGTAACTCAAGGGGATTCCTGCATGAGCTGATTAGGACCTGTGGTGTCTTTGTACAGAAATTGTCCATGTGTATATTTCTAAGAATTAAGGCCCATATACTGAAAGAAAACTATTTCTGTCAAATGCTTTGGGTCTCAGTGCTTTCTGAACAAAACATATATTTTCCATATACTTTTCAGTTTATAGTGGTTGCCTGGTTCAAGTAATGACATTTTTATATTTTGCTCATAATTCCAAGGCAAGCTGACTTTTACTGTTGATTCTTGAGGGAAAGAAAAATTACAGTCTCTTCTTATACCATATCTTTCTTTGACATTCTTTGCAAGATCTCTCTTCTACTTCAGTTGTGAAACAATAACCTGTTTTGGTATCTAAAGTTCACAAGTGGGTTTAGACAGCATGTATGCATCTCTCAGTCTGAATATTTGCAAATTTAGCAGAAAAAGCTTTTAAATATGTTGACTTAAAAAAAAAGGTTGCATTTCACTATTTGTCACGTCTGCACCAGTAATTGATGGCAGTTTCAGAAGCCGCCATTAACTTACAATATCACAAATGAAATGGAGTTTGCAATATCAATCAAAATTTGAATATAGAAACAGATGAAATAGTTTCTATATTGAAGCCTATCCATTTGAGGAATCACCCAAAAGGCAAGCTATCTTTTGATAGAATTTATGTGCTTTGAAGCATCTTTCTTTCTATCAAGAGTGAATATATGACATAAACTCATGAAGATCAGTTTCTATAAAATGCATCTAGATTTTATGAAAGAGTCATAATGGAAGAAAACAAAGTGATGCAATTAGTGCAAATCAATCAGCCTGAAGCAAGAAGAGCTAAGAATATCTTCCACCCGTATTTCAACTCTTCAAAATTTAGCACTTTCGCCAACATATTAGGGATCTCCTTACAAATGATCTTTGAAGTCAGCTCAATCTCATATATAACATTTTGTCAATAAATATCTTTGAAAATCAGTATGTTTGGGAGAGAAAATGCTAGCAGGCTTTCTCCTGCAGGTGCATATCTGGCATTCTATTAAGTATTAGCTCTTCTTGGAGTTCTCCTTGGAGTTTCTGTTTTATTATATTATTTCTAGGGAAAAGGCTTCCTTCTATGTGAATTATAATATTGAGACAGCTCAAAATATTGAATTGGTTTAAAAATAACATTCCCCTAATAAAGAGAGACCTGAGTCAAAGGGTAGTATATCATTATGTAATTAAAAGTTACATCAAATATTCATATGCTCAAGAGATAAGACTTCATAACTTCAAATTTAACTTTTGAATCTCTGATTTTTGATGAAGGAAAATTAATTTTGCATGAATGTAGTCTCTTACCTGAAACTTAAAAAGGAAGAAAAATAATCTCCATAGTCTTTCTTACAATAATAGCTGGAATTCCAGGTTTGAGGTTTTTTGGGGTGTTTTGGGGGTGGTTTTTTGCTATTGTTTTTTGTTTATTTTATTTTAAGAAGCCTCTTCTGCTTTTATGCTATTCTTATTTCCTCTCTGACTGCATAGTTAAATTGTTCTAATTTAAAGTCAAACCACCCTTCTTTTCTCTATTATGATAGTCTCTTTGCCTCACATAAACTTTCCTTGGAAGGAAGCTTTTACATTACTGAATGTGAATGGTGTGTCTGACTTCATACAAATATATAATTTAAAACAACAACAATCAGAAGCTTCATAAACTGCTGAAAGTATTGATTTTTCTACAGCTGAAGAGGGAAACGATATTTTCTATAAATAGTGATAAAAGTATTTATTTCTTCTGCTGGTCCTATCTAGAATATGACTTGGTCCTGAACAGTATTGCATCTGAAACAAAATACAGTTGGAGAATCTTCTATACAAGGTTTTACCATAATTAGTTTCATGAATGATAGTCAATTTAATGTTCTGTCAACCAATTATCATCTTTTCTCAAAGTCTGTGAGAGTATATTCTGTTAGAAAAGCTAATTGTGTCTCTACAGGGTGCTGTCTTTGCTCCTCTGTATTTGAAACAAACCACCATCCTCCCTTCCTCCCTCACAGTTTTCAGGTGCTAATACCCACACAAAATCTACGATATATCATCATACGGTAAATATCAGAAATAATTCAGGTGCGATAAATATGGATAGTATGAAAGGAAGGCTTTATGACAACACTGTTTTTTGTAGTTGTGGACAAGGTATATGGGAAAGGATAAGGCCAGACAGTATGGAGGCATATGAACTTGACAAGAAGAGGACTGGTCAGATTCCAGAGGACACAGGAAGAAAGCATGAAGCCTAAGGTAAAAAAAAGACAAAATGAAAAAACCAAAACCAAACCCAACCAAACATAAAAACAAATAAACAAAAAAACCAAAAAACAAACAAAAAAAAAAACAAGCAAACAAACAAACAAAAAAGCAACCAGAAAAAAAGAAAAAAAACAAACAACAAAAAAATTAGCAACAACAGGAGTGATTGATGTTCATCAAGTCTACAGATGCTTCTATATTGGGGAGAATAGGACCTCAGCAAATTAGAGGAATGGATTCTTCCCTGAATTTCACACAAGCTCAACAAAAATAAATGTAGATGCTTGCTTCTAAGATAGAATAACCCATGAAGTAGTATTGTCTGGGGCCTATTTGGATAGGAGCAGCTCTGAAGAAAAAGAGCTGGAGGTCCTGGTGAACCAAATTGAACATGATTTAGCAGTGTAGCTTTGTGGTAATAAAAGCTAACACCACATTAGTAGCCCCATCCAATAACAGTCTATATTAGAAAGAGTGGAGCCCACTGGTCAAGGAACAAAAATTTGAACAAAGGACTGATAGAATTACATCTTGAGTACTGGTTCAAGTTTTAGGATTCAGAGTAGAAACACTGACAAACTTGAGAGTCCAAAGGAGGATCACTAAGTCTGTCAGGTCATTGCAGTGCAGAACACACAGAAAAAGCTGAAGGATCTGTGCCAGTTTAGCCTGAAGAGGAGAAGAAATGGGAAATGTGACTCCACTCTTCTAATCCCAAATACAGATTGCAGACAGAAACAGACTACCACTATAGAAAAAAGACAATTGCAGGTTGCATTAATGGAAATTACAACGGGTTATGGGAAAATGGGTCTTACTGAGAGTGGTTTGACAGTGGAGAAAATGTTCAGAGAAGCTGTGGAATCTTCACCCTTGGAGATTTTTAAAAGTCACCTGAAACCCTGCTCTGCAACTCATGTAACTTTGGAGCTGGCCCAGTCATGACAAGGAATTTGCACTAGAGGACTTTCAGTGATCTCTTGCAAATTCCTATGTTTGACTTTCTGTCCAAAAAAAAAAAAAAAAAGAAAAAGGGGTTTTTGTTTCTTTTTATCAAATGTGATTGCAAGCTGTAATTCCATACACATAAGAATTCCATATCTCTGTCAATTCAGGTGTTAGGACTTTAGTCTCTGTGCCTTTGCAGTTTTAACATGCTGAAAAGCAGTAATTGGAAAACCTGCTTTCTTTTAGAAAGCTGCTTTACAAAAGCTGAAATTATTCTATGTTTCTATGATAGTGTGTTTTCATCCTTCTTGCCTGAATTATTTAGCTATTGAAATTATACTTTGCCAAGGGCGCAATGGCTATACACAATAAATGTTTTGCTGTCATGCTACTTGGCTGCAGTTGGAAATCTAGTATTCTGATGCTGCACAGGTGGCACTGTATTTCAGAGAGGGATATCATGGACATCTCAATTTTTTGACCTACAAGAAATTTTCTTTAAAAAGTATTAACTTACCTCTCTACTTTATAACATAACACACAAAAATATTTCTAGAAATGAACTTGCACTAAGTAAATAATGAATTTGCATTTGATTCTCAGGTTGCAGTAGGGTACAAAACATCACTGACACTGACAGCCAGGCAAGCTGGTATCAGTGAGTTTGTTCATGTTGTGGACTATCTAAATTCAAGCAAACTATTTCAGAATTTTGGGTTTTTTTAAACATGCTAAATTGCTGCTCATTTAGTACTTCTAATTTGCTCACGTTCTCAGTATGTATCATATTTGTTCTCTTTACTGAGCCAAGCCATTAGCTCACTGGAGCAGGAGGTCATGCATAAAATCATAGAATCATAGAATTTTTGTGGTTAGAAGGGACCTGAAGGATCATCTAGTTTCAACCACCCTGCCATAGGCAGGGATACCTTTCACTAGACCAGGTTTGCTTATAGCTCCATCCAGACTGGCCTTGAACAGGATGGGACATCAATAATTTCTCTAGGCAACTTGTTCCAGTGCCTCACCACCCTCACAGTAAAAAGTTTCTGCCTAATATCTAAGGTTTTCCTAGTCTTTGGTAGTCTGTTGTCCTAAAATTATGCCATTCAAATGGGAATTATTAAGGTTTTATTTTTCCTGGTCTAGGAGACCCATGGCATCGCCTTGGCATCATACACTCTAAGCCATTTAATGATGCAGCAATTTCATACCATCAATTAGAATTCTATTAAATATAGAGAGATTCTCTGAATTGTTATATCCTCAAATCACATCTCCTGTGTTACGTAAATGAAGTGGAAAAATGGCTTACAGCTCCTGCAAGACGCACTGCTGTACAAAGAACTGCTCATAAAATCACCGGATAGAATGAACGGATTAAGAACATTCAAGCTGTTACTTGCAGTGGATTAAATATCCATGCTTTTTATTTCAAGTTAATCAGTCCTTTGTACTGCAGGATGAAAAAAACAAACCCCAATTGTGTCCAGTAAGCCTCAACAGCAAGAATCATTATAAAACCTTCATTGCCGTGAAGGAACTGTTGAACTTTTAGACATCCCAAACTGCATTTCCTAAGTATGTACTGTGACAGTTTGGTTTTTTTTTTTTAAACTGAACATAGAGATTTATTAAATTATCTATTCAAAATACCTAGAGTTGAAAAAAATTCACAAATATTCTAAGCCATGTTATTCATTCTGTCTAAATTGTAGCATGCACTCTGTATAATACACCTTAAAATACTCCCACGCGTGATACTAATTTTTGCTGAAGGTAACTGGATGACATACTGTGGGCTTTTTTCAAATTGCATGTCTTAATAAAGAGATTTTGCCATTGACTTACTGAATGCACAAAAATCCCATATTATTCTGTGATTTACCCTAGTCCAGTTGAGCTAGTAAGGCATAGTTTTCACAGAGATAGAACACACACAAATGTGAACCCATAATAGAAGCACTTGGGTGACATGAACTTGGATATTCCAATGAAGTGCCTCTCATAACTCATACCTTGTACAATTATAAATTTTCAATTGTAATCTGTATTGATGAACTGTAGGAAGTCTTTTGAAAAATAGATACCTGCTAGTTCTTCTTAGCAGAAGGAAGTACAACACTGATGATGCCCTTTATAAGAAGGCATAATAAATGTCCATAATTTTTCCTAATAAAGGCTCACAGATATGCTATGTCGATATCAAAATGTAAGAATTATAAATTCATGATGAGTAGATGGTTCTCAAGGTACAAGGATAATATGTTTAATACCAATGGTATTAAAGTTTGCCAGAACTTTTTATGATATTGCTTATTTTATC